>CM060704.1:53824106-54424106 GCA_030686995.1 Artemisia argyi
ACTTAAGAAAATAATAAGCATTCAAAGAATATCCGGAGACAAAACCGGCTTAGGATTTAACCTAATTGAAGCTTCAATTAGTGAAACAAAAAATGTTAAGTTTGAAAGCGAATCTAGTAAACCAACACCTGATGAGGCGAAAAATGAACCACTTTTAGGGGGTCATTTAAGCCCGAATCCGAATTTATTTGATCAAATATTGCCCTAAATCGTTCCTTTTGTGATTTTAGGTACTTTGGGAGAGAAATCTGGAAAAGGAAGCAATTCGGATGTTTTTGGAGCATAAAAGTGAAGAAAACGCCAAAGTCTTAATTTTCCATGCTGGGAACAGTAGGTGACGACGTCAAGAGCAAAACCTTGACGGCGTCAAGAGCAAATCTCATGAATTTCCATGACGACCCAGAACGGATTTGACGGCGTCACGTAGGAAAGGCGTCAAGAGTAAAAGAGTCATGACGGCGTCAGAAGTGGATCTAGGCAGTCCGAGGAGAGTTTTGGCGGCGAGGTGACGGCGTCACAGTGTTTGTCTTGACGCCGTCAGCCCTATTTTTCTATATATAGTTTTCTATTTTTCACACATTAAAAAGAGAAAAGTTTTGGGAGAAACCCTAAGTACGATTTTGGTGTAACTTTACAGGTTTTTCAAGGGTTCCAACCCCTTGATACCTTGCATGATTAATTAAGATAAGTGTTCTTCTAATTCAATCAATATGTCTATGTGTTGGTTGTCTATATCTTGTTCTTGTCTTAATTCTATCATGCTAGGCTAGATCTCTCTTGTGTTTGCCTAGATCTCTCTTGTGTTTGCTTAGATCTAATGATTTATATGTTAGGCTTAAGAAAACTGGCAGATCTCCAAATGGTAACATGCTTGAACGTCTTAAGAAACATGAACCGAGGCGCACTAGGTCTTTATTGGTTGTATTTAATGCATGAGCCACAGTTTACAATCCCTATAGTTGTGCTGGGCATGGTGTAGGAGGAGATAAGAGCTCATAGAATTAGGGAGTTATGTGTGCCACCCCATGAATGGTATTAAGGAATACGATCCGTCATCCATGCAATTATAACAAGTAATTAATGTGTAAAAGATATATAGGGAGTAGTGAAATCTAAGTAAACACATTTTCTCCAATTACTGCTCACAACTTTAGAATAAATTAGTTTATTTTCATTTTTATTATTTTATTTTGATTGCATCTTAGTATTGGGTTAGTTGAATAGCAACTAATTCCGCCCACTCTTCCAAAACCCGAGATTTTACTTGTTTTCATAAAAATATAAAAATACAAAAAAATAATCATCCCTCTCCTTTAGAACTAGTATTTAGGCTTTCTAATCCTAGCGACACTATTCCTAAGCTGAACGATCAATCCCCCGGTACTTGTCACTATACTATACTACAACGATCAAGTACACTGCCTGGTGGGGGTTGTAAGCTTCTCGAGATCCCTCGAGAGGTAAAGCCTGTTGCGATTCCCACGCATCAAGTTTTTGGCGCCGCAGCCCGGGGAATAGTTATTGTCTAGGTTAGGATTTCTTTGTATTAGGTCTACTTGCTAGATTCCTTTCTAGTAAGATTTTATTTTTATTTTTAGGTCTTCTTTAGTCTATCTCATTTCTTTGTGCTTTTGTTCGTAACTCTTTACCATCCGACACCATGGAAGGTGGTAACATATTTGAACCCGTCATCCCACCACAACAAAACCCACCACTAGAACCCCTTAAGCCCCGAACCTTAGGAGCGTATTCCCGACCTAGCCTCCAAGGCTACCGAAACACCATTGAGCTCACCGGAGCCAATGTGACCCCCTTGCGATCCGACACCATCCGGTTGGTGCAAAGCGAATGTGCATTCCATGGACTTCGTTCCGAAGATCCAAACCAACATCTTAAGGACTTTCTCAAAATCGTAGATTCCATAGACCTAGGTGTTGAAACTAGAGAGACTACCCGTTTACGCCTATTCCAATTCTCTCTACGGGATCAAGCTAGTCAATGGCTTGAGCGTTTACCCGCGGGATCCATCACCACATGGGATGATCTCACCACTCGTTTCCTTGCTCAATTTTTCCCACCGGGGAGAACTACTAAGCTTAGAAATGACATCTTGATGTTCCAACAACGTCAAAATGAATCTCTTTATGAAGCATGGACTCGTTTTAAGGACTTACTCCAAAAAGTCCCTCATCATGGCATAGATCTTTGGCTCCAAGTCCAAATTTTTTATGACCATATCGACATCTCCACGAGGCGATCCATTGACCAATCGGCCGGTGGTAAGCTACGTGATCTAAGTGCGGAACAATCATGGGAACTCATAGAAGATCTTGCTCTCTATGACAACGAAAGTTGGAACGATCCCCGTGACTTGAACAAAACGGTCAAGGCAATATCTTTGCCTTCGAACAATTCTGGCACTCCCGACCGTAGGATCATGGAACTTGAAGGTCGAGTCAAGTCTCTCATGAAATCTTACGAAGCTCCAAAATCCTCAAGCCATGTAAGCAGAATCACTTCCACATGTAAATTATGTAATGGCCCTCACGAGACGCATAACTGCATGGAGCTTCCAAAACATGCTTATAACGAATTCACATCGTCACACGTGGGACGAGGCCCTCGCACTTCTGACGAGGCCTATGAAGCATGGAAGGATAAACCTAATTTCAGAGGATACCAAACGCGGAGCGTATCCTTCAATGACTCCTCACCCCTCACTTGGTCTGAGCATTTTCCCTTACAAAGCACTCCTAGGCAGAGCTGTGAAGACGCCTTGCGAAAGTTCATTCTATCTCAAAAATTACAGCTCTCCACACTCGAGGCTAAATTTAGACAACAGCAGGCCGATGTGAATAACAAGATTTGTAATATGTTAACTGCTATCAAAGAGCATGTTGACAATAAACCTATTCGCGTTGATGAGGTCAAATCTGCTACCGTCATGAGTCCACCAACCTTCCCTGTGAAAATCAAAAGTCCGAGCAAGTTATTCAAACATCTATCTCCTAATGGAAAAGAACCTGTCAAGCCCCTTGGACCAATCCACTTCGTAAACACCATCACCACGATATCTACTTCAACATCCAGCCCAACCCAACAACAAACTAACAAATTCAGTCGGACAGCTAAAGGTGAGACCTCAAGGGTTGACCATGATTCAGCAAGAAAATCTACCAACTCACCCGAGCAATACACCGCGCAGGAATCCGGCAAACCGGATGAAGGGAAAGAAAAATCGGAAGGGCATGAGAGAGATCCAACCATTTTGGGTAAATCTATTATAGAAGAACCCGAGAGAAAAATGGAGGATGTTATTAGTGGGAGTAGCGATAGGACTAAGGAAAATAACCATAAAGTTTTCAAGATCTCCTGCACCATTAAGGAAAAGCTCCTAACCGAGAGTCATATAGATCCTAGCTCTCCAGTCAACCTAATCCCCCTTTCCTTATACCATGAGACTTTCCCAAAACGCATTGCGTGCGAAAGGGTGATGAATAATTTATCAATCAGGGTCGGAGAGCTTGTTTACAATACTAACCTCGTCGTGGTCGATGATATAGACCCTCTCACCAATCAACCGTTAACCAACCTTGTTCTGGGGAAACCATTTATCAATGAATCAGGAGTAATCCTTGACGAGATGGATGGAAGTGTAATGTTCACCAATGGTGTTAGAAAGGTGATTTTTCATGGGGGGAAATGAAGAGGTTTACGAATATCGTCCTTCCCTTGAGGGGAATCTATTCGGATCCAGGAATGGAGAGTCGGGGAAGATAAGGAGGCGTGATCCGAGTAATTTCAAAATTCCATGCATGATCGGTCACAAGCATTTTGATAACGTCTACATCAACATATTCATGCCTAAGAATGTTATGTCCCTGTTCCATTACAACAATATCTGCAGATGGGGAATGATTTACAAAGGAGAGAAAGTGGTTGGTAAAGATCATGAAATCCAGGTGTTCGTAGGAAACATGGCATTTACTATGGAATTCATAATTGTGGATAACATAGAAGACTATGTCGACCCCAGGTTATCACAAGTAGTTTTGGGAGCACCCTTCTGTGAAATCACTAATTTAATAGTGGATGACTTGAACGGAATCATGACCTTCACTGATGGGATTAGGAGGATTTCATACCAAGCGCCATATAAGAGAAAAGACCTTAAGGAAATCGACTGTGACGGGCTTGATAAGATGAGCTCCCAACTTATCTTGTGTGATGAAGACGTTAGAAGAGGATGTGAGAACGTTACTGATTTATCTTGTGGATTCTTTAAGGATGTTGGCAAGCTTGATTCTAAGTATCGAAAAGATGTCTTCGAGTTCGAAGACCCGAAGTACTTGAACTATGAAAGCGATACTGATTTAGAAGACGACCTAGAGAATGGAACCAATGATGAAATCACGTAGTAACCCATGACCTTGAGTCTAGCTACAAGACTCGTAAATAAAGAAAAGCGCTTCTTGGGAGGCAACCCATGTTTTGTGTGATTTTATTTGTTTGTTTGTTATTTGCTTCCGTATGCATGCTTAATTTTTTATTGTTGGTTGATCATGTTTCTAAACTAAATAGTGGAAATACTTTACTTTATTGTTTTGGCCTGGTCTTAACTCCACCTAAAGGTATTTTTGCAAAAGATAAGTGTAAGGGGAAACCCCAAATATGTTTTTAAGAAACAACCGATCATGATTCTCCACAATATTAAATGAACATGTATATTCGTATTTGTTAGAGTCAAATGCTTGTATTGAGTCATAATGAAGTTTTGCAGGATTTTCCAGGAAGTAGGACCAAGTTTTTCCAGAAATTTTCCGGAAACTTAACATAAGGATTTCTGCAGGTCAATTCTGACGGCGTCAGGGGTTTACTCTTGACGGTGTCAGGAGTTAAAAATCTGGAAATTTTACCGGTTTTGTTTTTCTAACGGAGTCTTATGGTTTTTGTGAATTATTAAGTTTTATAATCTCCAGGAGATCTGCAAACTTCATTCCACAAGCATTATATCTTATCTTGTTTTCTAGGATTTAGTAACTTATATAGAATGCCGTCGATTTTACGCGGGGTTGTCTTGTCTATTTTGTCAGGTTTTACAGGTTATGTATGACAAGAAGATAATTTATATTCTGGAAGGGAAGCTTTGATTGTTCGTTTTCTTGGAGGAAGATTTAACCTGGCCATCCTATTATCCATACCGAGCGAATCAGGGGAGTATTTGATTTCATTCTCCTTACTTTTTCACTTTTACATTCTTTACTTGAACATTGGGGACAATGTTCATCTTAAGTGTAAGGGGAGGATAAAAAGATGATACCTTACATATGCACTTTCGCTTGAGTTTGCTTTGTTTGATGGTAGATGTGTAATAAAACTATGAGAAATACTTGTTAGTGCAATTTTAGCACCAAATTTAAAATTTTTTACAACATTTAGGAGTGAAACTTTAGCCATAGCAAGCGTCTCATGGATAGGAGATTGTATGACTAGCACATAACCGTATATTCAGAAAAATTTTCCACCCAAATATGTGAGGTTCGCCTTTAGATTTGATAGGAAAAGCATTCATTATTAGTGCTTATGAGTATATCGGTAGCATTTAGATTCTAGAACTTGCGTTAGTGATGCATCCCGAGACCGCTAGTGAGACTACATTCGTGTGGTAGGATTTACTACATGATAAGAGGCATTAGGATTACCCTTGTGTTAAACCCGTATTTTAATTACTTGACCATTTAAGTCATATTACTTGGCTAGTTAAGTCAACTAATTTTTCCCACACCCTTAGCGTTGTACTCATTTTTAGTACACGAAACCCCTAGTACACCCCTCCGAGCCTATGTTTTCGTTTCTAACTTTAAGCATCTTACTTAAAGGAAGAATTTGTTAGACCTCACTTAATTGTACACCCAAATCGCCTTAGCCTTCCGTGTATGCGCTCATTTTTAGTGCATTATTGTTATTTGTTAAACCCTAAGTTAACTTTCTAATTGATTACATGGTTACTAAGTCGAGTCATATCCTTGTACATATTGTTTTGGGACGATTGGGACTCATGGGTAAGTACTTATTTTATGGAGTAATGGGGAAGAACATAATATTATTACTCCCATATGTACGTTAATCTTAAAAGTGCTCCAAGTGTTTTGATTTTCTTAATTCGAGTCATTAGAATAGTTTAATGTAAAGTATGTAAAGATTCAAGTGTAAGGGGAATTCTCATCCCCTATGATGTATTATTTTGGATGGTAGGGTAAGAGTGTATGCAAAAAAAAAATAAAAAAAAAATTAAATAAAAAAAAGAGAGAAAAAAACATACGGACTACCATCCCTTTTTATTCTATGTTCATTTTATGTTTTTGTTATTTTTCATTTATTAGCTTAAGTCGAGTCTAGTCTTGGCTTAGCAACGCCACATTGTACATGTAATTAACTAAGATTGTTAACTCGCCACCAGTAAAACTTCCTTTATCCAACAAAACCGTGTATTTCATATCCCTACACCTAACGTTACAACCCTTTAAAAGACCTCTTTGATAGTTTATCCTAGGTGCTTACGCCATGTGGTGGAGGTTTGATCCTTTCCCAAGCCTATGGTAATCTATTTTGCTATGACAGGTAGTGAGAGATATTTTCCATTTCCATATTGTAATCTATACTTTATTACACCCGAGAGATGTGAGTATCTAAACACTATTTGTGAGGTGCTAGTGTATGACCTCCGTGCTTGTCTTTGGTCTTTAGTGGAACGATTATTTGTTGTAATTACTTTTATATTAGTGTTAAATGACCCCTAACTTGTCTTTTGAGTAGAATAAAAGCGCATTTGCTTGAGGACAAGCAAATCTCAAGTGTAAGGGTATATGATGAGGCGAATAATGAACCACTTTTAGGGGGTCATTTAAGCCCGAATCCGAATTTATTTGATCAAATATTGCCCTAAATCGTTCCTTTTGTGATTTTAGGTACTTTGGGAGAGAAATCTGGAAAAGGAAGCAATTCGGATGTTTTTGGAGCATAAAAGTGAAAAAAATGCCAAAGTCTTAATTTTCCATGCTGGGAACAGTAGGTGACGGCGTCAAGAGCAAAACCTTGACGGCGTCAAGAGCAAATCTCATGAATTTCCATGACGACCCAGAACGGATTTGACGGCGTCACGTAGGAAGGGCGTCAAGAGTAAAAGAGTCATGACGGCGTCAGAAGTGGATCTAGGCAGTCCGAGGAGAGTTTTGGCGGCGAGGTGACGGCGTCACAGTGTTTGTCTTGACGCCGTCAGCCCTATTTTTCTATATATAGTTTTCTATTTTTCACACATTAAAAAGAGAAAAGTTTTGGGAGAAACCCTAAGTACGATTTTGGTGTAACTTTACAGGTTTTTCAAGGGTTCCAACCCCTTGATACCTTGCATGATTAATTAAGATAAGTGTTCTTCTAATTCAATCAATATGTCTATGTGTTGGTTGTCTATATCTTGTTCTTGTCTTAATTCTATCATGCTAGGCTAGATCTCTCTTGTGTTTGCCTAGATCTCTCTTGTGTTTGCTTAGATCTAATGATTTATATGTTAGGCTTAAGAAAACTGGCAGATCTCCAAATGGTAACATGCTTGAACGTCTTAAGAAACATGAACCGAGGCGCACTAGGTCTTTATTGGTTGTATTTAATGCATGAGCTTCTGTTTACAATCCCTATAGTTGTGCTGGGCATGGTGTAGGAGGAGATAAGAGCTCATAGAATTAGGGAGTTATGTGTGTCACCCCATGAATGGTATTAAGGAATACGATCCGTCATCCATGCAATTATAACAAGTAATTAACGTGTAAAAGATATATAGGGAGTAGTGAAATCTAAGTAAACACATTTTCTCCAATTACTGCTCACAACTTTAGAATAAATTAGTTTATTTTCATTTTTATTATTTTATTTTGATTGCATCTTAGTATTGGGTTAGTTGAATAGAAACTAATTCCGCCCACTCTTCCAAAACCCGAGATTTTACTTGTTTTCATAAAAATATAAAAATACAAAAAAATAATCATCCCTCTCCTTTAGAACTAGTATTTAGGCTTTCTAATCCTAGCGACACTATTCCTAAGCTGAACGATCAATCCTCCGGTACTTGTCACTATACTATACTACAACGATCAGGTACACTGCCTGGTGGGGGTTGTAAGCTTCTCGAGATCCCTCGAGAGGTAAAGCCTGTTGCGATTCCCACGCATCAACACCCTTAGAAAAACATCCCAAATACATACTCATAAATAATAAGAAAATACATCTTGCTAGTGATGAAGAAATAAAAACTTTTTATAAACCATCTTTAAAAACCGATGTAGGATCCTCTAAACCTAAAACAAGATCTAAAACTCCACCACCTATATAAATGATATATATATATATATATATATATATATATATATATATATATATATATATATATATATATATATATATATATATATATATATATATATATATATATATATATATATATATATATATATATAGTTAGGATCAAATAGGAAGAATAATTAAAATAGGAATGATAAGAAGTAACTGCAACCATACATTTCAGATGCACCTACAAAAGTGGATGCATATTCCTTCAAAATTTCCCTCCTAATTTGAAATATGTGGTGATACGTGGGAATCGCACCAGGCTTTACCTCTCGAGGGATCTCCAGAAGCTTACAAACCCCACCAGGTAGTTGATGAGGCAAAAAATGAACCGTTTTTAGGGGGTCATTTAAACCCGAATTTGAATTTATTTGATCAAATATTGCCCTAAATCGTTCCTTTTGTCATTTTAGGTACTTTTGGATTGAATTCTGGAAAAGGAAGCATTTTGGACGTTTTTGGAGCACAAAAGTGAAGAAAACGGCAAAGTTTTAATTTTCCTTACTGGGAACAGTACCTACGGCGTCACAAGATTCTACATGACGGCGTCAAGAGTAATACAAGAGGTGGAAGTGGATAAAGTCCGTGACAATCCAGAAGTGTTTTACACTAGGGACATGAAGGCGTCACCCAAGGCCGTCATGGTCCAAATGTTAGTGACGGCCCAGATTAATATTACACATAACGGCGTCAAAACTGGATCTAGGCAATCCGATTTCATTATGGGCGGCGAGTTGACGGCGTCAGAAATTCCTTCTTGACGCCGTCATCCTGTAAAATCTATATATAGTTTTACAATTTTCATTCATTAGAGAGGAACAAGTAGGGTGTAACTTTGGAGAGAAACAGCTAGTCCAAATATTACAGCTTTTTCAAGGGTTTTTACCCTTTGAAACCTTTCATGTTCAATTGAGATAAGTACTCTTTCAATTCATTCAATATGTCTATGTGTTGTTTGAATATATCTTACACTTGTCTTGAATTTAACATGCTTGGCTAGATCTCTTGTGTGTTTGCTTAGATGCAGTGAAACCTAGATGTTGATTATGAATTGATTGTTTGTTTATAGTTGTTACGGATGATTGTATTCGATGTTAGGCTTAAGAAAACTCGCAGACTTCCATTGGTGACTTGCTCGAACGTCTTAAGAAACATGATCAGAGGTGTACTATGATTTTTGGTTGTATTTAATGCATAGGAGAATTCTAATGATCCCATGTTAGAAGCATCTAACGGCTCGACATAGGAGTGAAGTAGGATCCTATAGAGATAGGGAATATTGTACACGGCCCTACGACTAGTATTAAGGAATACGACCCGTCATCCATGTAATTGTAACAAACTATCAACCTGTAAAAGATATCTAGGGAGTAATGAAACCTAAGTAAACACAACTCTCCCTATTATTGTTCACACCACATTAGTAATTAGCTTTATTTTCATTTTTGTTATTTTATTTGATTGCATCTAAGTTATTGGGTTAGTTGATTAGCAACTAATTCCGCCCACTCTTCCAAAAACCGAGATTTTTAATTGCTTTTATAAAGATATAAAAATCCAAAAAGAATCATCTCTCACCTCTAGACCTAGTTTTTAGGCTTTCTAATCCTAGCGACACTATTCCTGAGTTGAACGATCAATCCCCCGGTACTTGTCACTATACTATACTACAACGATCAGATACACTGCCTGGTGGGGGTTGTAAGCTTCTCGAGATCCCTTGAGAGGTAAAGCCTGGTGCGATTCCCATGTATCAAGTTTTTGGCGCCGTAGCCCGTGGAATAGTTATTGTCTAGGTTAGGATTTCTTTTTGTTAGGTCTACTTGCTAGATTCCTTTCTAGTAAGATTTTATTTTTATTTTTAGGTTCTCTTTAGTCTATCTTATTTCTTCGTGTCTTTGTTCGTAATCTTTACCATCCGACATCATGGAAGGTGGTAACATCTTTGAACCCATCAACCTACCACAACAAAACCACCCACAAAATCCACCACTAGCAAACCAACCTCTTAGGCCCCGAACCCTAGGAGAGTATTCCCGTCCTAGCCACCAAGGCTATCGAAACACTATTGAGCTCACCCAAGGAGCCAATGTGTCCCCCTTGTGATCCGACACCATCCGGTTGGTGCAAAGCGGATGTGCATTCCATGGACTTCGTTCTGAAGATCCTAATCAACATCTCAAGGATTTCCTTAAAATCGTAGATTCTATAGACCTTGATGTTACAACTATAGAGTCGACCCGATTACTCCTATTCCAATTCTCTCTACGTGATCAAGCTAGCCAATGGCTTGAACGTTTACCCGCGGGATCCATCACCTCATGGGATGATCTCACCACTCATTTCCTTGCTCGATTTTTCCCATCGGGGAGAACTACCAAGCTTAGAAATGATATCTTGATATTCCAACAACGTCAAGGTGAAACTATATATGAAGCATGTACTCGTTTCAAGGACTTACTCCAAAAAGTCCCTCATCATGGCATAGATCTTTGGCTCCAAGTCCAAATCTTCTATGACCATATCGATCTTTCCACAAGGCGAACCATTGACCAATCGGCCGGTGGTAAGCTACGTGATCTAACTGCGAAAGAATCATGGGAACTCATAGAAGATCTTGCTCTCTATGACAATGAAAGTTGGAATGATCCCCGTGATTTGAACAAAACGGTCAAGGCAATATCTTTGCCTTCGAACAATTCTAGCACTCCCGACCGTAGGATCATGGAACTTGAGGACCAAGTCAAGTTTCTCATGAAATCTTACGAAGCTCCTAAGCCTTCAAGCCAAGTGAAGAAAATCACTTCTTCATGCGAATTATGTAGTGTTCCCCATGACACTCGTGATTGCGTGGAACTCCCCGGAACAGCTTTTGCGGACTACGCATTCTCGCGTACCGACGAAGTGGGAGACAAGTGGTACACTAGCCAAACCCTTACGGTGATTCCTACAACCCATCTTGGAAAAATCACCCGAACCTTTGGTGGAAACAAAACCAAAACAATTCTTCCAATCCACCTAATCGTTACCAACCAAACGGTCCAAGCTCTAACCGTACTTTCAACAACAATCTTTCTAATAACTATGGTAGTACCAATAATCTCGAAGGGTTGATGTCCAAGTTTATGGCATCTCAAGAAGCTCGCATATCTAAGTTTGAAGCCGATTTCAAACAAAAGCAAAGCAAGATGACCACCAAAATTGACACATTGTTGAAAGTTCTCAATGACTGAGAAATGGGGGCACTCCCAAGCGACACGGTCAAGAACCTGAAACTAAACGTTAGTTCTATATCATCGGTTTTGTTACCCACTTCTTGTCCGCAATACTACTCGGTTAAATCAATGAGCACGTGTTTCAAGCAAAACCAAATTCTTCAAAAGGGCCAATCGAATGAAACACCCAATATCAAACCGGTCAATAATAAAGTTGAAGCACTTCCTACACAAGACCTTGATGATGAATTCAAGGAGCTCCACCTTGAACGCCCTGTCATTGATGTCTTAGCCCGTGCTCCCTACTATAGTGCCCTCCTAGAAAAATATGAGAAGTTTAAATTAGGTAAAAATAGGACTGCCTTTGTTCAAAACAAGTTGCCTAAGAAGCTTGATGATCCGGGTATATTTGTTTTGCCTTGTAAGATAGGAAAATCCGAAGCTTTCGACACACTAGCCGATTTAGGATCAAGCCTCAACTTGATTCCCTTATCCCTTTTCACCACTCTTAAGCTAGGAATGTTAGAGGAGACGGAGGTACTAATTGGTCTAGCGGATGGGAGTATTGCCCACCCGGTTGGGATGATCAAGGATATAGTTGTTCACGTAGGGAAGTTAACTATTTTAGCGGATTTTCACGTCCTAGATATGGTTAGTGATACTACATGCCCATTGTTAGTAGGGAGAGGATTTTTAGCAACCGCTAACGCCATGATAGATTGTAAGGAGTCTAAGATAGCGGTAGGTGAGGGCGATACTTGGTCGGTATATGATGTTAAGAAGCATAGCTACGATTGTAAGGACAAACCGACACCACATTGGGTAGAGATGAATAGGAGACAATCTAGATATGGACCTTGGATAGAAAGAAACTTTATAGGACCTCTGTAGGACCGAAAATACTAGTGATTTATGTGGTTCGGGAGGTCTAGGTTGATGATTAAAGATGAAAGTATTCATCTTTTCTTGAGAGAGAAAGTAGAGAGAGGGTGGAGAAAAATGGTTTATTAAGACAAAGTAAATGATACACACAATTTCCCACACCCCTCATGGAGAGTCATGAGGGGTATTTATAGGCTCATCACAACATTACTTTGCCTAGTGTACGATAGTAGTCCCTGCGGGTACTACATGTTACTAATCTAGTCCAATTCACATGTGTGACGTTATCTTTATAAAAAAGCGAGGCTAACAATCTCCCTCTAAGATATCGTCACACGTGAATGGTTACAATGAGACCTATAAATACATAAACAATGTAAATTACAACAATAGTAAACTATGTTGACGTTGTTGAAGCGCAGAGTCTCTGTAGTCTAGATACTGAGGCAGACTTGAAGTTCTCTCTTCCGACGATCTCGGCGTACTGACTGCAAAGGTCTCTGTAGCACTTTTGTAGCTCTGAACTTCAACTGTAATGGTCTAGTTAGGTTATTACTCCCTCCTAACTAGTGAGCCTTTATTCTTTTTCCTGCTCCCTCCTGAACCGACAACTCTCTTTTCATCACGCAGCGGATAAAGTAGATTCAAAAGTGTAGGCACATGGTTGTCGTTCAGGGAGCATCTTGACAATATAACTCACATAACATTGCACAGAAGGTTGGTAATACGCTCCGATGTACACATGATGAGGCGAAAAATGGTCCGTTTTTAGGGGGTCATTTAAGCCCGAATCCGAATTTATTTGATCAAATATTGCCCTAAATCGTTCCTTTTGTGATTTTAGGTACTTGGAGAGTGAATTCTGGAAAAGAAGCCATTTTGGACGTTTTTGGAGCATAAAAGTGAAGAAAACGGCAAAGTCTCAATTTTCCATGCTGGGAACAGTACATGAAGGCGTCAAGAGTAAATTCATGACGGCGTGAAACCTCAAGAATTAAAATCCGTAGTTGATGACGGCGTCACACACAGGGCGTCAAGAGTAATTTGTGTGACGGCCTAGGCCTTGACGGCGTCAGAAGTAGATCAAGGCCGTCCGAGGAAGTATTTAGCGGTCAGATGACGGCGTCACACCTTTGTTCTTGACGCCGTCATCCCTATTTTCCTATATATAGTTTTCTAGTTTTTCACATAAAAAGGGGAGAAGTTTTGGAGAAACCCTAAAGACGATTTTGGTGCAACTTTTACAGGTTTTTCAAGGGTTCCAAACCCTTGATACCTTGCATTGTAATTGAGATAAGTGTTCTTCTAATTCAATCAATATGTCTATGTGTTGGTTGTCTATATCTTGTTCTTGTCTCAATTCCATTATGCTAGGCTAGATCTCTTTTGTGTTTGCTTAGATCTAATGAAACCTAGATATTGATTATGTGTTGATTACTTGTTTATTCTTGTCTTGGATGAATGATTTATATGTTAGGCTTAAGAAAACTGGCAGATCTCCAAATGGTAACATGCTTGAACGTCTTAAGAAACATGAACCGAGGCGTACTAGGTCTTTATTGGTTGTATTTAATGCATGAGCCACTGTTTACAATCCCTATAGTTGTGCTGGGCATGGTGTAGGAGGAGATAAGAGCTCGTAGAATTGGGGAGTTATGTATGCCACCCCATGAATGGGATTAAGGAATACGATCCGTCATCCATGCAATTATAACAAGTAATTAACGTGTAAAAGATATCTAGGGAGTAGTGAAATCTAAGTAAACACATTTTCTCCAATTACTGTTCACAACCTTACTATAAATTAGTTTAATTTCATTTTTAGTATTTTATTTTGATTGCATCTTAGTTTTGGGTTAGTTGAATAGCAACTAATTCCGCCCACTCTTCCAAAACCCGAGATTTTAATTGCTTTCTAAAAAATATAAAAACACAAAAATAATCATCCCTCACCTTTAGAACTAGTAATTAGGTTTTCTAATCCTAGCGACACTATTCCTAAGCTGAATGATCAATCCCCCGGTACTTGTCACTATACTATACTACAACGATCAGGTACACTGCCTGGTGGGGGTTGTAAGCTTCTCGAGATCCCTCGGGAGGTAAAGCCTGTTGCGATTCCCACGCATCAAGTTTTTGGCGCCGCAGCCCGGGGAATAGTTATTGTCTAGGTTAGAATTTCTTTTTATTAGGTCTACTTGCTAGATTCCTTTCTAGTAAGATTTTATTTTTATTTTTAGGTTTTCTTTAGTCTATCTTATTTCTTTGTGTCTTTGTTCGTAAACTATTTCGATGGATAACAATAACATTGATCGTTTGATTCCTGTTATTCATGTTTTTCGTCGTAGGATCTTCCAAATGCCCGCCCCACGTCCTTTAGCAGAATATGAGAACCCACCTAACCTCTCACCCAACCACCACTTTGACAATAATTCTGAGCTAGAAGAGTCTGATCATGATGATGACCGTAGGGCTAGTCCTTTTTACTATTCAGACTCCGATGAGGATCTTGATGATGGTGACGTGATTAATGAGGATAGAATGGAAGAGGAAATAAACCCTCTTAGGTATGTTGACCCTAGAACTAGGATTGAGTGTGATAGTTCATTTAACATGCAATTCCCTTGTAAGATTGGATTTAAGAGCTTTAACGCCTATCTCAACTCATCCCTTCCAATGAACATAATCTCACGTAATGAATACAATAAAATCATGGTAGATGAGTTAGAATACAAAGGAGAAAACATTATCGCTAAGGCAATACCATTGCATGTGTTTGTAGGAAGGTTGGTTTATCTTGTTGAGTTCATGGTTATGGAAAGTCTAGGAGAGTTTATTGATAATAAATTGACCCAAGTTGTGTTTGGAAAACCCTTCAAACGGTTGACCAACCTCGATGAAAAACTCATAGAAGGGTTAATTACATTCTCGGATGGGGATGAAGAATTTGTCTATCAAATGCCCCGCACACACCCTAGGTTCAAGGATTTCTCCATGGAAAAGTGTAGTAGGTATCCGCCTATAGAGATGCTAAGTGAGAATGATTAGAGAAAAGGACTTAAGTACACGCATGAAAAGAATAAAAAATACTATCGCGGGTGCTTAGAGTTAGGAGACAAGTATAAGAAAGATGAGGCGACTATTAGATGGCTCACACTTGGTTATGTGAGCATAAGCGATACACGTTAACCCATAACCTTGAGTCTAGCTACAAGACTCGTAAATAAAGAAAAGCGCTTCTTGGGAGGCAACCCATGTTTTGTGTGATTTTATTTGTTTGATTGTTATTTGCTTCCGTATGCATGTTTAGTTTTTATTGTTGGTTGATCATGTTTCTTAATTAAAATGTGGAAATACTTTACTTTGTTGTTTAGCCTAGTCTTAACTCCAACCTAAAAGTATTTTTGCAAAAGATAAGTGTAAGGGGAAACCCCAAATATGTTTTTAAGAAACAAACCGATCATGATTCTCCACAATATTAAATGAACATGTATATTCGTATTTGTTAGAGTCAAATGCTTGTATTGAGTCATAATGAAGTTTTGCAGGATTTTCCAGGAAGTAGGACCAAGTTTTTCCAGAAATTTTCCGGAAACTTAACATAAGAATTTCTGCAGGTCCATTCTGAGGGCGTCATGAGTTTACTCTTGACGGCGTCAGGAGTTAAAAATCTAAAAATTTTACCGGTTTTGTTTTTCTAACGAAGTCTTATGGTTTTTGTGAATTATTAAGTTTTATAATCTCCAGGAAATCTGCAAACTTCATTCCACAAGCATTATATCTTATCTTGTTTTCTAGGATTTAGTAACTTATATACGATGCCGCCGATTTTACGCGAGGTTGTCTTGTCTATTTTGTCAGGATTTACAGGTTATGTTCGACAAGGAGATGATTTATATTCTGGAAGGGAAGCTTTGATTGTTCGTTTTCTTGGAGGAAGATCTAACCTGGCCAACCTATAATCCATACCGAGCGAATCAGGGGAGTATTTGATTTCATTCTCTTTACTTTTTCACTTTTACATTCTTTACTTGAGCATTGGGGACAATGTTCATCTTAAGTGTAAGGGGAGGGTAAAAAGATGATACCTTACATATGCACTTTCGCTTGAGTTTGTTTTGTTTGATGGTAGATGTGTAATAAAACTATGAGAAATACTAGTTAGTGCAATTTTAGCGTCAAATTTAAAATTTTTTACAACATTTAGGAGTGAAACTTTAGCCATAGCAAGCGTCTCATGGATAGGAGATTGTATGACTAGCACATAACCGTATATTCAGAAAAATTTTCCACCCAAATATGTGAGGTTCGCCTTTAGATTTGATAGGAAAAGCATTTACTATTAGTGCTTATAAGCGTACCGGTAGCATTTAGATTCTAGAACTTGCGTTAGTGATGCATCCCAAGACCGCTAGTGAGACTACATTCGTGTGGTAGGATTTACTACATGATAAGAGGCATTAGGATCACCCTTGTGTTAAACCCGTATTATAATTACTTGACTATTTAAGTCATATTACTTGGCTAGTTAAGTCAACTAATTTTTCCCACACTTTTAGCGTTGTACTCATTTTTAGTACACGAAACCCCTAGTACACCCCTCCGAGCCTATCTTTTCGTTTCTAACTTTAAGCATTTTACTTAAAGGAAGAATTTGTTACACCCCACTTAAATGTACAACCAAATCGCCTTAGCCTTCCGCGTATGCGCTCATTTTTAGTGCATTATTGTTATTTGTTAAACCCTAAGTTAACTTTCTAATTGATTACATGGTTGCTAAGTCGAGTCATATCCTTGTACATATTGTTTTGGGACGATTGGGACTCATGGGTAAGTACTTATTTTATGGAGTAATGGGGAAGAACATCATATATTACCCCCATATGTACGTTAATCTTAAAAGTGCTCCAAGTGTTTTGATTTTCTTAATTCGAGTCATTAGATTAGTTAAATGTAAAGTATGTAAAGATTCAAGTGTAAGGGGAATTCTCATCCCCTATGATGTATTATTTTGGATGGTAGGGTAAGATTGTATGCAAAAAAAAAAAAAAAAAAAAAAAAAAAAAAAAAAAAAAAAAAAAAAAAATCGAAAAAATCAAGAAAAAGAAAAAAAATAGAAAAAGGAAAAAGAGAAAAAACATACGGACTACCATCCCGTTTCATTCTATGTTCATTTTATGTTTTTAGTTATTTTCATTTATTAGCTTAAGTCGAGTCTAGTCTTGGCTTAGCAACGCCATATTGTACATGTAATTAACCAAGATTGTTAACTCGCCACCAGTAAAACTTCCTTTATCCAACAAAACCGTGTAATTCATATCCCTATACCTAACGTTACAACCCTTTAAAAGACCTCTTTGATAGTTTATCCTAGGTGCTTACGCCATGTGGTGGAGGTTTGATCCTTTCCCAAGCCTATGGTAATCTATTTTGCTATAACAGGTAGTGAGAGATATCTTCCATTTCCATAATGTTATATTACTTTATTACACCCGAGAGATGTGAGTATCTAAACACTATTTGTGAGGTGCTTGTATATGACCTCCGTGCTTGTCTATTGGTCTTTAGTGGAACGATTATTTGTTGTAATTACTTTTATATTAGTGTTAAATGACCCCTAACTTGTATTTTGAGTAGAATAAAAGCGCATTTGCTTGAGGACAAGCAAATCTCAAGTGTAAGGGTATATGATGAGGCGAAAAATGGTCCGTTTTTAGGGGGTCATTTAAGCCCGAATCCGAATTTATTTGATCAAATATTGCCCTAAATCGTTCCTTTTGTGATTTTAGGTACTTGGAGAGTGAATTCTGGAAAAGAAGCCATTTTGGACGTTTTTGGAGCATAAAAGTGAAGAAAACGGCAAAGTCTCAATTTTCCATGCTGGGAACAGTACATGAAGGCGTCAAGAGTAAATTCATGACGGCGTCAAACCTCAAGAATTAAAATCTGTAGTTGATGACGGCGTCACACACAGGGCGTCAAGAGTAATTTGTGTGACGGCCTGGACCTTGACGGCGTCAGAAGTAGATCAAGGCCGTCCGAGGAAGTCTAGGTTGATGATTAAAGATGAAAGTATTCATCTTTTCTTGAGAGAGAAAGTAGAGAGAGGGTAGAGAAAAATGGTTTATTAAGACAAAGTAAATGATACACACAATTTCCCACACCCCTCATGGAGAGTCATGAGGGGTATTTATAGGCTCATCACAACATTACTTTGCCTAGTGTACGATAGTAGTCCCTGCGGGTACTACATGTTACTAATCTAGTCCAATTCACATGTGTGACGTTATCTTTATAAAAAAGCGAGGCTAACAATCTCCCTCCAAGATATCGTCACACGTGAATGGTTACAATGAGACCTATAAATACACAAACAATGTAAATTACAACAATAGTAAACTATGTTGACGTTGTTGAAGCGCAGAGTCTCTGTAGTCTAGATACTGAGGCAGACTTGAAGTTCTCTCTTCCGACGATCTCGGCGTACTGACTGCAAAGGTCTTTGTAGCTCTTTTGTAGCTCTGAACTTCAACTGTAATGGTCTAGTTAGGTTATTACTCCCTCCTAACTAGTGAGCCTTTATTCTTTTTCCTGCTCCCTCCTGAACCGACAACTCTCTTTTCATCACGCAGCGGATAAAGTAGATTCAAAAGTGTAGGCACATGGTTGTCGTTCAGGGAGCATCTTGACAATATAACTCACATAACATTGCACAGAAGGTTGGTAATACGCTCCGATGTACACATGATGAGGCGAAAAATGGTCCGTTTTTAGGGGGTCATTTAAGCCCGAATCCGAATTTATTTGATCAAATATTGCCCTAAATCGTTCCTTTTGTGATTTTAGGTACTTGGAGAGTGAATTCTGGAAAAGAAGCCATTTTGGACGTTTTTGGAGCATAAAAGTGAAGAAAACGGCAAAGTCTCAATTTTCCATGCTGGGAACAGTACATGAAGGCGTCAAGAGTAAATTCATGACGGCGTCAAACCTCAAGAATTAAAATCCGTAGTTGATGACGGCGTCACACACAGGGCGTCAAGAGTAATTTGTGTGACGGCCTAGGCCTTGACAGCGTCAGAAGTAGATCAAGGCCGTCCGAGGAAGTATTTGGCGGCGAGATGACGGCGTCACACCTTTGTTCTTGACGCCGTCATCCCTATTTTCCTATATATAGTTTTCTAGTTTTTCACATAAAAAGGGGAGAAGTTTTGGAGAAACCCTAAAGACGATTTTGGTGCAACTTTTACAGGTTTTTCAAGGGTTCCAAACCCTTGATACCTTGCATTGTAATTGAGATAAGTGTTCTTCTAATTCAATCAATATGTCTATGTGTTGGTTGTCTATATCTTGTTCTTGTCTCAATTCCATTATGCTAGGCTAGATCTCTTTTGTGTTTGCTTAGATCTAATGAAACCTAGATATTGATTATGTGTTGATTACTTGTTTATTCTTGTCTTGGATGAATGATTTATATGTTAGGCTTAAGAAAACTGGCAGATCTCCAAATGGTAACATGCTTGAACGTCTTAAGAAACATGAACCGAGGCGTACTAGGTCTTTATTGGTTGTATTTAATGCATGAGCCACTGTTTACAATCCCTATAGTTGTGCTGGGCATGGTGTAGGAGGAGATAAGAGCTCATAGAATTGGGGAGTTATGTATGCCACCCCATGAATGGTATTAAGGAATACGATCCGTCATCCATGCAATTATAACAAGTAATTAACGTGTAAAAGATATCTAGGGAGTAGTGAAATCTAAGTAAACACATTTTCTCCAATTACTGCTCACAACCTTACTATAAATTAGTTTAATTTCATTTTTAGTATTTTATTTTGATTGCATCTTAGTTTTGGGTTAGTTGAATAGCAACTAATTCTGCCCACTCTTCCAAAACCCGAGATTTTAATTGCTTTCTAAAAAATATAAAAACACAAAAATAATCATCCCTCACCTTTAGAACTAGTAATTAGGTTTTCTAATCCTAACGACACTATTCCTAAGCTGAACGATCAATCCACCGGTACTTGTCACTATACTATACTACAACGATCAGGTACACTGCCTGGTGGGGGTTGTAAGCTTCTCGAGATCCCTCGGGAGGTAAAGCCTGTTGCGATTCCCACGCATCAACACATCATTAGTACTTCTTCGGTTCCAGTGTAAGCACAATTCCCTCGAACAACCAACGTACTAGAGATGAAACACTACTTCTTTTGGCATGTTCTTCTCCCTCCTGATGGTTGCGATTTATCGAAATCATCATACTATTTTGTATACATGCCATAATTACCCGTACTTTACACTTCTGATGCAATATAGATAGACCGTGTAAGCATAATTTGTGAGAATATGTCGAAAAAATACTCTCAATACTTGTCTCTCAAATCAACCTGTAATCAAACCTCCTTTGAATTCACCGGCTACTAGTAATGACCGCATATGGAGACAACCCGATATGACCAGCTTGAAAAAGAAGTAATCATCCCATCTTGTGACTTAATGCGTGTACGATAGATGTGACTTAATACCTATACTGAGCACTACAATGTAACTCCTTTAAGTATGAGGTTGCATGAAATATTCGCCACTTGAACAATCCACTACTTCGTGTGACACTGAGTACTACAACGTAACTCCTTTAAGTGATAGCTATACTGTGAGCCCTACAACGTAACTCCTTATATCAGTAATAACTAGATTGTCAAGACTGAATTTTTTAATTTGCGTAGACAAGTTATCTTCAAAAGTCGTGCATCCAACCACCCCTAGACTTTGAGATAAATAAGTACACATTTTGAAATGCCACTTCAAAGTCAAATCAATAATACCGTGCAAAAACTCCGTAGACATTTTTGTTGAACATAGCAATTCTAGCCGTGAATAATGTATCCCCGTGAAATTTGCAATACCAAAATACCACTCAATTTGCTAAATATTATCAATAATGTTATATCTAAAAATAAATCCAGATACAATATTTTGATTGTTCCATGTATGCGTATTCCAACTCACTCAACATTTTGTTTCAGCCCAACATATATCAAACTCAATCCAGCCCATAAGCCATATATCCCAATCGAAATGAATAAGACAATAGGGCCCAATCCGAATCCAATCCTCATGCGAAATACTTAAAACCTGTATCTTAATATTTCACATATTAAGAAACCCTACACACACAACTTATTTTCATCCGCCCCCATTTTTTATATGCTCCTGGCCTCCTGCCACCAAACACAGGTAACGTATCCCAAATTGAAACTCATATCTCATCTCCATCATTTGACATCTAATCACGAATATCACAAAACACAAATCAAATATCCACCTTTGATCCACCACAACAACACTTCTTTGTCTTCTATCAGTTGACGCTAACCGAGCATCAAACAAGAATAACGACGAATTCAAGGTCTCTAACAGAGATCTCGGGTAGGTGTATGTTGTTGGGTTTCGTTTTTGATTTTAAAACCGAACAATGAGATAGAGTTAAGCACAAGTTGTTTATGTTCTATCTTTGTGTTTTCGGATATTGAAGGAGAGTTTTCATTTTCCACATAGATCGATGATGGTAATTATTCAACTCAAAAAAATCTTTGAAAGATTGGTAAAAAGTTGAATAGAATTTGAGATCCCTTTTCTTTCAAGTTTATTTCTTTTCTTCTTGGATTTGAGATGGGATGTAGATGTAGGTTTAGAGTTGGCAGCAGTGTAATAAGGATAGATGTGGATGTAGGTTGGTGTTGGTGTTGGTTTATGGATCGGTTATAATTGGCTCGACACTTCTTCCTTCTTTTTCTTTTTATTATATTTTCTTGGCTTTTGACTGATGATGGTATAGTAACTGAAGTCCAAATGAGTTGTGGTATTTTGTTTGTGGTCATGGTCTCTTCTTCTGCATCTTCTCGAAAACTTTTTGCTTATCGAGAAGTTTTATTACACTTTTCGATAATTTTTTGTAACTTCTCGATAATTTTTTCATTCCATAACTTATCGAAAACATGATGTATCGAGAACGTGGCTTATCGAGAACACGGTTATCAAGATCATGGTTATCGAGAACCTGAGTTATCGAGAATGTGATTTCGATAACTTAGGGTATTGTGTTCTCGAAAACAACATGTATTTCGAAAACAAGTACATATCGAGAATTTCTTATACAAGAAATTCCGACCAGATTCCGGGGACTTTTTGCAGATTCCGATGAATTTTCTGATGAGTTTCGACCATATAATGACCACTTTTCACGGTTTGGTACAAAACAAGTCACCAAATAATTACAGTGTATAATACTGTTTGGACAAGGACGACACAAAACAGTTGTGACTTACATTTTGTTTTGACCATATTTTGATACAAGACACATGAGAGGAAACTGTTATGAATAAAGACAAGGAAAAAATTTCCAGATCTAAAAAAACGTGTAAAAACAGCTTCAAATACGATTCGAACCACAAAAAAATCATCAAAACAAACACCGTAGCTCTGATACCAATTGTAGGACCGAAAATACTAGTGATTTATGTGGTTCGAGAGGTCTAGGTTGATGATTAAAGATGAAAGTATTCATTTTTTCTTGAGAGAGAAAGTAGAGAGAGGGTGGAGAAAAATGGTTTATTAAGACAAAGTAAATGATACACACAATTTCCCACACCTCTCATGGAGAGTCATGAGGGTATTTATAGGCTCATCACAACATTACTTTGCCTAGTGTACGATAGTAGTCCCTGCGGGTACTACATGTTACTAATCTAGTCCAATTCACATGTGTGACGTTATCTTTATAAAAAGGCGAGGCTAACAACCTCAATGCCCATTCTATCTAGAAAAAGATTTCATTGATAAAACACATTCGGTGGAACAACTCATAGCTAGGGATGAGGAGCTAGACCCTTTTGAGGACCCTCTAGTCTTTAGGAAAATGATTGAGTTCTTAGGCGTAATGCCTATTAACATAGAGATGAACAAGTGGAAAAGAGAGGGGGATAAGTGTAAATGGAGGTGGAACAAGCCACCTAAGGAAGGTGATGGATCATGGCATATGAAGATGATTTTATATGATCCGGATGGAGAAAAGTTTGAAAGGTCATACCATACCAAGAAAACCGATAGGAAGTTGAAACCCAAGTTTGATCCCAAAGATGTCCTCAATGAGGAACTCACCCATATAACGTAATTGCCCATGACCTTGAGTCTAGCTACAAGACTCGTAAATAAAGAAAAGCGCTTCTTGGGAGGCAACCCATGTTTTGTATGATTTTTATTTGTTTGATTGTTATTTGCTTCCGTATGCATGCTTTATTTTTATTGTTGGTAGATCATGTTTCAAATTAAATTGTGAAAATGCTTTATTTTGTCATTTAACTTCGTCTTAACTTCATACAAAGGTATTTCGCAAAAGATAAGTGTAAGGGGAAACCCAAATTTGTTTTTAAGAACGAAATTGATCATGATTCTCCACAATATTAAATGAACATGTGTATTAGTATTTGTTAGAGTCAAATGCTTGTATCGAGTCATAATGATGTTTTGTAGGTGATAAAGTCGTTTTAATTATAGGTTTGTGTTTCCGAAGAAATACTCGTGAAAGTATTTCCCGGGTCGTTCTCCCAATGAAGGTAAAATGGAGTCGTGAATAGTCGAATCGCAAAATCGTGTCGTGAAAAGCGGTAAAGTGAAATATATGATTTTGAAGTTCAAATTATGATAAGAAATAGTGAAATATGAAGAATATACAAGCTATATATGTACAAACGTTAAAAACGTAAAAACGGAAATTCAAACGCGAATATTAAACGTTATGTACGAAATAAAACGCGACTTTTATACAAGAAATGATCCTACAAATGTGAAACAAGTTTCTAAAAATCTTAAACTATTAAAAAGAATTTTTAGAAAAAGAAAAATATATTTTTTTTTTGAGTTTTTGTTTATTTTCTAGAATTTATTTTCTATTTTTGGAATTAAAAATGAATTAAAAATAAAGAAAAATAGAAAAATAAAGTGGAAAAATAAAAATTTAATTCTAAAAATTCTAAAATATTATAAAATAATTTCTAAAAATATTTTTGTATTTTTCACAGCTTTTTCTGATTTTTATTGATTTTTATTATTAAAAATGATATGAAAATGATTAAAAGTGAAGAAATGTTAAGAAAAATATCAAATCAACTCAGAAAATTATGAAAAATTTACAGAAAATCTAAAATATTATAATGAGCTTGCAGAAAAATTTTGAGATGAAAAAGTTAAGCAGAAGTGCTTATTCAGAGCTAAACAGCTTATGGTAAGTGCTTATTTATAAGCACTTGCCAAAGAAACTTTACCACACTTTTACCACAGATGCAATATGATACAAGAGATTCAAAAATGCTCAGAAGTAATGAAATCAAACACAGAAACAGTAAATGCAAGCAATTAAGCTATCTAGTACAAACCAACTAATAAGCACTACTCAAAACTAATAAGCCAGAAGCTAAAAACTGAATGCAACTACTAAATCTCAACAAACAATACTCAGAAATGACAAATAAACACAATCTCAAACACTTATGAGCACTAGCAGACCTATGATAAAATGCAGAAAACTAGGCTCACATTCCTAATAAGCAGAACTGATTAAGCAATTCAATTAAGCAGCAAATAAGAAATCAATGGGGGCAAAAGCTAGTCTACCATATTGAGTGGCTAAAAACTAAAAATCTCATGCTAAAACTATCATCAACTAATCCAAATTATGCCAAGAAATCAGATTAAGCAATATGGTGCAGGGGAACTAGGTGCCCAATCAGGCAACTTCCAACCACAATTCAAATAAGCAGATTAGTTCAAATCCTAAATTTTCTTTTTGATCTTGATTAACAAGCTGCTAAGGAACATAAATCAACAAGCTATATCTAATTCTAATTAGTAATGAATCCTACAAGTGCTTATAAAGACCCTACCAAAAACTGACTAGCACTAGTTTTGACTTTTTATATTGCAACTAAACTTTGACTAATTCTAATTTCTACTACTGATTTCTACTCTAATATGTAATAATAAGCTATGATTAAACTTTATTAAGCTAGTTTGGATGTTTATGCAACTGAATCTATCATTACACTATCTAAATAATACTAACTTAACTGCTAGTGACATTAGGAAGCTAATTTTGACTTTTAAGATATGAACCTATTGATTTTATGCTTTAAAACTCTATTACTAGACTAGAGTGACTTATGTGTAATAATAAAACTACAACTAAACTACTGCATCACTCAACAGATAGCACATCCAAACACCCCTTTAGTTACTGATTTCACTTCACCTAACTGATAAAGACCACTAATCTCAACAACTATGATCAAATAATATCCAAAATCTATACTAGAGCACAACTGACCAGAAATAATCAACAAAAGCAAGCAAAAACTCAGATACACAGATGGATCAAAATGAACAATGAAAACTCAGACTAAAATCAAAACAGATGACCAATTACACAAATAAACTCAAGTAATACAACTCCAACTACATTATTAACATATAAAAGCAATGGAACAGTAACAATACAAGATGAAAATAGAATAAAACAGATGCAATGAATACTAGAATCGAGGATCAAAAACTTACAAAGTTCTACCCCCTCCGCAAGAACAGAGGGGGATCACTACGCTTGCCTGTCTCTAGACAGGCACAACTCCTTCAATTTCTGTAATGTCCTGTCAATTACTCCTCAGTTCACCAATTAACCACAACTGTTGACTAAAGTTGACTCTTTGAAATTTGCAAGGTAACCAATGCTTTGAACAAAATTTTACTCAAAACAAACTTTTAAAGCTTACATGAACTGATTAGAACATAAGTGAAAGCTTGAAAACAGAATTTAACAGCTTATAAAAGTATGAAAAATAAGTAGAGACAAGGATTTAAAAGCTGAATTTATACTAGTAAAAATTGAATTATAAAATTTTGAAAAGTAAGGAACTGAATTTAGCTGAAATTAAAGAAGATTTAAACTAAAACAAAGATAAGTAAACAATAAGCTAGAGTTATTAAAAGTAAAAACTGAATTCATTAAAACATTAAGCATTACAATTGAAATTGAAATTACAACTAAAGACTGGGTACTAAAATGGGCAGAGCTTCACTATTCGAAACTCTCCACTAAACTAAGCTATCAATACATCTATTTATAGGAAGTGAGGGGTGGGAGCTCACGGATTGCCATATTGGCAATCCGTGTGAGGTTGTGTTTGTTTAAGCATAATCAGAGCCGCTTGATCATGATCCATCATTCTTCAATCATTACACACCCTTGGATTGCAAATTATGACGCGTTCCTCCCAATCATTGGCTGCCACGTAGCATAATTGTGCTTCTTTTGTGACTCTGACACTATCTGACATCACCCTGAGCTTCTAGAACACCATTGATTTGACCTTAATACCCTTAATTGCTGTTATTATTAGGAATGGGGTAATTAGGGTTCATCATTTACTGTAGCGTGAATAGTGGTTTTCTGGGTGAGGGTAAATTGGGGGGCGGGAGTGAGTTATATATATTTTTATTGCGTTTTGACTTCTTTGACCGGATATAGATTGGGCTTAAGTCAAAGGATTTAATGATGGGCTTGGGTTGTGTGGTCTTTGGAATTTATGGGTTTAATATATATTGGACCAGGCTTTTGATCTCTTTTTAGGAAATTCAGAATTACATAGAAACATGATAAGGACCAAACATGTAAATTTGATTTTCCAAGGACCAAATATGTAAACATCCCAAAATATTATCCAAGGGCCATTGTTGCCATTCTTTGATTTATGAAGGACCTGTGTTGACTTTTTAGCTCAAATATAATCCAAACTTCACTCGACCTCAGCTTTTGATCTCTTTCCAAATCCCGTGCTCGTGTTGTCATTTTTAACTTGATTTTGTCCATTTCTCGAAATATCCGCACCTGCACATTCAAAATCGCAAAAACATGTATATATGGCATTTATGGCTCGGTTTTTGGTCTTTTTTGTCCGGTTTTGGTCAAACAATAGTGAGTGAATTAGCACTCACCAAAATCCCCCCGACTAATGTATTGCCGTGTCCTCACGCAATGTGATCAATTCACGCTTTTGGGATAAATAATTTCAAAACTCTTTTTACTAACTTTGAAAAGTAGCAAGGAGGTTCGAAAGAAGTAATAAAATCATTTAATCCCGAAAACGCTCCGTTTTCCAAAATTTTCCTTTTATTCCTTTATTCCACTTACACTTCTATTTTTGTACTTTTCTAACTTTATTCTTGTGACGGTTTATTGAACTTTCATTATTTTGCAATAATTATTAGGGTCAACGAGTAGAAACACTTTTCATAGAAAAGTGACCGTACGGATAAAAATCGTCATCCTTGATTTTTCACAAATCCCCAAACTAAGCGTACAAACGAGATCACAGCTTATCTACAAATTAGATGCTAACACTACTCATAAAAGTTACTTGTGGAAACTTCTTACTCCCATTTCCTAGGTTTTGTATCTCAATATTTTATTTTGTTGAGAAATGAATTGCTTCATATATTCTCGTTTCAATAATTTTTAGTCCGATAGTGATACCTAAGTTAAAACGATAAGTAGTTATTCATTTTCTCTTAAGAACCACTGCAATAGAAATTCGGTCCACATCAAGGAATTTTGGTACATACAATATTAGAAATATAAGTTGCGGAGTACTACACGTGCACCTCATGTAATTGATTACTAATCAAACACATGCACCTCACGCGCCAACAACTTATTTATACATAAGCTCTTATTCGATACAACTTTCAATTTTCACTTTTCTTCATTTTTCACTTTTTTCATACTTTTGATACTTTTCACTTTTTTTTCTTTCTTTCTTCACTTTTTTTCTCAATACATCAATGGAAGCTTATCGGGTAGCTCCAAAACCACATAGATAATCAACTTTTGACTTTTGATTTTTTTTTTTATTTTTTTTGCTCTTATTTTTAATGTTCCTTGATATGTACCCAACTTTTAAAGCAAAGATTCTCTTAAGAAAACAAAGAACTAAATATTATTCAAACCGAAATACCACTAATTAACCTAGAACATCTATTATATATTGGTGACGTTTCTGATGGGAGTAAAAAGCCACAAGTACCTCTCATGAGCTCTAAAGAGAACCACTACTCCACGTTTAGCATCTAACTTCTAAATAAACTCTATCATTTCTCGCTCTTCGCAATTTAAGATTCCAAATAATGAAACCTGCGAATACTTAGCCGATAATCAGCTACGCATATATAAAGTCAGTTACGGAAACTTGCAAATTCTAGAAGAAGAATTCGCGTTTTCTAGCTTCTGATGTAAAAGACTAGCGAAAGCTTTTAAGCTGCGCATGTATAAAGTCAAGTACGGGAACTTGCAGATTTTTAAGAAAGAATTCGCATTTTATAGCTCCTTGTGTACAAAACTAGCACAAGCTTATATGATCATCATTGGTTAAGGGAACAAGCTAGGGCTCAACACGCCCGGTCAAGTCAAAATATTTATTCCTACTCTCGCCAGCAAGAAAGTCAACAAGGTGTTAAAACACTTATTCAAACTTTATTATATTTTTGCACATCTTTTTTAACTTTTTTTCATTTTTTTTTTACTTTTTTCATGACTTTTTCATCAAAATTTTTCAAATTTTCAAATTTTCAATTTTTTTTATTTTTGGTGGAAAAACGGAGTTGCAAGAGTGCACGACATGTGAAACATGCAAGGTCAAAATCGAATCGAAAGATCACCCCCCCCCCCCCAGACTAAAACGAAACATTGTCCTCAATGTTTAAAAGGTAAGGGTTCTCCTACATAAATCTAAGGTCGTTTATTAATTATGCCGAAAGATAAATGTTAGTCGATAAGATTAGGATATATGGATAAGCAACGAATGATAAAACTCGAGTGGAGATAAAACAACGAGCACGAGAGTCTTCATTATTCGGGTAAATCCTGGACATTCACAAACAACAACGAAACACGAGATAATGGAAGAGGTAGCCCTCCTCATGTCACGTTATTAAGAAATAAGAAATTTAAGAAGATGAATGATAAGCATGGGGTGCCTCCCACGAAGCGCTTGTTTTTGTTCACCGAGTCACATGAGCTTGACTCGATCCCCGAATTAATTCGTCCTTGGGAAGAGCAGATAAAATGGACACTTGGCACAAACGATAGAGATACCATGGTCAAATACGGTGTCCTCACTCCCGGTGGAATGGAAAGAAGAAATGATGGTATAAGTATAGAATGGTTTAAACACTTGGATGATAAAAGAAAATTCGAGTTCAGAATCAAAGGTGGGTTGCGTGGGCAAAATATTAAGCACCGGAACATCTTGCTCAAAAATATCGTCCACCATTCCAAAAATATCTTCATTCGTACCGGATTCATAATCTATATCGGGTGGTTTTGCAGGTGGACGAGAAGAAAGTAAATCGGAAAGAATATCATTCTCGTCATTCTCAATACCCGGTGGTATCAAGTCATCCGTAGCAAGAAATCGATCGACATCCTCTAAAAGAGGGTCACGTAACGGATTATCGGAAATAGGTATAGAGTCGATCTCAAAGTTAAAGCATTCATAATCCGGAAGAGAGATATCAGCATGAATAGTGGGACTGCCACTACTCGTCTCTTCAAATCGAAAAATTTCAAGCTCAGGTAAGAAATCACTATCCATAACGGGGATAGGAGAAGAAGTCGGAGAATCATTCAATGCCTTAATACGAGAGATAAGAAGATTGACATTCAACAATGTTTCTCGAAGAGCTTCATCTTGTATTTCCGTATCAACATCTTCTTCATTCATATAATCAATTTCTCCACAAGATATAGAATCGTCATCGTCAAAATCGGAGAATATTTCAACACGGTTTTCATCAAACGGGATATCATTCGTATCAACATGATTATCAAGACGATTATTTTCAACATCGTTAGAAATCTCCTCGGACTCACTTGGGATTGGGATGAGGTTCTCAAGACTAGACTTACTGAATTCGTCCGATTCCATTGCCGGAATAGTGTCAAGATGCCCGTCCCCCATTGTTAGAGAGTCTTCGGGTTCTACGGAAGAAGAGATAGATTCATTTTGAGGATTAATTAATCGTAATCGTAGAATCATCATCGTACATACAACACTCACAAAATTGGAATTTTCTTTCTTCGGCAAGAAGTTCTTCCATCGATTTCTCATTAGGCTCGGGAGTAGATGTATAACGATTAATTACCATCTCTTTTAACTTCTCGATAATGGATTTAATTTCAAAATTTTGATTAGTAAATTCAGAAGTTTGTGGGGGTTGGTTAAAACCATGAGAATCGTAACAAAAATTAGGTTCATTATAAGAATTTTCAAACGATCCCCCACAATTTTCAAAATTTGACGAACCACCATTAAAATACGGTACTTGCTCATAAGAGTTTTGAAAAGGATGATTGAAATCGTTTTGAGGGTAATTATCAAAACTCGTATCACAAGCGTAAGACGTGTCAGCACTCGGGGCGTAACATATACAATTTGTGTATACACATTGGTTACAAAAACATTGCCCACACGGTGCTCCTTCTTCGGAATGGTTTCCACAATTATAGCAATAAAACGAAGGTGGTGGTGGTGTAAAGTAATCGGGAATGTTTGACGGATTGTTGAACAGTCTTTGATCATACGCGGGAGAATTACAATTCCAACAAACTCCATCTTGAATATTATCACCACATTGGTCGCACGTACACCACACATACAACCCTCCGAAAAACGGTTCTCCACAATTAGAACAAATCGGATCCTTAAGAATTAAATGTAAGAAGGTTTGAGAAAAAGAATCAAATTTTAGAGGATAAGAAGATTATTTTTGTTTTTGATTTTTCAATTTTTTATGTTTTATAGAAAATATTTACACGATAGAGGAAGGCTTATCAAAACACGATTTTTCAAAACAATTATTCAAAAACTCACTTCGACCTTCCCCGGCAGCGGCGCCATTTTGATAAAGTCGTTTTAATTATAGGTTTGTGTTTCCGAAGAAATACTCGTGAAAGTATTTCCCGGGTCGTTCTCCCAACGAAGGTAAAATGGAGTCGTGAATAGTCGAATCGCAAAATCGTGTCGTGAAAAGCGGTAAAGTGAAATATATGATTTTGAAGTTCAAATTATGATAAGAAATAGTGAAATATGAAGAATATACAAGCTATATATGTACAAACGTTAAAAACGTAAAAACGGAAATTCAAACGCGAATATTAAAAGTTACGTACGAAATAAAACGCGACTTTTATACAAGAAATGATCCTACAAATGTGAAACAAGTTTCTAAAAATCTTAAACTATTAAAAAGAATTTTTAGAAAAAGAAAAATATATATATATATTTTTTTTGAGTTTTTATTTATTTTCTAGAATTTATTTTCTAGAATTTATTTTCTATTTTTGGAATTAAAAATGAATTAAAAATAAAGAAAAATAGAAAAATAAAAATTTAATTCTAAAATATTATAAAAGAATTTCTAAAAATATTTTTGTATTTTTCACAGCTTTTTCTGATTTTTATTGATTTTTATAATTAAAAATGATATGAAAATGATTAAAAGTGAAGAAATATTAAGAAAAATATCAAATCAACTCAGAAAATTATGAAAAATTTACAGAAAATCTAAAATATTATAATGAGCTTGCAGAAAAATTTTGAGATGAAAAAGTTAAGCAGAAGTGCTTATTCAGAGCTAAACAGCTTATGGTAAGTGCTTATTTATAAGCACTTGCCAAAGAAACTTTACCACACTTTTACCACAGATGCAATATGATACAAGAGATTCAAAAATGCTCAGAAGTAATGAAATCAAACACAGAAACAGTAAATGCAAGCAATTAAGCTATCTAGTACAAACCAACTAATAAGCACTACTCAAAACTAATAAGCCAGAAGCTAAAAACTGAATGCAACTACTAAATCTCAACAAACAATACTCAGAAATGACAAATAAACACAATCTCAAACACTTATGAGCACTAGCAGACCTATGATAAAATGCAGAAAACTAGGCTCACATTCCTAATAAGCAGAACTGATTAAGCAATTCAATTAAGCAGCAAATAAGAAATCAATGGGGGCAAAAGCTAGTCTACCATATTGAGTGGCTAAAAACTAAAAATCTCATGCTAAAACTATCATCAACTAATCCAAATTATGCCAAGAAATCAGATTAAGCAATATGGTGCAGGGGAACTAGGTGCCCAATCAGGCAACTTCCAACCACAATTCAAATAAGCAGATTAGTTCAAATCCTAAATTTTCTTTTTGATCTTGATTAACAAGCTGCTAAGGAACATAAATCAACAAGCTATATCTAATTCTAATTAGTAATGAATCCTACAAGTGCTTATAAAGACCCTACCAAAAACTGACTAGCACTAGTTTTGACTTTTTATATTGCAACTAAACTTTGACTAATTCTAATTTCTACTGCTGATTTCTACTCTAATATGTAATAATAAGCTATGATTAAACTTTATTAAGCTAGTTTGGATGTTTATGCAACTGAATCTATCATTACACTATCTAAATAATACTAACTTAACTGCTAGTGACATTAGGAAGCTAATTTTGACTTTTAAGATATGGACCTACTGATTTTATGCTTTAAAACTCTATTACTAGACTAGAGTGACTTATGTGTAATAATAAAACTACAACTAAACTACTGCATCACTCAACAGATAGCACATCCAAACACCCATTTAGCTACTGATTTCACTTCACCTAACTGATAAAGACCACTAATCTCAACAACTATGATCAAATAATATCCAAAATCTATACTAGAGCACAACTGACCAGAAATAATCAACAAAAGCAAGCAAAAACTCAGATACACAGATGGATCAAAATGAATAATGAAAACTCAGACTAAAATCAAAACAGATGACCAATTACACAAATAAACTCAAGTAATACAACTCCAACTACATTATTAACATATAAAAGCAATGGAACAGTAACAATACAAGATGAAAATAGAATAAAACAGATGCAATGAATACTAGAATCAAGGATCAAAAACTTACAAAGTTCTACCCCCTCAGGAAGAACAGAGGGGGATCACTACGCTTGCCTGTCTCTAGACAGGCACAACTCCTTCAATTTCTGTAATGTCCTGTCAATTACTCCTCAGTTCACCAATTAACCACAACTGTTGACTAAAGTTGACTCTTTGAAATTTGCAAGGTAACCAATGCTTTGAACAAAATTTTACTCGCAACAAACTTTGAAAGCTTACATGAACTGATTAGAACATAAGTGAAAGCTTGAAAACAGAATTTAACAGCTTATAAAAGTATGAAAAATAAGTAGAGACAAGGATTTAAAAGCTGAATTTATACTAGTAAAAATTGAATTATAAAATTTTGAAAAGTAAGGAACTGAATTTAGCTGAAATTAAAGAAGATTTAAACTAAAACAAAGATAAGTAAACAATAAGCTAGAGTTATTAAAAGTAAAAACTGAATTCATTAAAACATTAAGCATTACAATTGAAATTGAAATTACAACTAAAGACTGGGTACTAAAATGGGCAGAGCTTCTCTATTCGAAACTCTCCACTAAACTAAGCTATCAATACATCTATTTGTAGGAAGTGAGGGGTCGGAGCTCACGGATTGCCATGTTGGCAATCCGTGTGCGTTGTGTTTGTTTAAACATAATCAGAGCCGCTTGATCATGATCCATCATTCTTCAATCATTACACACCCTTGGATTGCAAATTATGTCGCGTTCCTTCCAATCATTGGCTGCCACGTAGCATAATTGTGCTTCTTTTGTGACTCTGACACTATCTGACATCACCCTGAGCTTCTAGAACACCATTGATTTGACCTTAATACCCTTAATTGCTGTTATTATTAGGAATGGGGTAATTAGGGTTCATCATTTACTGTAGCGTGAATAGTGGTTTTCTGGGTGAAGGTAAATTGGGGGGCGGGAGTGAGTTATATATATTTTTATTGCGTTTTGACTTCTTTGACCGGATATAGATTGGGCTTAAGTCAAAGGATTTAATGATGGGCTTGGGTTGTGTGGTCTTTGGAATTTGTGGGTTTAATGTATATTGGACCAGGCTTTTGATCTCTTTTTAGGAAATTCAGAATTACATAGAAACATGATGAGGACCAAACATGTAAATCTGATTTTCCAAGGACCAAATATGTAAACCTCCCAAAATATTATCCAAGGGCCATTTTTGCCATTCTTTGATTTATGAAGGACCTGTGTTGACTTTTTAGCTCAAATATAATCCAAACTTCACTCGACCTCGGCTTTTGATCTCTTTCCAAATCCTGTGCTCGTGTTGTCATTTTAAGCTTGATTTTGTCCATTTCTCGAAATATCCGCACCTGCACATTCAAAACCGCAAAAACATATATATATGGCATTTATGGCTCGGTTTTTGGTCTTTTTGGTCCGGTTTTGGTCAAATAATAGTGAGTGAATTAGCACTCACCAGTAGGATTTTCCAGGAAGTAGGACATAAGTTTTTCCAGAAATTTTCCGAAAACTTAACGTAAAGATTTCTGCAGGTCACTTCTGACGGCGTCATGTGTAAAATTTTAGAAATTTTGCTAGTTTTGTTTTTCTAACGGAGTCTTGAAGTTTTTGTTAATTCTTTAGTTTTATAAACTCCAGGAAATCTGCAAACATTCATTCCACAAGCATTATATCTTAATTTGCTTTCTAGGACTTGTTAGTACATATAGATTGCCGCCGATTTTACGCGAGGTTGCCTTGTTTGTTTTCTCAGGTTTAACAAGTTACATATGACAAGAAGACGATTTATATTTCTGGAAGGGAAGCTTTGAATGTTCATTTTCTTGGAGGTAGATCTAACCTTGTTGACACACTATCCACACCTAACGAATCAGAGGAGTATTTGATTTCATTCTTTTACCTGTTTTACTTTTACATTCTTTAATTGAACATTGAGGACAATGTTCATCCTAAGTGTAAGGGGAGAGTAAATGAAGATATCTTATAGGATACACTTTCACTTGAGTTTGTTTGTTTGATGGTAGGTGTGTAATAAAACTAAGAGAAATACTTGTTAGTGTAATTTTAGCGCCAAATTTAAAATTTTTTACAACATTTAGGAGTGAAACTTTAGCCTTAGCAAGCGTCTCATGGATAGGAGATTGTATGACTAGCACAAAACCGTACCATTCAGAAAAATTTTCCACCCAAATATGTGAGGTTCGCCTTTATATTTGATAGGAAAAGCATTTACTATTAGTGCTTATGAGTGTACCGGTAGCATTTAGATTCTAGAACTTGCGTTAGTGATGCATCCCGAGACCGCTAGTGAGACTACATTCGTGTAGTAGGATTTACTACTTGATAAGAGGCATTAGGATCACCCTTGTGTTAAACCCGTATCATAATTACTTGACCATTTAAGTCATATTACTTGGCTAGTAAAGTCAACTAATTTTTCCCACACCTTAGCGTTGTACTCATTTTTAGTACACGAAACCCCTAGTACACCCCACCGAGCCTATCTTTTCGTTTCTAACTTTAAGCATCTTACTTAAAGGAAGAATTTGTTACAACCCACTTAAATGTACACCCAAATCGCCTTAGCCTTCCGTGTATGCACTCATCTTTAGTGCATTATTGTTATATGCTTAAACCCTTAGTTAATTATCTAATTGATTACATGGTTGCTAAGTCGAGTCATATCTTGTACATATTGTTTTGGGACGATTGGGACTCATGGGTAAAGTACTTGTGTTATGGATTAATGGGGAAGAACACCATATATTACCCCCATATGTGCGTTAATCTTAAAAGTACTCCAAGTGTTTTGATTATCTTGATTCGAGTCATTTGTTTAGTTTATTGTAAAGTATGTAAAAATTCAAGTGTAAGGGCAATGTTCATTCCCTATGATGTATTATTTTGGATGGTAGGGTAAGAATGTATGCAAAAAAAATCGAAAAAAGTAAGAAAAATAAAAAACAGAAAAAGAAAAGAGAAAAAACACACGGACTACCATCCCGTTTAATTCTATATTTATTTTATATTTTTGTTATTTTTGATTTATTGGCTTAAGTCGAGTCTAGTCTTGGCTTAGCAACGCCATATTGTACATGTAATTAACCAAGATGATTAACTCGCCACCAGTAAAAATTGCCTATATCCAACAAAACCGTGTATTCCATATCCCTACACCTAACATTATAACCCTTTAAAAAGACCTCTTTGATAGTTTATCCTAGGTGCTTACGCCAAGTGGTGGAGGTTTGATCCTTTCCCAAGCCTATGGTAGTCTATTTTGCTATGACAGGTAGTGAGAGATGTTTTCCATTTCCATATTGTGATATATACTTTATTACACCCGAGAGATGTGAGTATCTAAACACTATTTGTGAGGTGCTAGTGTATGACCGCCGTGCTTGTCTTTGGTCTTTAGTGGAATGATTATTTGTTGTAATTTCTTTTATATTAGTGTTAAATGACCCCTAACTTGTATTTTGATTAGAATAAAAGCGCATTTGCTTGAGGACAAGCAAATCTCAAGTGTAAGGGTATTTGATGAGGCGAAAAATGAACTGTCTTTAGGGGGTCATTTAAGCCCGAATTCGAATTTATTTGATCAAATATTGACCTAAATCGTTACTTTTGTCATTTTAGGTACTTTTGGAGTAAAATCTGGAAAAGGAAGCATTTGGGACGTTTTTGGGGCATAAAAGTGAAGAAAACGGCAAAGTCTTAATTTTCCTTGCCGGAAACAGTACCTGACGGCGTCACAAGATTCTACATGACGGCGTCAAGAGTAATACAAGAGGTGAAAGTGGATAAAGTCCGTGACGATCCAGAAGAGTTTTACACTAGGGACATGACAGCATCACCCAAGGCCGTCATGGTCCAAATGTTAGTGACGGCCCAGAGTAATATTACACATGACGGCGTCAAAACTGGATCTAGGCAATCCGATTTCCTTGTGGGCGGCGAGTTGACGGAGTCAGAAATTCCTTCTTGACGCCGTCACCCTGTAAAATCTATATATAGTTTTGCAATTTTCATTCATTAGAGAGGAACAAGTAGGGTGTAACTTTGGAGAGAAACCCTAGTCCGAATATTACAGCTTTTTCAAGGGTTTTTACCCTTTGAAACCTTTCATATTCAATTGAGATAAGTACTCTTTCAATTCATTCAATATGTCTATGTGTTGTTTGAATATATCTTACACTTGTCTTGAATTTAGCATGCTTGGCTAGATCTCTTGTGTGTTTTCTTAGATGTAGTGAAACCTAGATGTTGATTATGGGTTGATTGTTTGTTTATAGTTGTTACGGATGATTGTATTCGATGTTAGGCTTAAGAAAACTGGCAGACTTCCATTGGTGACATGCTTGAACGTCTTAAGAAACATGATCAGAGGTGTACTATGATTTGTGGTTGTATTTAATGCATACGAGAATTCTAATGATCCCATGTTATGAGCTTCTAACGACTCGACATAGGAGTGAAGTAGGATCCTATAGAGATAGGGAATATTGTACACGGCCCTACGACTAGTATTAAGGAATACGACCCGTCATCCATGCAATTGTAACAAACTATCAACCTGTAAAAGATATCTAGGGAGTAATGAAACCTAAATAAACACAACTCTCCCTATTATAGTTCACATCACATTAGTAATTAGCTTTATTTTCATTTTTGTTATTTTATTTTGATTGCATCTTAGTTATTGGGTTAGTTGATTAGCAACTAATTCCGCCCACTCTTCCAAAAACCGAGATTTTTAATTGGTTTTATAAAGATATAAAAATACAAAAAGAATCATCTCTCACCTCTAGACCTAGTTTTTAGGATTTCTAATCCTAGCGATACTATTCCTGAGTTGAACGATCAATCCCCCGGTACTTGTCACTATACTATACTACAACGATCAGGTACACTGCCTGGTGCGGGTTGTAAGCTTCTCGAGATCCCTCGAGAGGTAAAACCTGGTGCGATTCCCACGTATCAATAGTGTACCTGATCGTTGAAGTATAGTATAGTGACAAGTACCGGGGGATTGATCGTTCAACTTAGGAATAGTGTCGCTAGGATTAGAAAGCCTAAAAATTAGGTCTAGAGGTGAGGGATGATTCTTTTTGTACTTTTATATTTTTATAAAAGCAAATAAAATCTTGGGTTTTGAAAGAATGGGCGGAATTAGTTGTGAGCCAACTAACCCAATTTACTACAAATGCAATTAAAATTAAAATAACAGAAATGAAAATAAACCTAATTACTAATGTGGTGTGAACAATAATAGGGAAAGTTGTGTTTACTTAGGTTTCATTACTCCCTAGATATCTTTTACAGTTTGATAATTTGTTACAATTGCATTGATGACGGGTCGTATTCCTTAATACTAGTCGTAGGGCCGTGTACAATATTCCCTAACTCTATAGGATCCTACTTCACTCCTATTTCGAGCCATTAGAAGCTCCTAACATTGGATCATTAGAATTCTCCTACGCATTAAATACAACCAAAAATCATAGTACACCTCTGATCATGTTTCTTAAGACGTTCAAGCATGTTACCAATGGAAGTCTGCCAGTTTTCTTAAGCCTAACATCGAATACAATCATCCGTAACAACTATAAACAAACAATCAACCCATGATTAACATATAGGTTTCACTACAACTAAGCAAACACAAGAGAGATCTAGCCAAGCATGTTAAATTGAAGACAAGTGTAAGATATATTCAAGCAACACATAGGCATATTGATTGAATTGAAAGAGTACTTATCTCAATTGAAAATAAGAGGTTTCAAAGGGTAAAAACCCTTGAAAAAGCTGTGAAAATCGGACTAGGGTTTTTCTCCAAAGTTGCACCCTAAAAGTTACACTTTAATGAATGAAAATTGCATAACTATATATAGATTTTACAGGGTGACGACGTCAAGAAGGAAATTCTGACGCAATCAACTCGCTGCCCATAATGAAATCGGATTTCCTAGATCCACTTTTGACGCCGTCATGTGTAAAGTTGCTCTGGGCCGTCACTAACATTTGGACCATGACGGCCTATGGTGACGCCGTCATGTCCTTAGTACAAAACTCTTTGGACCGTCACGGACTTTATCCACTTCCACCTCTTGCATTGCTCTTGACGCCGTTGTTAAGAAACTTGTAACGTGATACGTGGGAATTAAACCAGGCTTTACCTCTCGAGGGATCTAGAGAAGCTTACAACCCCCACAAGGCAGTGTACCTGATCGTTGTAGTATAGTATAGTGACAAGTGCCGGGGGATTGATCGTTCAACTCAGGAATAGTGTCGCTAGGATTAGAAAGCCTAAAAACTAGGTCTAGAGGTGAGGGATGATTCTTTTTGTATTTTTATGTTTTTATAAAAGCAATTAAAATCTCTGGTTTATAGAAAAGTGGGCGGAATTAGTTGCTAATCAACTAACCCAATAACTAAGATGCAATCAAAATAAAATGACAAAAATGAAAATAAAACTAATTAACCTAGTGATGTGAACAATAATGGGGAGAATTGTGTTTACTTAGATTTCATTACTCCCTAGATATCTTTTACAGGTTGATAGTTTGTTACAATTGCGTGGATGACGGGTTATATTCCTTAATACCATTTGTGGGGTGGCGTACGTACTTCCCCAACTCTATAAGCTCCTACTTCACTCCTATGTCGAGCCTGCAAGAAGCTCCTAACATGGGATCATTAGAATTCGCTCATGCATTAAATACAATCATAAAAACCTAGTACGCATTGTTTCATGTTTCTTAAGACGTTCAAGCATGTTACCCTATGGAAGTCTGCCAGTTTTCTTAAGCCTAACATCGAAATCATTCATCTGTAACAACTATAAACAAGCAATCAACCCATAATCAACATCTAGGTTTCACTACATCTAAGCAAACACACAAGAGATCTAGCCTAGCATGTTAAAATCAAGACAAGCGTAAGATATATTCAAACGACACATAGACATATTGAATGAATTGAAAGGATTCTTATCTTAATTGAACATGAAAGGTTTCAAAGGGTAAAAACCCTTGAAAGAGCAGTAAAATTCATGCTAGGGTTTCTCCAAGTTATCCCTCTAAAGTTATATATTTATGAATGAAAATTGCAAAACAATATATAGATTTTCCATCGTGACGGCGTCAAGAAGAAATGTCTGACGCCGTCAACTCGCCGCCCATAGTAATATCGGATTGCCTAGATCCAGATTTGACGTCGTCATGTGCAAAGTAACTCTGGGCCGTCACATGCAATTAGACCATGACGGCCTATGGTGACGCCGTCATGCCCTTAGTATAAAACTCTCTGGACCGTCACAGACTTTATCCACTTCACCTCTTGTTTTACTGTTGACGCCGTCAGGTACTGTTCCCAGCAAGGAAAATTAAGACTTTGCCGTTTTCTTTACTTTTATACTCCAAAAACGTCCAAAATGCTTCCTTTTCTAGAATTCACTCCAAAAGTACCTAAAATCACAAAAGGAACGATTTAGGGCAATATTTGATTAAATAAATTCAATTCCGGGCTTAAATGACCCCCTAAAAACGGATCATTTTTCGCCTCATCATATACCCTTACACTTGGGATTTGCTTGTCCTCAAGCGAATGCGCTTTTATTCTAGTCAAAATACAAGTTAGGGGTCATTTACCACTAATATAAAAGTAATTACAACAAATAATCGTTCCACTAAAGACCAAAGACAAGCACGGAGGTCATACACTAGCACCTCACAAATAGTGTTTAGATACTCACATCTCTCGGGTGTAATAAAGTATATATCACAATATGGAAATGGAAAACATCTCTCACTACCTGTCATAGCAAAATAGATTATCATAAGATTGGGAAAGGATCAAACCTCCACCATATGGCGTAAGCACCTAGGATAAACTATCAAAGAGGTCTTTTAAAGGGTTATAACGTTGGGTGTAGGGATATGGAATACACGGTTTTGTTGGATAAAGGCAATCTTTAGTGGTGGCGAGTTAATCATCTTGGTTAATTACATGTACAATATGGCGTTGCTAAGCCAAGACTAGACTCGACTTAAGCTAATAAATGAAAAATAACAAAAAACATAAAATAAACATAGAATGAAACGGGATGGTAGTGCGTATGTTTTTTTTCCTTTTTTTCTGTTTTTTTTTTCTTTTTCTTAAATTTTTTTTTTTTTTTTTTTTTTTTTTTTTTTTTTTTTTTTTTGTGCATACGCTCTTACCCTACCATCCAAAATAATACATCATAGGGAATGAACATTCCCCTTACACTTGAATCTTTACATACTTTACAATAAACTAATCTAATTACTCGAATTAAGATAATCAAAACACTTGGAGTACTTTTAAGATTAACGTACATATGGGGGTAATAATATGATGTTCTTCCCCATTACTCCATAACATAAGTACTTTGCCCATGAGTCCCAATCGTCCCAAAACAATATGTACAAGGATATGACTCGACTTAGCAACCATGTAATCAATTAGATAATTAACTAAGGGTTTAAACAAATAACAATAATGCACTAAAGATGAGTGAATACACGGAAGGCTAAGGCGATTTGAGTGTACAATTAAGTGGGTTGTAACAAATTCTTCCTTTAGGTAAGATGCTTAAAGTTAGAAATGAAAAGATAGGCTCGGAGGGGTGTACTAGGGGTTTCGTGTATTAAAAATGAGTACAACGCTAAGGGTGTGGGAAAAATTAGTTGACTTTACTAGCCAAGTAATATGACTTAAATGGTCAAGTAATTATGATACGGGTTTAACACAAGGGTGATCCTCCTAATGCCTCTTATCATGTAGTAAATCCTACTACACGAATGTAGTCTCACTAGCAGTCTTGGGATGCATCACTAACGCAAGTTCTAGAATCTAAATGCTACCGGTACACTCATAAGCACTAATAGTAAATGCTTTTCCTATCAAATCTAAAGGCGAACCTCAAATATAAATCATCTTCTTGTCATATGTAACCTGTTAAACCTGAGAAAACAACAAGGCAACCTCGCGTAAAATCGGCGGCAATCTATATATACTAATAAATCCTAGAAAGCAATGTAAGATATAATGCTTGTGGAATGAATGTTTGCAGATTTCCTTGAGTTTATGAAAATAAAGAATTAACAAAAACTTCAAGACTCTGTAAGAAAAACAAAACTAGCAAAATTTCCAGAATTTTACACATGACGCCGTCAGGAGTAAACTCATGACGCCGTCAGAAGTGACCTGCAGAAATCTTTACGTTAAGTTTCCGGAAAATTTCTGGAAAAACTTATGTCCTACTTCCTGGAAAATCCTGCAAAACATCATTATGACTCGATACAAGCATTTGACTCTAACAAATACGAATATACATGTCCATTTTAATATTGTGGAGAATCATGATCAATATCGTTCTTAAAAACATATTTGGGGTTTCCCCTTACACTTACCTTTTGCAAAATACCTTTGTATGAAGTTAGGATGAATTTAAACGACAAAATAAAGTATTTTCACAATTTTATTTTGAAACATGTTCTACCAACAATAAAAATAAAGCATATATACGGAAGCAAATAACAATCAAACAAATAAAAATCACACAAAGCATGGGTTGACTCCCAAGAAGCGCCTTTCTTTATTTACGAGTCTTGTAGCTAGACTCAAGGTCATGGGCTATCACGTGACCTCATCGTTAGTCTCATTCTCTAGGTCATCTCCTATATTAGTTTTGTATTCCGTACAAAGTTGCAAGCATTCTTTATAGAAACCAAGTATTCTATTCATAACATATTCTACTCCTCTACGTTTATCCTCATCATTCCTATAGTAAACCGCTTATTTGTGTTCCTCTTCTATGTTTGATAAGAGGCGGTATTGTTCAATCTTATAGGGCATTTGGTAAGAAATCTCATCATTCTCTTCCTTGAATCTAACTATCCCTAGAGTCAGATCATAACTCATCTTAGAGGCTTCAACGAACGGTTTTCCGAACACTACTTGACTTAGGCAATCATCTATCACCGGACGAGTATCCTCCACTATCACCAAGTTGGTCACATAAGTGAAGTTTCCTATAATTACATTCAATCCTTTCACTCTTCCAACAAAGTTACTTATCAAATTCTTGTTGGGCATCATCCTATAACCAAGTTGCTTCTTCATTACCCAATTATAATAAGTCCTAGTCATGATGTTTATAGGGGACCTATGATCGATATAAGCTTTCCATACATGCATATGCCCAATGTTGCATGGTATGTTGATGTTAGAGGGATCACCTACTTTAATAAGGGTTGAACCAAGGATATATGGTGTCTCGGGATCATTGAATAAATCCTTGTGATATTCCCGTTCTTCCTTGGTGGGCAACTTATCAATGTACTCTTCTACGTTTTCTACTTCCTCTAACTTTTCTCCCTTATTAACCTTAACTTCCTTAATTTCATCCCTAGTCTCGGTTTCTATTCCAACTTCATCCTTGTCACTTTCTTCTATATCCTTATCTTTTGGCTTAATAGTGACAACATTGACAAAGTGGACGTGTTTGGATGACGAGGGGTCCTTAATTTGGATTCCGCTATTGGCGTCCCAAGTGTCCTTTCTAGGTGTAGTTAGCGCTTGGTTGTTGAGGGCTTTCAACAAGTTGTCAATCTTATTGGTCATCTCCGTTTGTTGTTGATTGAATTCGGTTTCAAACTTAGCTATGCGAGCTTCTTGAGATGCCATAAACTTGGACATCAATCCTTCAAGATTATTGGTACTACCATAGTTATTAGAAGGATTGTCGTTGAAAGTGCGGGTGGAGGGTAGACCGTTTGGTTGGTAACGATTAGGCGGATTGGAAGAATTGTTTTGGTTTTATTTCCACCTAAGGTTTAGGTGATTTTTCCAAGAAGGATTGTAGGAATCACTATAAGGGTTTGGCTCGGGTTTGAAAGTGTACCACTTATCTCCCGCTTCGTCGGTACGCGAGGATGCGTAGTCCGCAAAAGCTGTTCCAGGGAGTTCCACGCAATCACGAGTGTCATGGGGACCACTACATAATTCGCATGAAGAAGTGATTTTGTTCACTTGGCTTGAAGGCTTAGGAGCTTCGTAAGATTTCATGAGAAACTTGACTTGGTCCTCAAGTTCCATGATCCTACGGTCAGGAGTGCTAGAATTGTTCGAAGGCAAAGATATTGCCTTGACCGTTTTGTTCAAATCACGGGAATCATTCCAACTTTCGCTGTCATAGAGAGCCAGATCTTCTATGAGTTCCCATGATGCTTCCGCACTTAGATCACGTAGCTTACCACCGGCCGATTGGTCAATGGTTCGTCTTGTGGAGAGATCGATATGGTCATAGAAGATTTGGACTTGGAGCCAAAGATCTAGGCCATGATGAGGGACTTTTTGGAGTAAGTCCTTGAAACGAGTCCATGCTTCATATAAAGTTTCACCTTGACATTGTTGGAACAACAAGATATCATTTCTAAGCTTGGTAGTTCTCCCCGGTGGGAAAAATTGAGCAAGGAAAAGAGTGGTGAGATCATCCCATGAGGTGATGGATCCCGCGGGTAAACGTTCAAGCCATTGACTAGCTTGATCACGTAGAGAGAATTGGAATAGGCGTAATCGGGTCGACTCTCTAGTTGTAACATCAAGGTCTATAGAATCTACGATTTTAAGGAAATCCTTGAGATGTTGGTTAGGATCTTCGGAACGAAGTCCATGGAATGCACATCCGCTTTGCACCAATCGGATGGTGTCGGATCGCAAGGGGGACACATTGGCTCCTTGAGTGAGCTCAATGGTGTTTCGATAGCCTTGGTGGCTAGGATAAGAATACTCTCCTAGGGTTCGGAGCCTAAGAGGTTGGTTTGCTAGTGGTGGGTTTTGTGGGTGGTTTTGTTGTGGTGGGTTGATGGGTTCAATGATGTTACCGCCTTCCATGATGTCGGATGGTAAAGGTTACGAACAAAGACACGAAGAAATAGATAGACTAAAGAAAACCTAAAAATAAAAATAAAATCTTACTAGAAAGGAATCTAGTAAGTAGACCTAATAAAAAGAAATCCTAACCTAGACAATAACTATTCCCCGGGCTGCGGCGCCAAAAACTTGATGCGTGGGAATTGCACCAGGCCTTACCTCTCGAGGGATCTCGAGAAGCATACAACCCCCACCAGGCAGTGTACCTGATCGTTGTAGTATAGTATAGTGACAAGTACCGGCGGATTGATCGTTCAACTCAGGAATAGTGTCGCTAGGATTAGAAAGCCTAAAAACTAGGTCTAGAGGTGAGGGATGATTCTTTTTGCATTTTTATATTTTTATAAAAGCAATTAAAATCTCTGGTTTATAGAAGAGTGGGCAGAATTAGTTGCTAATCAACTAACCCAATAACTAAGATGCAATCAAAATAAAATGAAAAAAATGAAAATAAAACTAATTAAACTAGTGATGTGAACAATAATGGGGAGAATTGTGTTTAGTTAGATTTTCATTACTCCCTAGATATCTTTTACTGGTTGATAGTTTGTTACAATTGCGTGGATGACGAGTTATATTCCTTAATACCATTTGTGGGGTGGCCTACGTACTTCCCCAACTCTATAAGCTCCTACTTCACTCCTATGTCGAGCCTAAAAGAAGCTCCTAACATGGGATCATTAGAATTCGCTCATGCATTAAATACCACCATAAAAACCTAGTATGCATTGGTTCATTTTTCTTAAGACGTTCCAGCATGTTACCCTATGGAAGTCTGCCAGTTTTCTTAAGCCTAACATCGAAATCATTCATCCATAACAACTATAAACAAGCAATCAACCCATAATCAACATCTAGGTTTCACTACATCTAAGCAAACATACAGGAGACCTAGCCTAGCATGTTAAAATCAAGACAAGAGTAAGATATATTCAAACGACACATAGACATATTGAATGAATTGAAAGGATACTTATCTTAATTGAACATGAAAGGTTTCAAAAGGTAAAAACCCTTGAAAGAGCAGTAAAATTCGTGCTAGAGTTTCTCCAAGTTATCCCTCTTAAGTAATATATTTATGAATGAAAATTGCAAAACTATATATAGATTTTCCATCGAGACGGCGTCAAGAAGAAATGTCTGACGCCGTCAACTCGCCGCCCATAGTAATATCGGATTGCCTAGATCCAGATTTGACACCGTCATGTGCAAAGTTACTCTGGGCCGTCACAAGCAATTGGACCATGACGGCCTACGGTGACACCGTCATGCCCTTAGTATAAAACTCTCTGGACTGTCATGAACTTTATCCACTTTACCTCTTGTTTTACTCTTGACGCCGTCATGTAGATCCTTGTGTCGCCGTCAGGTACTGTTCCCAGCAAGGAAAATTAAGACTTTGCCGTTTTCTACACTTTTATGCTCCAAGAACGTCCAAAATGCTTCATTTTCCAGAATTCACTCCAAAAGTACCTAAAATCACAAAAGGAACAATTTAGGGCAATATTTGATCAAATAAATTCAATTCCGGGCTTAAATGACCCCCTAAAAACGGATCATTTTTCGCCACATCATGACGCCGTTAGGTACTGTTCCCAGAAAAGAAAATTAAGACTTTGCCGTTTTCTTCACTTTTATGCTCCAAAAACGTCCAAAATGCTTCCTTTTCCAGAATTCACTCCATAAGTACCTAAAATGACAAAAGGAACGATTTAGGGTAATATTTGATCAAATAAATTCGAATCCAAGCTAAAATGACCCCCTAAAAATGGTTCATTTTTTGCCTTATCAAATACCCTTACACTTGAGATTTGCTTGTCCTCAAGCAAATGCGCTTTTATTCTAATCAAAATACAAGTTAGGGGTCATTTAACACTAATGTAAAAGTAATTACAACAAATAATCGTTCCACTAAAGACCAAAGACAAGCACGGAGGTCATACACTAGCACCTCACAAATTGTGTTTAGATACTCACATCTCTCGGGTGTAATAAAGTATATATCACAATAAGGAAATGGAAAACATCTCTCACTACCTGTCATAACAAAATAGATTACCATAGGCTTGGGAAAGGATCAAACCTCCACCGCTTGGCGTAAGCACCTAGGATAAACTATCAAAGAGGTCTTTCAAAGGGTTATAACGTTAGGTGTAGGGATATGGAATACATGGTTTTGTTGGATAAAGGCAATATTTACTGGTGGCAAGTTAATCATCTTGATTAATTACATGTACAATATGGCGTTGCTAAGCCAAGACTAGACTCGACTTAAGCTAATAAATCAAAAATAACAAAAACATAAAATAAACATAGAATGAAACGGGATGGTTGTCCGTTTATTTTTTCTCTTTTCTTTTTCTATTTTTTTCTTTCTTTTTCTTAATTTTTCATTTTTTTTTTTTTTTTTTTTTTTTTTTTTTGCATACACTCTAACCCAACCATCCAAAATAATACATCATAGGGAATGTACATTCCCTTTACACTTAAATTTTTACATACTTTACAATAAACTAATCTAATGACTCGAATCAAGATAATCAAAACACTTGGAGTACTTTTAAGATTAATACACATATGGGGGTAATAAGATGATGTTCTTCCCCATTACTCCATAACACAAGTACTTTACCCATGAGTCCCAATCGTCCCAAAACAATATGTACAAGATATGACTCGACTTAGCAACCATGTAATCAATTAGATAATTAACTAAGGGTTTAAACAAATAACAATAATGCACTAAAGATGAGTGCATACACGGAAGGCTAAGGCGATTTGGGTGTACATTTAAGTGGGTTGTAACAAATTCTTCCTTTAAGTAAGATTCTTAAAGTTAGAAACAAAAAGATAGGCTCTGAGGGGTGTACTAGGGGTTTCGTGTACTAAAAATGAGTACAACGCTACGGTATGGGAAAAATTAATTGACTTTACTAGCCAAATAATATGACTTAAATGGTCAAGTAATTATGATACGGGTTTAACACAAGGGTGATCCTAATGCATCTTATCATGTAGTAAATCCTACTACACGAATGTAGTCTCACTAGCGGTCTCGGGATGTATCACTAACGCAAGTTCTAGAATCTAAATGCTACCGGTACACTCATAAGCACTAATAGTGAATGCTTTTCCTATCAAATCTAAAGGCAAACCTCACATATTTGGGTGGAAAAGTTTTCTGAATAGTACGGTTTTGTGCTAGTCATACAACTCCTATCCATGAGACGCTTGCTAAGGCTAAAGTTTCACTCCTAAATGTTGTAAAAAAATTTAAATTTGGCGCTCAAATTACACTAACAAGTACTTCTCTTAGTTTTATTACACACCTACCATCAAACAAACAAACTCAAGTGCAAGTGTATCCTATAAGGTATCATCATTTACCCTCCCCTTACACTTAGGATGAACATTGTCCCCAATGTTCAATTAAAGAATGTAAAAGTGAATAGGTAAAAGAATGAAATCAAATACTCCACTAATTCGTTCGGTGTGGATAGTGTGGTAACAAGGTTAGATCTTCCTCCAAGAAAATGAACATTCAAAGCTTCCCTTCCAGAAAAATAGATCATCTTCTTGTCATATATAACCTGTTAAACCTGAGAAAACAAACAAGGCAACCTCGCGTAAAATTGGCGGCAATCTATATATACTAACAAGTCCTAGAAAGCAAATTAAGATATAATGCTTGTGGAATGAATGTTTGCAGATTTCCTGGAGTTTATAAAACTAAGGAATTAACAAAAACTTTAAAACTCCGTTAGAAAAACAAAACTAGCAAAATTTCCAGAATTTTACACATGACGCCGTCAGGAATTAATTCCTTACGCCGTCAGAAGTGACTTGCAAAAATCTTTATGTTAAGTTTCCGGAAAATTTCTGGAAAAACTTATGTCCTACTTCCTGGAAAATCCTGCAAAACATCATTATGACTCGATACAAGCATTTGACTCTAACAAATACTAATACACATGTCCATTTAATATTGTGAAGAATCATGATCAATTTCGTTCTTAAAAACAAATTTGGGGTTTCCCCTTACACTTATCTTTTGCAAAATACATTGATATGAAGTTAAGACGAAGTTAAACGACAAAATAAAGCATTTTCACAATTTTAGTTTTGAAACATGATCTACCAACAATAAAAATAAAGCATGCATATGGAAACAAATAACAATCAAACAAATAAAGCTTGGGTTGCCTCCCAATAAGCGCTTGTTTTTGTTCGAGTAATGAGCCTGACTCTACCCTTATTTAACGGAAATAAGGGAGGTTTTCCCTACACTTAGGATTAAGTGCGGGTGGAAGTAATGATACACACCCTTAGGGTGGAAATATGCCACGTGAGAAAAGAGTGGTAGATGAATTATATGCTCAAAGGGGTGTGCTCCTATCATCATAACCTTACCTAGTTCACTTTGGTCAATGGGTGAGTTGAAGTTTTCTCCTAAAAAGGGATCATCTTCTATCAACTTTGAGAGACTCCTAGTTGGGAATCCATCTTGACCTAATAAACCTGGTTTAAACCCATAATGTTTCTTATGATCAATCATGAATGGGTGATGTAAGTATGTAAGGTCATGGTTCACTCCTATATTGGCTTCCATTCCACATGGTTTAGAGTCTACTACCTTCATCGTAAAACTACCCGTACTATATGGTTTGATAGGTGGATCGGGACCAATTTCAATTCCTAAATTTTCATCCGAGGATGGAAGATTAGGCAACGGTTTTGGTTGAGGCTCCAGCTCATCAAAACTAGGAACTTCCAAAGAACTAAAAGAAAGATTATGATTACAAGTATTCAAACCTATTTCTTCTAGTTGTGTTTGGTCCAAAGGCTCTACCTCTATTGGGGTTCCTATAGTCTTTTCTACTTCTTCCGAGAAAGTCACGTGCGGTGTGTGTGCCTCAAATGATGGTAGGACTTGTGGGGTACTTTGTGAGCTTATGTTATTTACTTCATCATTCCTTGTGTCAAGATCACCTATATCCTCAACATGTGTTTTATTATAATCTAACCCTAACATTTTCCCAAGTATCTCAAGTGCTTCTATAGGCATCTCAACTTCTATATCCGAATCATAATGATCATCCTCAATATTCTGACTGCTATATTCAAATTGCCCAAAAGATTCATCATGTGTTTCTTGAGATTCATCATCATTGATCATAAAACCTAGGTCTTTTTTATCAATGTGATCATGTTCGGCTACATCCTCCATCACATCAAGGTCACCTATGTGTTCATCCTGTATTATGGTAGTGCCTAATCATGACATGCAGCTAGGTGGCTCATACGAAACTATCCTAGGTAAAGGCTCATATGGCGCATAGGTTTCACTAAGTGAGGCATTTTGAGGGGTTGATGAAGCTCCTAAGGTGAATTCTTTAAAAGTCTTATGCACTTGGCCTCTTTTCTCAAGGTACTCAATAAAATCAATATAAGATCTTGTCCTCCTCATTTCAGTCCTCCATCTTGGTATATCCAAACTGGTGTAATTATATTTTTTCTGGTTAAACTCTAGTGTCAGACTTGGTGGATTCACGTTCCCCATAATGGTGAACAGAAGAGTCAATGGAAAGGTTTTTACGAACAAAGACACAAAGAAAAGATAGACTATGAGAAAACCTAAAAATAAAAATAAAATCTTACTAGAAAGGAATCTAGCAAGTAGACCTAATAAAAAGAAATCCTAACCTAGACAATAACTATTCCCCGGGCTGCGGCGCCAAAAACTTGATACGTGGGAATCGCACCAGGCTTTACCTCTCGAGGGATCTCGAGAAGCTTACAACCCCCACCAGGCAGTGTACCTGATCGTTGTAGTATAGTATAGTGACAAGTACCGGGGGATTGATCGTTCAACTCAGGAATAGTGTCGCTAGGATTAGAAAGCCTAAAAGGGGGATTGATCATTCAACTCAGGAATAGTGTCGCTAGGATTAGAAAGCCTAAAAATTAGGTCTAGAGGTGAGGGATGATTCTTTTGTATTTTTATATTTTTATAAAAGCAAATAACATCTCGGTTTTGGAAGAATTGGCGGAATTAGTTGCTAGCCAACTAACCCAATTTACTACAAATGCAATTAAAATTAAAATAACAAAAATGAAAATAAACCTAATTACTAATGTGGTGTGAACAATAATAGGGAAAGTTGTGTTTACTTAGGTTTCATTACTCCCTAGATATCTTTTACAGGTTGATAATTTGTTACAATTGCATTGATGACGGGTCGTATTCCTTAATACTAGTCGTAGGGTCGTGTACAATATTCCGTAACTCTATAGGATCCTACTTCACTCCTATGTCGAGCCGTTAGAAGCTCCTAACATGGGATCATTAGAATTCTCCTACGCATTAAATACAACCAAGAATCATAGTACACCTTTGATCATGTTTCTTAAGACGTTCAAGCATGTTACCAATGGAAGTCTGCCAGTTTTCTTAAGCCTAACATCGAATACAATCATCCGTAACAACTATAAACAAACAATCAACCCATAATTAAAATCTAGGTTTCACTACATCTAAGCAAACACAAGAGAGATCTAGCCAAGCATGTTAAATTGAAGACAAGTGTAAGATATATTCAAGCAACACATAGACAGAATGATTGAATTGAAAGAGTACTTATCTCAATTGAACATAAGAGGTTTCAAAGGGTAAAAACCCTTGAAAAAGCTGTGAAAATCGGAAGACGGTTTTTCTCCAAAGTTGCACCCTAAAAGTTACACTTTAATGAATGAAAATTGCAAAACTATATATAGATTTTACAGGGTGACGGCGTCACGAAGGAAGTTCTGACGTCGTCAACTCGCCGCCCATAATGAAATCGGATTGCCTAGATCCACTTTTGACGTCGTCATTTGTAAAGTTGCTCTGGGCCGACACTAACATTTGGACCATGACGGCCTATGGTGACGCCGTCATGTCCTTAGTACAAACTCTCTGGACCGTCACGGACTTTATCCACTTCCACCTCTTGCATTGCTCTTGACGCCGTCATTAAGAAACTTGTGACGCCGTCAGGTACTGTTCTCAGCAAAGAAAATTAAGACTTTGCCGTTTTCTTCACTTTTATGCTCCAAAAATGTTAAAAATGCTTCCTTTTCCAGAATTCACTCCAAAAGTACCTAAAATGACAAAAGGAACGATTTAGGGCAATATTTGATCAAATAAATTCGAATCCAGGCTAAAATGACCCCCTAAAAACGGTTCATTTTTAGCCTTATCATGTGGCTAGAATTACTTCTTACCCTTCATATTTTAATTATTCTTCTTACTTGATCCCTTCCCTATATATATATATATATATATATATATATATATATATATATATATATATATATATATATATATATATATATATATATATATATATATATATATACGTGCACATAACCTAGATACGTCACTAGTTGACTTTCTAGAACTCCAGGAAATTGTTCGTTATCGAACCTTTTCCTTCCCCCTATTGATCCTTTTAAACTGTGACGTTCATCTCGAAAATCTTTTATGTCCATTATTTGAAAACTCATGATGATGAAGAGATGTAAGTTAAGTGGATCAACATAAAAGTAGAACGCCTTCGCACAAGAAAACTATGGATGAAACAAACTCCTATATATATATACACACACACATATTCCTGAACACTTCTCAAATCCTCCATTAACTTGACGCCTTGATCATTTTATCCAAAATTGTCAAAGATACATTTTAATTAACGAAACGTTAATTAAAAATTGTCAAGTACTTTATCATCGTGCCAATAAATTCCTACGTATTTTTTATATATTATAAATCTAATTATATACGTATAAATATGTTGGTTCCAGAAACTAAAACCGAGAATTGATATATTAAGGGGACCGGCTTGTTATCGAGGGCAGTCCCCTTAATGTTTAAGGGGGCCGGCCTACTGTAACTTCTAAAATCGTTTTTCATCTTAAATCTTTTGCGAAACACTCCATTTGTTCATATTTTTTCCACTCTCTTCTGCCGTGAACGAACCAAAACAACCAAAACCACTAAAATCCTTCACCAAATCACCAATCCGGGGTTGTTTCGCAAGGGACAAAAGTTAACCAAACGTATAACAACATCTCTTGTAAGTTTTCCAATATACATTTCATCAAATTTCAATCAATTTAGTGTCTAATCAATAATTAGGTATTTTATTAAAATTTATTTTAATCCAAATTTTAGTAAAATTGAAGTTAGAAAGTGAATAACCAAATGCTTCCCATAGGATTAGAATGTAGAATTGCAACCCAAACTAAGTCTAACACATCATATTGTCAAAAAATTTAATTGCCCATAAACCCTTGTTAATATCATTCTTCAAAAAGCACATTGTTGATATAACTCTTAAAAACTTGTTAAAACCTACTACATTGTAGTGGTTTAATGTTTTAAACAATCAAAACACACTTTTCAAATCATTGTAAAAAGTTTCGTGAAGACAACATGGGCGTTTGGTTCATGAACAAATCATACTTAAATGAATTTATTTAAAACTTAAAACTAGTTTGTTAAACTTATTAACATAATTCTAGTCTATAGAAGTCATCAAGATATATAATCAATATATATATATATATATATATATATATATATATATATATATATATATATATATATATATATATATATATATATATATATATATATATATTGATGTTTTGGTTGATATTCATCTAGTTAAGGGAGCGGTTGGTTTAACTTGGAAAAAGATATTCTGAAAACCAAAATTCATAATTTCACTTTCTAAACAAGCTTTATGTTAGTCAAACTCGTAAGAGATAGCAAGATATATAACCTAATATATATCTAGCCAAATTTTGAAATAAATTATGATATTTAAAGTGATGTTTGGATAGTATTGATATTTTATCGAACTAATTCCACAACTATACTTTGACATCATAAGATACATTTTAAACGAATTTAAAATTAAAAACAAGGAACATTATGAAACTACGTCCTAGGATATTTTTTTTAGGTCGAAGTAGGCTTCCGTTCCACATGTATTGCATATACTTATATATAACATATGCATGTTAATTGTTTTTGTCATAATTTTATTTTAGTTATTATATTGTTTAGGTGAAAATGCCTAAAACCACGGTTGGTGACGTTTCTAAAACCAAACAATACATTCCTCAAGTTTCCTCTACTCCCGGCATGTCTCCCGCCGTTGCATATTACTATCGTCCCATTGAAAATAAAAAAAATCACGAGGGTAGAATTGTCGATCCATCCTACTATGAATCCGATCAAATCGAACGAATGTTCACCAATATCCGTCTTGACTGCCTTTTCAAAATCAACGAACCAATCATTCCTCGCTTTGTCCTCGAATTCTATAGCCAAGTGACGGAGCAAACCGATCCCTATGGCCATATCCTCATTTCTTTTGTGATCCAACATCAATTCATCACTCTTACTCTTGCTTAGTTTGGACAAATCCTCAGAATTCCATACAACGGCCAAGCCGTATACTCTAATGAATGGGATCTTTCCTCACTTGAATGAAATCATCCTCAGGATGGTCCATACTATTCTGAGATTCCAAGTCCTGAAGACATTCGTCGACTGCTTGAACTAGAACGTGGTACGACTAGTCGCAAAATCAAGTCGAAGAATGTCAATATTCATGAAAATCAAATTCTTCTCAAAGAGCTAAGCCCCAACATGAAAAATTGGGAAGAACTCATTCGCGAGAATGCGTTTGGTACCGGCGGTCACCATGATCATATCATGGCTAGCATCGCCCACATGTTGTATTGTGTAGTTGCTGAAGAAAACTACAATCTGGCTTATCTCTTTGTCCATCGAATCATGACTGCCAAAAACACTCCAAATGCCAATCTTCCTTATGGTATGTTCCTCACTCGACTTTATCGTCATGTCATGGAACACTACCAAGATCTTCGAAATGATTACTATGTGCATGTTCATCCCACTTTGAACCAACTCACTCTTGTCCGTACTCATCGATCTCGAAGTGACAAAGGAATATCTCGTGGTCCTTTGTTTTCTATGCCTCGTGGTTCAACATCTCATCGAGGTAATGATGATGAGGAGGAGGAAAACACCTCACGTGTTAGTACCCCATCTCCCACTACCTATATTGATGATCTCCCTGATCTTGATTATAACGAATATCAAATTTCTCTTCCTCATGAACGTACCGATGAACTCCTCTTCACCCGTCAAATGTCCTTAATGAACCGGACTCAGCAAATGCATGAAGAAGTTAGAGGAGGATTCAACTCCGTAGGAAAGATGTTCAGGAAGATGATGGGCAAAAAGAAGAAATAGAGTTGTTGATGTGAAGCTACTTAATAATATTATTGAATTATTTGTTCGATTTATTCGGAAATACTTGTATTCCTTCATGTTTGTTTCTTGATTGTTGCTTAGGTTTTAACTATTATCATGCTAGGACCTTGATTATAACTTAATGCTACTATTATGCTTCTTTCAATTTAGCTTATAATATATTAGTTTGCATGCATGACTTATTATTTTATGCTTATATTTCATCATTCCTAGAGTATATGCTTCAAATAGAGCTTGCTGGAAACACACATTTGAAAACCAACCCATTTCTGCAAATTTTTGATTTCTGGTCGCCTGGGAAAACACTAGATGGGCAGCCCCCTTAATTTTCCTAGGTGGTCCCCTTAATTATTAAGGGGGCCGGCCTACAATTAAGGGGACCAGCCATCTGGAACTGGGTTTACTATTTTCTTTTGCATCTTGTGACCTCTTTCTCTAGTATCAGCTACCATTTCTCCTTATAACCCAACTGATTTTAGAATCTCCTTAAACTATTTCAAAAAATTACCTAAATCAACCATTTTCATATTATAAATTCCCTCCAAATAAACAATCTTCATCTCATTATTCATCATCTCTTTCAACCTAAACCATCATGTCTTCACCAAGCACCTCCATCTCCAAGGCCTCAAAGAAACAAAAGATTGTTATCATCCCTCCAAAACAACTCTTCATTGATTTAACTAATGAAGACAACACAACCCCATCACCTCCACCTAAATGCTCATCTCCAATTACACCAAATGCACCATCCAAAACACCTTCCACTCATGGAACTTCCTCATCCTCCATACCTTCAACTTCATCAATCAATGACTACATAAACTCACACTTGTCATCACCACAAGCATCATCACCACATCCTACACAAGAACCTCTTTCCACCCAACTTACCATCTCACTTTCACCAATATCATCACTTGATGCTCATGTCTCATCTCCACTAATTACACCACCATTCTTTGTCAATCCCGTACCTTGGAGCTTACTTGAAGCTCATGGTGATACTTGCCTTTGTTGCATCCACAACCGAACCATAATCTTTGGTCTTAGAGATGAAATTCAATATATGTTTTCATATATTGAACACTTGCTAACCAACCCACCACCACCACCATCTCCACCATCCTCACCTATTATTCCACCACCACAATTTTCACCCATTTCTCCACCATCACCATCATGCTCTCCAAATTAAGCATATGCTATGCTTAATAAATAAACTTCTTACCACCCTTTTGTTTGCAAGCTCTATGAAGCCCATGTACTCTTTGCATGATGGAGTACTATTCTAGTTGTTGTTTTATCTAATTGTTATTCTTATGGTAATCTCTTTGGATGTTACATGTATTGTTGTGTTTTTACACAACTATTGCTTTAATATGAATGCCTTTATTTAATGATGCTTGCTTATATTGTTGTCACTTTATATATGATTTCATGTATATACTTGTGCTTCTAATATTTTTGTTTTACAAGCATTCCATAGCTCGTCTCCTTGGTGCCCCCGAACGAGGGGGAGTACACATCAAGGGGGTGTTCTCGTCCCGTCAATATTTCACGATTGAAACTTGTCGGCAAAACCTTTTTGATTCTACAAAAAGGGGGAGAAGTAAATATAAACTCACTAAAATACTTGTCTAAAAACTAATTTTTGATTTAATGAGTTTAAGTTTTGTAATCATAAAAAAGGGGGAGATTGTTGATATAAATAATGCTTAAAAACGTTATTAATATTTTTCAATAAACTCTACGTTTTGATAATCACAAAATGTAAACTAAATTAAGTCGAGATTATGACGCAAACAAGTATTTAGTGACAAATATTTACTTCTACAACTAATATCACTTAAGGTATGTATAAACTAAGCATCTTATGCATTACATGATCAAAGGAAGTATTTTCTTAACACAAAACATTTCATAAAATGACATTAACATTTTATATATTTTAGTAAATCATTCTTGGTATTGTTTTATTAAACTACAAAGATATGATTTCAAATTTCCAACCAAAAAGGGAAAAATCTCTCCAGAAAAACCTTCCTCACAAAAAGACAAACAAACCCAACGTTCTGGAGGGGGCGGCCCCCTTAATTCTTGGGCGGCCCCCTTAATAATTAAGGGGACCGGCCCCTAATTAAGGGGACCGGCACGCTCCAAAACAGTATTTTCTTGCCCTTTAAATATTGGTTCATTTCACAAATTTTCCTCACCTTTTTGCACTCAAAACTTTCTGATCTCATATCCATTTCTATCCCAAAAACCTTTGATCATATAATTCATAAGTCTTTGTTTCCAAGTGATCCAAAGCTTCATCCATATAAGTGCAAAAAGAAGAACACTCCTTCAACATCCATAAAATTGTAGTAGTGTTGTGATTAGTTAGTATCATCTTGTTGTAGTGCTAGATATTTGTAAAGTGTTGTGTGATTTAGTTGATTGTAGATATTAGGTGTGTTGTAAAGTAGTGTAGAAGTTGTGAATTAGTTGTGCATAGAAGAAGGTGTGAAGTAGACGAGAAGAAGAAGTTATGGAGCTATCGCGAAGAAGTTGTGAGATTAGTTCTAGCTACGATTAGAACTCGACATTTAGCTTAGTGTCGTTAATCGTTGTAAGCCAAGGTGTGTAAGGTTTCTCCACCATAAGGAGTTTGTTGACATAGTGAAGAAAACTCTTGAGGGTGGTACTCGGGGAGTGGAGTAGGGCAAGGAAGGTGTCCTTGTAGCCGAACCACTATAAATTCGCGTGTTGTGGTTTGATCTTTCTATCTCTATCGTTATTTCATTTCATTTCAATACTTACATTATTAGATTAGACTTGCTCACATTTGTTGACATTTGAATTCACGTAAGATCGAATCAAAGTTTTTATAAGTTACAAAAGATTTTTAAAATTAATATAAAAAGATAGTAAAACTATTCAACCCCCCCTCCCCCTTTCTAGTTTTCCGCAAAGATGACACGGTTCGTGAGTATTTTTGCCACGTTTTGGAAATCGATTGATGAGAAACATGTTTTGGGCTCTGTAATGAGATCATTCACTCGAGGAATTAGGAGGTGAGAAGCCTCATTTGGAAAGCATCTTGGGAAAGAATCTTAAAAAAGACTGTAGAGAGTGTTTGGCAAATGATTAGAAAAAAATGGATACATGTGATTTTAGTGTGTACATTTTTAATTTTGATGGTGATAATTGTATATTTTTAAATTTCAGGGTTGATGAAAATGAACAATGTAATTATCTAGTTCAAAAATATTAAATTTCTGAAATGTATTGTACGAAATGATTGTATATTTTTCAAGTTCATTGACATTTGGGATAGTACATTTATTTATTATAATAGGCAAATCAATATTATTTGATGAATCACTCTTATCATCTTTAACCAATTTGTTGTCGTCAATTACCATCTCTCTTTCGAACTCTTTACAAATTACCATCATAAATTCAAGTTGTTAGAAAAAGTGTCTGCATAAAATTATGCAAGGGGAAAAAATAATCAATAATTATATTCAAGCAATATTGAAAAAAAAAAGTATTAAACAAACCTTGATGAAATAAAACGATTAAAACTTTTCTATACGAATGAATTAGGATTAAGAAGTGGTGTGTTTATATAGGTATATATTATTACGTAAATTATTATGTAAAAATATTTTTTTATTAATAGTATCTCAAAACGCGTGGATATAGTTATTAAGTTAGACTCGGCTATGAACTATTGCTATTAATTTAGTAAGAAAACATATGTGTCACAAACGTGAAATTTTAAACTTACAAAATATCGGAAGGACTTGTTTGTAATTTAAGAAAAGATTACCCCTTGGCCCTAGAGAACATAAAGCACTTTTCTTTTTTCTTCTTTTAACCGCCTAGCAACCGATAATCCAAAACATTTACAAAATGTCCACATCAAAGATCGAAATTAATACAAATAAAAATAAATCACCTTACATTTTTACTTCTTCTGATGAATCAAATGATCATTCTCATATGAGGAAAAAAAATTAAAAACGGTTGCCTACATTGAAAAAGATTCGAATGATGAAATCATTCAAAATTTGTGTGAAGAAATAAAGGAAGATCATAAATTCAGTATTCAGCTTTTGGAGCAATATGCGTTAGTCCAGAAAAGAATTAAGAAGAAAATGAAACAGTTGGAGGAGAATTTAGTCTGAATTATTTTTTATTATTTATTATTTTTTTTCATGCATGGTTTGGTAATTATGATTAATATATATGTTTGTGTAATATATATGATGTTTATGTTTGTTCCTGTATTTTTTTATTATGATTTTTGAGTTTGTTTAGAAATGGTTTATACATGTTTTTTAAGAGTAACTTTAGCATTGGGTTACATTCTTAGCTACAGTTTTCTTATCATGGTTAAAGTTGTTTCGTGGAATGTTATGGACTTCTATGACGACGTTTGAAGAATCATGTAACACCCCCATTTTCACAGACAGCATCGGATGTTAGGTCTGGGGTATTACCTCATGGAATCATAGTCACAATAATAGAAAACGACTAGAAAAGAGATGTTTTTATAAAATGAGTTATCATCCATTAAAATATCAGAATTTTTATTAAGAAGAAGTCCCAAAGTCTATATGAAATGTTGTGTTTGAATGATAACCGGTTTGAAAGTCCTCCAAGTCCAGTGCCACTCCGTGCCATAAGTTGTTCAGTTACCTAGGATACATGCTTAAAGAGTCAACCCAAAGGTTGAGTGATATTCATAGGTTTTAGTTAAAAATAGTTGAATATGAGTTTAGTAAAGCATAGGCTACGTTGTTATACACCCATGTAAAGTAGGTAGAATCCGTATTTAAACAGTTTGTCAGTATTGTATGATCAGTACAATACTGAGGAGAAAGGGTTATTTATAGGTTTTAGTTAACAATCCTATGTTATTCCCTTGTTTTATATTATTTTATATGAGAATCGATACTTAATCGCTTACTTTTGTAATTCTCATTTATAAACAAGCATTTGATGAAAGTTAGCTATTATGGACGTAAAATGGAGCAAAATGGATCAAGTTGGAAAAGTCTACTAAACTAACGAAGAATACGTCGTATCATTCTTGATAGATGTGTCGTATAACAAGACTTCGACGAATATGAAGACCATTGCCTGACTTTGAAGCATGCACCGTATGGATTTATACCATGCGCCGTATATGAAACCTTAGTCAACGAAGAAAACCCAACTTGTTCTACTCCAGATACGTCGTATGACATCAACAAAATACGTTGTATCTACCTTGAAGACTTCACCACATTTCCAAGATAAGAAGACAAGATGCACCGTATGAAGATTTGTGATACGCCGTATCACTATGGCGGTGAACGGATATTCTGGAATATAATAATCTTGGACCCCACGTGAAGTTACTTTGATACGTCGTATCAGACCAATCCAATATGCCGTATTGGCCATGTACAATCCTTGCTGAGAAATCAAGTGAAGAAAAGAGGCTTAATGAATAAATCAAGTACATGGCGACACTTGAAGATGTTTTTGTATTTTGGCCATAAAATCTTCATCCGGTCTCGGTTTTAGTCCGTTCAAGTGGCCACGGAAAGAGAAAAAGAAGATCTATCTGATTCTGAAGGAGATACAGCGCATTGGGTACTTAGATGCACCGTATTTGGTGATACTCCATATCAGAATTCTAGATACGCTATATCGGGTCAGTTTCAGACTTGGAGGCTACGTTTACTTATAGATACGACGAATCTGACTCTCCAGGTATTTCATATCGACCCCGATTTCAAAAACTATAAATACCGGACTCATTAACGAATTAGGGTATCATTGGGGACCCTTAGGGTTATTCCCAGACGATCAAGAACACCTCCAAACAGTAGAAGATCCATATTGAAGACCCAATCTGTAAAACCCTTATTTCTCAAACATGTAAAATACCCAAAATACCCCTCTATTTTCAAGAATACGAAGGTACGAGCCTATAGAACAAATCCTGTTCAAGTAAGGTCGTAAATACCCCTCTATTTTTTTTTTTACTTTTGAAAAGATGAATAATAATTTAAGACATTACATTATACTATAACCTAAGTTTAATTAACCCTTTAATTATCTAAATTATTAAACCCTACATTACATTAACTTAATATTGATTTCTAAATGGTACTACATATAAAAACGCCACAATATTTCCTTCTCTTTAATGATTTCACGACACAAACTATTTTACACATACATATTTGTTTATTAAGAGAGGATAAGTACAAAATTAACACACCAAATCTCCTAAAATAATTAACCAAGATCGGCCCATATCATGCCATAACTAAAACACGGTTTCTCAATTTGATATCCCACCTTATGCATTTCTTAAAATCCGTATATCATTTGGCCTCCATAAGAAAACCCTAAATAAACCTAAACAAATAAGGGCGGCTGCTTGCTTTCTTTTCTTTCTTCTTGATCGATCAAGAAGTGGTGCAAATTAACTAACCCAATAACTAAGATGCAATCAAAATAAAATAACAAAAATGAAATGAAATCTAATTAAACTAGTGGTGTGAACAATAATAGGGAAAGTTGTGTTTACTTAGGTTTCATTACTCCCTAGATATTTTTTACAGGTTGATAGTTTGTTACAATTGCATGGATGACGGGTCGTATTCCTTAATACCAGTCGTAGGGTCGTGTACAATATTCCCTAACTCTATAGGATCCTACTTCACTCCTATGTCGAGCCGTTAGAAGCTCCTAACATGGGATCATTAGAATTCTCCTACGCATTAAATACAACCAAAAATCATAGTACACCTCTGATCATGTTTCTTAAGACGTTCAAGCATGTCACCAATGGAAGTTTGCCAGTTTTCTTAAGCCTAACATCGAATACAATCATCCGTAAGAACTATAAACAAACAATCAACCCATAATTAACATCTAGGTTTCACTACATCTAAGCAAACACACAAGAGATCTAGCCAAGCATGTTAAATTCAAGACAAGTGTAAGATATATTCAAACAACACATAGACATATTGAATGAATTGAAAGAGTACTTATCTCAATTGAACATGAAAGGTTTCAAATGGTAAAAACCCTTGAAAAAGTTGTAGGTTTCTCTCCAAAGTTACACCCCAATTGTTCCTCTTTAATGAATGAAAATTGCAAAACTATATATAGATTTTACAGGGTGACGGCATCAAGAAGGAAATTCTGAAGCCGTCAACTCGCCGCCCATAATGAAATCGGATTGCCTAGATCCACTTTTGACGCCGTCATGTGCAATTCTACTCTGGGCCGTTACTCTTATTTGGACCATGACGGCCTATGGTGACGTCGTCATGTCCCTAGTGCAAAACTCTTCTGGATCATCACGGACTTTATCCACTTCCACCTCTTGTATTACTCTTGACACCGTCACTTGAGAACTCTTGACGCCGTCAGGTACTATTCCCAGCAAGGAAAATTAAGACTTTGCCGTTTTCTTCACTTTTATGCTCCAAAAACGTCTAAAAGGCTTCTTATTCCAGAATTCACTCCAAAATTACCTAAAATGACAAAAGGAACGATTTAGGGCATTATTTGATCAAATAAATTCGAATCCGGGCTAAAATGACCCCCTAAAAATAGTTCATTTTTCGCCTCTTCAAATACCCTTACACTTGAGATTTGCTTGTCCTCAAGCAAATGTGTTTTTATTCTAATCAAAATACAAGTTAGGGGTCATTTAACACTAATATAAAAGTAATTACAACAAATAATCATTCCACTAAAGACCAAAGACAAGCACGGAGGTCATACACTAGCACCATACAAATAGTGTTTAGATACTTACATCTCTCGGGTGTAATAAAGTATATATCACAATATAGAAATGGAAAACATCTCTCACTACCTGTCATAGCAAAATAGATTACCATAGGCTTGGGAAAGGATCAAACCTCCACCACATGGCGTAAGCACCTAGGATAAACTATCAAAGAGGTCTTTCAAAGGGTTATAACGTTAGGTGTAGGAATATGGAATACACGGTTTTGTTGGATATAGGCAATCTTTACTGGTGGCGAGTTAATCATCTTGGTTAATTACATGTACAATATGGCGTTGCTAAGCCAAGACTAGACTCGACTTAAGCTAATGAATGAAAAATAACAAAAACATAATGAAACGGGATGGTAGTCCGTATGTTTTTTTTTTTTTTTTTTTTTTTTATTTTTTTATTTTTTTTTGCATACACTCTTACCCTACCATCCAAAATAATATATCATAGGGAATGAACATTCCCCTTACACTTGAATTTTTACATACTTTACAATAAAGTAATCTAATGACTCGAATCAAGATAATCAAAACACTTGGAGTACTTTTAAGATTAACGCACATATGGGGGTAATATATGGTGTTCTTCCCCATTACTCCATAACACAAGTACTTTACCCATGAGTCCCAATCGTCCCAAAACATATTTGGGTGGAAAATTTTTCTGAATTGTACGGTTTTGTGCTAGTCATACAACTCCTATCAATGAGACGCTTGCTAAGGCTAAATTTTCACTCCTAAATGTTGTAAAAAAAATTAAATTTGGCGCTAAAATTACACTAACAAGTATTTCTCATAGTTTTATTACATACCTACCATCAAACAAACAAACTCAAGTGCAATAGTATCCTATAAGGTATCATCATTTACCCTCCCCTTACACTTAGGATGAACATTGTAACCAATGTTCAATTAAAGAATGTAAAAGTGAAACAGGTAAAAGAATCAAATCAAATACTCCCCTGATTCGTTCGGTGTGGTAGTGTGGTAACAAGGTTAGATCTTCCTCCAAGAAAATGAACATTCAAAGCTTCCCTTCCAGAAAAATAAATCATCTTCTTGTCATACATAACCTGTTAAACCTGAGAAAACAAACAAGGCAGCCTCGCGTAAAATCGGCGGCAATCTATATATACTAACAAGTCCTAGAAAAAAATGTAAGATATAATGCTTGTGGAATGAATGTTTGCAGATTTCCTGGAGTTTATAAAACTAAAGAATTAACAAAAACTTCAAGACTCCGTTTAGAAAAACAAAACTAGCAAAATTTCCAGAATTTTATACATGACGCCGTCAGGAGTTAACTCCTGACGCCGTCAGAAGTGACCTGCAGAAATCTTTACGTTAAGTTTCCGGAAAATTTCTGGAAAAACTTATGTCCTACTTCCTGGAAAATCTGCAAAACATCATTATGACTCGATACAAGCATTTGACTCTAACAAATACTAATACACATGTTCATTTAATATTGTGGAGAATCATGATCAATTTTGTTTCTTAAAAACATATTTGGGTTTTCTCCTTACACTTATCTTTTGCGAAAAACCTTTGTATGAAGTTAAGACGAAGTCAAACGACAAAATAAAGCATTTTCACAATTTTAGTTTGAAACATGATCTACCAACAATAAAAATAAAGCATGCATACGGAAGCAAATAACAATCAAACAAAATAAAATCACACAAAACATGGGTTGCCTCCCAAGAAGCGCTTTCCTTTATTTACGAGTCTTGTAGCTAGACTCAAGGTCATGGGCAATTACGTGACCTCATCATTGGTCTCATTCTCTAGGTCATCTCCAATATTAGTTTTGTATTTCGGACCTAGTTGCAAGCATTCTTTGTAGAAACCAAGTATTCTATTCATAACATATTCTACTCCTCTACGTCTATCCTCATCATTCTTATACTAAACCGCTTGCTTGTGTTCCTTTTCTAGGTTTGATAGGAGGTGGTATTGTTCAATCTTATAGGGCATTTGGTAAGCAATCTCATCATTCTCTTCCTTGAATCTAACTATCCCTAGGGTCGGATCATAACTCATCTTAGAGGCCTCAACAAATGGTTTTCCGGACACTACTTGACTGAGGCAAGAATCTATTACCGGACGAGTATCTTCCACTATCACAAAGTCTGTAACATAAGTGAAGTTTCCTACAAATACATGCAATCCTTTCACTCTTCCAACAAAATTACTTATCAAATTCTTACGAGGCATCATCCTATAACCAAGTTGCTTCTTCATTGCCCAATTATAATAAGTCCTAGTCATGATGTTTATAGGAGACCTAGGATCGATATAAGCTTTCCATACATGCATATGTCCAATGTTGCATGGTATGTTGATGTTAGAGGGGTCACCTACTTTAATAAGGGGTGAACCAAGGATATATGGTGTCTCGGGATCATCGAATAAATCCTTGTGATATTCCCGTTCTTCCTTGGTGGGCAACTTATCAAAGTACTCTTCTACGTTTTCTACTTCCTATAACTTTTCTCCCTTATTAACCTCAACTTCCTTAATTTCATCCCTAGTCTCGGTTTCTATTCCAACTTCATCCTTGTCACTTTCTTCTATATCCTTATCTTTTGGCTTAATAGTGACAACATTGACAAAGTGGACGTGTTTAGATGATGAGGGGTCGTTAATTTAGATTCCGCTATTGGCGTCCCTAGTGTCCTTTCTAGGTGTAGTTAGCGCTTGGTTGTTGAGGTCTTTCAACAAGTTCTCAATCTTATTGGTCATCTCCGTTTGTTGTTGATTGAATTCGGTTTCAAACTTAGATATGCGAGCTTCTTGAGATGCCATAAACTTGGACATCAACCCTTCAAGTTTATTGGTACTACCATAGTTATTAGAAGGATTGTTGTTGAAAGTACGGTTGGAGGGTGGACCGTTTGGTTGGTAACGATTAGGCGGATTCGAAGAATTGTTTTGGTTTTGTTTCCACCTAAGGTTCGGGTGATTTTTCCAAGAAGGGTTGTAGGAGTCATCGTAAGGATTTGGCTCGGGTTTGAAAATGTACCACTTGTCTCCTGCTTCGTCGGTACGCGAGGATGTGTAGTCCGCAAAAGCTGTTCCGGGGAGTTTCACGCAATCACGAATGTCATGGGGACCACTACATAATTCGCATGAAGAAGTGATTTTGTTCAGTTGGCTTGAAGGCTCAGGAGCTTCGTAAGATTTCATGAGAAACATGACTCGGTCCTCAAGTTCCATGATCCTGCGGCCGGGAGTGCTAGAATTGTTCGAAGGCAAAGATATTGCCTTGACCGTTTTGTTCAAATCACGGGGATCATTTCAACTTTCATTGTCATAGAGAGCAAGATCTTCTATGAGTTCCCATGATTCTTCCGCACTTAGATCACGTAGCGTACCACCGGCCGATTGGTCAATGGTTCGCCTTGTGGAGAGATCGATATGGTCATAGAAGATTTGGACTTGGAGCCAAAGATCTATGCCATGATGAGGGACTTTTTGGAGTAAGTCATTGAAACGAGTCCATGCTTCATATAGAGTTTCACCTTGACGTTTTTGGAACATCAAGATATCATTTCTAAGCTTGGTAGTTCTCCCCGGTGGGAAAAATTGAGCAAGGAAACGAGTGGTGAAATCATCCCATGAGGTGATGGATCCCGCGGGTAAACGTTCAAGCCATTGACTAGCTTGATCACGTAGAGAGAATTAGAATAGGCGTAATCGGGTCGACTCTCTAGTTGTAACATCAAGGTCTATAGAATCTACGATTTTAAGGAAATCCTTGAGATGTTGGTTAGGATCTTCGGAACGAAGTCCATGGAATGCACATCCACTTTGCACCAACCGGATGGTGTCGGATCGCAAGGGGGACACATTGGCTCCTTGAGTGAGCTCAATAGTGTTTCGATAGCCTTGATAGCTAGGACGGGAATACTCTCCTAGGGTTCGGGGCCTAAGAGGTTGGTTTGCTAGTGATGGGTTTTGTAGGTGGTTTTGTTGTGGTGGGTTGATGGGTTCAAAGATGTTACCACCTTCCATGATGTCGGATGGTAAAAGTTACGAACAAAGACACGGAGAAATGAGATAGACTAAAGAAAATCTAAAAATAAAAATAAAGTCTTACTAGAAAGGAATCTAGTAAGTAGACCTAATAAAAAGAAATCCTAACCTAGACAATAACTATTCCCCAGGCTGCGGCACCAAAAACTTGATACGTGGGAATCGCACCAGGCTTTACTTCTCGAGGGATCTCGAGAAGCTTACAACCCCCACCAGGCAGTGTACCTGATTGTTGTAGTATAGTATAGGGACAAGTACCGGGGGATTGATCGTTCAACTCAGGAATAGTGTCGCTAGGATTAGAAAGCCTAAAAACTAGGTCTAGAGGTGAGAGATGATTCTTTTTGTATTTTTATATTTTATAAAAGCAATTAAAAATCTCGGTTTTGGAAGAGTGGGCGGAATTAGTTGCTAATCAACTAACCCAATAAATAAGATGCAATCAAAATAAAATAACAAAAATGAAATGAAATCTAATTAAACTAGTGGTGTGAACAATAATAGGGAAAGTTGTGTTTACTTAGGTTTCATTACTCCCTAGATATCTTTTACAGGTTGATAGTTTGTTACAATTGCATGGATGACAGGTCATATTCCTTAATACCAATCGTAGGGCCGTGTACAATATTCCCTAACTCTATAGGATCCTACTTCACTCCTATGTCGAGCCGTTAGAAGCTCCTAACATGAGATCATTAGAATTCTCCTACGCATTAAATACAACCAAAAATCATAGTACACCTCTGATCATGTTTCTTAAGACGTTCAAGCATGTCACCAATGGAAGTCTGCCAGTTTTCTTAAGCCTAACATCAAATAAAATCATCCGTAACAACTATAAACAAACAATCAACCCATAATTAACATCCAGATTTCACTACATCTAAGCAAACACACAAGAGATCTAGCCAAGCATGTTAAATTCAAGACAAGTGTAAGATATATTCACACAACATATAGACATATTGAATGAATTGAAATAGTACTTATCTCAATTGAACATGAAAGGTTTCAAAGGGTAAAAACCCTTGAAAAAGCTGTAATATTTGGCCTAGGGTTTCTCTCCAAAGTTACACCCCAATTGTTTCTCTTTAATGAATGAAAATTGCAAAACTATATATAGATTTTACAGGGTGACGGCGTCAAGAAGAAAATTCTGACGCCGTCAACTCGCCGTCCATAATGAAATCGGATTGCCTAGATCCACTTTTGACGCCGTCATGTGCAATTCTACTCTGGGCCGTCACTCTTATTTGGACCATGACGGCCTATGGTGACGCCGTCATGTCCCTAGTGCAAAATTCTTCTGGATCGTCACGGACTTTATTCACTTCCACCTCTTGTATTACTCTTGACGCCGTCACTTGAGAACTCTTGACGCCGTCAGGTACTGTTCCCAGCAAGGAAAATTAAGACTTTGCCGTTTTCTTCACTTTTATGCTCCAAAAACGTCCAAAAGGCTTCCTTTTCCAGAATTCACTCCAAAAGTACCTAAAATAACAAAAGGAACGATTTAAGGCATTATTTGATTAAATAAATTCGAATCCGGGCTAAAATGACCCCCTAAAAACGGTTCATTTTTCGCCTCATCAATAAACAACCTTAAGAATCTGTTTTAGAATGGAAGTAAATGAAGCGTACAGACCTGAATTAAGCTAAACAAAATGAAAGGAAAACATGCATATAAATACTTCACATGAAATCATGAAAACTGGACTTTATACGTGTCGACCTTGTTTGCTGTTTTTGCCATTTGAATCTGTGATACTATACACTTGGATCTAGTCTTTTGACACTCGTTTCGATCACTATTATACGATCTAAAATCTAGAATATAAACTAAACTAATGAATAAGGATACGTATGCAATCAGTTGGGTGAAAAAGACTTGTATTTCGTGAACTCAAGAGATGTTTTGTTCCTTTAATTGGTGAGTATACGTTGTTTTCCATGCAGTATGATAAACCAAAAGTGAGTTAGATATATATATATATATATATATATATATATATATATATATATATATATATATATATATATATATATATATATATATATATATATATATATATATATATATCAAAAGGTGTGGGTGAATGTTCAATGTGTTTGTGTGCATATCAGGTATGGGATTTCTTTGCGCAAAAACTCATATATATAAACATGGAAAATGAGGGTAATGCATGGTGTACGTGGGTAGTGTATAGGAGATAAGCATGCATGTTTAACTTTGAGCAAATTGGAAGTTCTATATATTAAAAGTGGAGGTATATGTTGTGTATCGAGCGTTGGGTAAAGTGATTCGACATGGGTATATACTTGCCTGTTAAGGACGAGGGCCTTGCGTACATGTCGAAGATTTAAAATAAAATGAATGAGTTATGGGGCGTACATGAGAATAATTATTATTGTGTAAGTGTATGTGTTTAACGAGAAGTGGTAACACTTGTGTGTACGAGATGTCTAAGTGTGTTGCTTACGCTTAAGGAAGTCGGGAATACGTCTAATATGACTTATATAATCTGCTAAGTATTAAAGTGGTCATTTGGTTTAATTAAGTTACAATATAAACCCTAAGCTACGATATTGGTTACAGTAAACCTTTAAGTTATTTAATTTCCATTTATAACCCTAAAGTATCAAACTTACTATTTTGGGAAACTTACTAAATATGGAAACATGTTAATTCGGAAAGTTATTATTTTTGGAAAGTTACTATAATTTGCATGTTACTAAAAATGGAAAGTTTCTAAGAAACCTAAAAAGAGTAATCTGATTTAAAATGAGTTATTCATAATAAGCCGATCATTAATTTGTGTAGATTCGTTGAAAAAGGAGTGACTTCCTATTCTTATATTATGATATGATTTCGTTGGTGGTTTAAGGTACATATATTCTACCCTTTTTCAGTAAGGGTGTTTTCTCTCTCTCATGACTTTTTGATCCTTGACTTGATTCATTTGCTATGATACGCTTCGTTGATATGATCCTTTGATATGATTCGTTTGATATGCTTCATTGATATGATCCTTTGATATGATTCGTTTGATATGCTTCGTTGATATGATCCTTTGATATGATTCGTTGATATAATCCTTTGATATGATACGTTTGATATGATACGTGAATTTAGATATGATATGATGAATATGATATGATATGTTTCGTTTCGTTCTCATGCCCAAGTTTATTAGCCAGCCATGGGGAGTCCATGGCCATGTCTTTGATGGCACCAATGGCATGACGTTGTCAATGGAGGTGGGTTTTTGTCCACTGCGTCCCCATTTGATATGATAGATTATGAGCTCTTTTACGCACTTATGATATGTATATACCTATCATGCGAGCAGGGTACATATATGTTTTGTTTTTTAGGGGGCGTATGAATGCATCCTAGTATTCGTTTTGATATGATATGATATGATTTGGTAGGGTGAATGTGAGTGTGTGCCTTATACTTCTTCACAACGGAGCTAGCTACTCTAGTATGGTACATAGAGGTCTCCCCTCTTTGTGCACTTATGATTATGTTGGATATGTGATTATGTGTAGGAAATCTATCGAGTACCTCGGTAGGTCGGATCGTGGCTTCCTTATGTTTCTATGTGTCTATTCAAGTACCTTGTTTAGACAACCCTTTGTTCATACGTGCTCATTACTCTCTTATGATTATGCTTATGTTGATATCTTATGATGCTTCGTTTCATTTGACTTATGATACATTGTGCTGATTCTTATGATCCTTCTCACTTCGTTTGAATGTTACCATTTGATTATTCATGTTCTTCATTCTGATGACTTATGATTTTGTTTCAGTTGATCGTTATCCTCTTATGCATTTTAACAGATGATATTCTTTTCAGCAGGAGCTTATGATTTCCTTTTCTTATATTTATATACGTTTCGATTATCAGTTATGTTATATATCTATTCACTGGGCTTTTTAAGCTCAGCCGCATTTCTTTCCTGCGGCAGGTTTAGGTTGGAAACTGGGTTTGGGTGAAAAGTGCATAGGAGCGTTAGTGGACTACCCCGATGATTAGAAGCCCATTTACATCTGGATTAGACTTGGAATTGGATTCGATTAGATTATTGTTTGGATATGTATTTCATCTTGTTTTGAGTTAGTATTTCTTTTGTACATTTAGAATACCTTTGTAACTTTATACTTATAAGTCTTCTGCTTGCGTTTGTATGTTCTGATTTGGCACCATAATGTGACATTTTGACCCTTGTCAGGATGGGGTGTTACACAATCATCCTTGAAGAGCATCTCTAATCATTGTTATATTACCTACTCATTCGATTAGTGTATCGTATTCACTATGTTTCATACTCTATTCATTATGATTATGTTTATGTACTTTGTTACAGAGATTATGGGCTAACAACCTTATGTGTTAGCCAAGTTTATGATTATTTGATGTTTTGATTTGTTACTAACTCGATTGGTTGCTCAATCTTCATTTTGATTACTTATATTCATTAAGTAGTTTTGTTTTATTGTAATAGTAAGCTTTAATCCATCAGGATTGATGGGCTTGTGACCGCCATATTGCTCCCTTTAAAATTGTTTTCCCATCGATTAAAGTTTATATCTTGTTTATTTGGTTCTTGCTATATGTGCTTTGATAACCTCTGTGTCTAGCTGTGGCTTGCTTGGGCTGCCATACCCCTCCCATGATTACTTCACTAGCATTATAAGTTAGTGTAAGCCCTTAAAAAGGTTAAATAATATAGACATAAGTAATCATTAAGAGTTTACTCGCCTATAATTAAGATACCAACGAAAGAGAATAGATTACGACACTCAGCATATAAAACTAGCAATAAAACAAGTGACAAGCTACTTAATCATAAACTTAGTAATTATTAAGCAACTTTATGTAGATTCCGATTAATTATGACAGAATTAATTAGTCAAGAAGACTTAAAATGAAATCTAGACTCTAGGGAAACTAAAGGTAGGATTGACAGCGCCTAGTCATGAGCACCATCGATACAGGTCTTAGGAACTTATCAAAACTTAATCATATATGACTAAACTTGGTTAACACGTTCTTCTTATCTTTGGTGTCTTCATACTTCTATTGTTTCTTTAGTTTAATTAGTTTAATATAAAACCAAACTCGTGCTAGTCTCTCAGGCTGAACCCCCCCCCCCCCCCCCCCTTTGCATTAGTTTAGGTTAGTTTAGTAGAGTAGAATACCTTTTGCGTTAGTTTAGGTTAATTTAGTAGAGTATAAAACCAAAGTTCTGGATCTAGGTAGCCTTTGTAAGACAATAAACACCTTGAATAAATCCAAAGTATTTATATGAGAAACTCTTAAGAAAAATGTATACTTGATGTTAACGCGGAATATTAACACAAGCAGTAAGAACAACACAGTGATTTACTAACTTTATATTCTATTAACTTTTTAAAACTTGGCATAGAACACAATGCCGTAGGGTTCCTTTCATACTACAAGGAAACCCTAATTCTACAAAACGTATGAAAGGATGTATGCATATCTTCTCCTAAGATATATAACCGTGTGGATATCCTTTCCTATAATATCTCCTAAGATATCTAACTTGTTAAGCAAAACAGACTTAACACTCTAAACATAAACAGACTGAATTAGTATCTGCCAGACTTAACTTAGTACTGGCAGACTTAACTATCTACCCGACTTAACTAACTATTCCAGACTTAAGTCTGGTTACAAATAATTCCCAACAATCCTCCCCTAACTTGATCTTCATGCTCCATGATCTTCAAGTTCCTTTATTCAGAAATGCTTTGAGGATTTTAAATATGATCTTCTTTGGAATTATTGTAGAGCTGCAACCTTTTGTTGAATCTTCATATTTGTGCAGCATTACATATCAGCAACACTTTAGCACCATTTGATCTTTTCAGCAACATTGACAATATGTATATCAAATCAAAAGTTTCATACTATTCTCATCACATCCAGGTGTGTTAACACCTGTAAGAGGTGAATCATTGAAAATTTAATGGATTTGATGTCTCTTTACCAGTTAGTCATTAACTCTGGAGTAGCCAGTGTTTCAGTACAAGACCATGGTACATTGATAACCATATGATTTTTAGCAAACCATCAGCTATCAACGGATTTGATTTGTCTTTACCAAAAGCCGTTTGCTTTTGGACTAGCCAACACTTTGATGGAAAGCAGTCATCATCTTGGTGAGTTGATTACCAATTATGGTTTTCCACAGCCTTTACCACAAGCCATAACCTTGTGGGCTAGCCAACTCTTCACTATCATAGATATGGTGAGTTCAATACCATACAATTTTTGGCAAATTGTCATCCATAAACGGATTTGAGATATCTTTACCTAGAGCTGTTTGCTCTTGGATTAGCCAGTCCTTATGTGGGTTAGACATAGTGGACTGATAACCAAGTGTTATTCCTCAAAAATCCATTTATTCCAATTCATTCAAACATAGCTAAGGGTTCACAACAACATAAAGTATGTGGAAAACAAGAAAGGGGGTTGAATAGTTTTATATCCTTTTTTTATTATTATGAAAACTTAGTTTAGTTTTAAAACCTTGTTTACTTTTAAAACTTTGATTCGATCTTATGTGAACTCAAATCTTGAACAATATGAACAACAATATCTAAGTATGAACAATAATAATAATGTAAGCTAAGTATGTGAAATCAACACATGCATAACAATTATAGCTATATACGAGAGATAAGTAAGTAAATGTTTATTTTGTAATCCTTAATTATATCTTGTATGAAAACTATACTTGATCGAAATGATCAATTATATGTATGTTACCTTTTTAGTTTGATTGTAAAAACTTTGTTTTGTGAATGAAACTTTTATTTGATCTTTAAGTGAAGTCAACACTAGCACTATATGAGCAACAATATATATACATCTACGTCTACAAAAGTAATAACGATATAAGCAAGATAATAAGTAAGAGATGGAAAGATCTAATCGCGAGACAAGATATTTATAGTGGTTTAGCTACAAGGACACCTTCCTTGCCCTACTCCACTCCCCGAGCACCAAACTCGAGAGTTTTCTTCACTATGTCAACAAGCTCCCTTATGGCGGAGAAAACCTTACACACCAATTATCACACCACAACTTCGTCACACCTTTTTCACAACTTCTGCACAACAACTTCGCAACTTCTTCACACCTAAGCACTACCTAATCACACTACTTCTTCTCCACACCTATACTACTTGCACACCACAATCAATTTACAACTTCTCTACCTACACACCTTACTAGCCTAACTCCTTATGTTTACTTCTATCTATCCAATATTCACAACTAATACACAAATGGATGAATACTATACAAGTGATGATGCACAACCAACTTGGATGTGGAGGTCTCAACAAGTTGTAATACTTCTTGTATTGAAGGATTGAAGTATTTTTTCTCTTACACTTGAAAGGTTGAAGCTTGGATCACTTGGAAACAAAAGATTATGATTATATGATCAGAGGGTTTAAGAGAATGGTATAGAAGATTTAGATCAGAAAGTTTATAGTGCAAAAGGTGAGGAAAAATGCCAGATTTGAGCCAGTATTTATAAGGGAAAAAATATTGTTTGGGAGCGTAGCCGGTCCCCTAAATTAGGGGCCGGTCCCCTTAATTATTAAGGGGGGCCGCCCATACAATTAAGGGGACCGCCCTCCCAAAACGGCCATAAAATTTGTCTTTTACTGGGGAATGTTTTTCTGGAACATTTTTACCATTTTTGGTTGAAAATTTGAATTCATATATTTATAATGATTTAAACATATTCTTTTATTTCCAAAAATGATTTTGTAAAAGATATAAAATGTTTTGTGACATTTTATAAAAAGTCTAGTGTTTAAGAAAATTGTTCCTTTGATCATAGAATGCAATAAACATTTTGTTTATTCATACCTTAAGTGATTTTGATGTAAAGAGAATATTTATCACTAAATACTTGTTTAAGAAAATTGTTCCTTTGATCATAGAATGCAATAAACATTTTGTATATTCATACCTTAAGTGATTTTGATGTAAAGAGAATATTTATCACTAAATACTTGTTTACGTCATAATTTTTAGCTCAATGGGTTTACGTTTTGTGATTATCAAAACATAGAGATATCGATAAATGTTAATAATGATTTTAGGCACTATTTATATCAACAATATCTCCCTTTTTGATAATTACAAAACCTAAACTCATCAAATCTAAAAATTAATTTTTAGACGTGTATTTAGTGAGTTTATATTCACTTCTCCCCCCCCCCCCCCCCCCCCCTTTTGTAGAATCAAAAAGGTTATGCCGACTAGCTTCATAAATGAAGTTAGACGGGATGAAAGCTCCCCCTTGATGTGTGCTCCCCCTCGTTCGAGGGCACCAAGGAATCGAGCAATGGGAATCTTGGCTGCAAAAATATTAGAAGCACAAGCATACATAGAAAAATATGCAATATACAAATAACAAGCATACCAAGCAAATATTAAGGATACATAACAATTAATTCAAAGTGATTATGTTAAAGATCCTAATTTGCCAAAGAGAGCCATCGGACTTGCTTGTAACAAAAGGTTGGATGATTCTTATTTGAAAGTGAAAATCATAAGCATATACTATGCTTAGATGGTTGATGATTGAGTGTTTGGAATGAAAATGGTTAAGTTAGGGTAAGATTGTTGGATTAATGGAGGTATATGTTTGGGTGCATGAGTGTTGGAGAGTTTGGTGGTGGAGAGTTTAGAGGTGTAGAGTTAGGAGCGGAAGAGGTTGATTGAGAGTTTGGATGTTGTTCAAGCGATGGTTTTGGATGAGATCTATTGGAAGAGACGCAATCGGGTCGTCTATCGAGTTTCAACATCAAGGTCTATGGAATCTACGATTTTAAGAAAATCCTTGAGGTGTTGATTTGGATCTTCGGAACGAAGTCCATATAATGCACATCCGCTTTGCACCAACCGGATGGTGTCGGATCGCAAGGGAGACACATTGGCTCCTTGAGTGAGCTCAATGGTGTTTTGATAGCCTTGGTGGCTAGGACGGGAATACTCTCCTAAAGTGCGGGGCTCTAGGAGGTTGGTTTGGTTGTGGTGGGTTTTGTGGTGGATTTTGTTGTGGTGGGTTGATAGGGCCAAAGATATTACCACCTTCCATAATGTCGGACGGTAACGGTTACGAACAAAGGAACAAAGAAAAAGATAGATAAAGAAAACCTATAAAAATAAAATAAAAATCTCACTAGAAAGGAATCTAATGAGTAGACCTAATAAACATAAAATTCAACCTAAACAATAACTATTCCCTGGCAGCGGCGCCAAAAACTTTGATACAATTTGGATTGTCACACAAAAGTTTTACTTCTCAATGGATCTTGAGAAGCTTACAATCCCTGCCAGGCAAGTGTACCTGACCGATGTACTATAGTGTAGTGGTAAGAACCAGGGAATTGATCATTCTCCACAGGGAATAGTGTTCGTTAGAATTGAAAATGATCTAAACTAGGTCTAGAGGTGAGGGATGATTCTTTTTGTATTTTTATATTTTTTAAAAAGCAAGCAAAAATTTCGGGTTTTGAAGGAGTGGGCGGAATTAGTTGCTAGTCAACTAACCCAATGGACTACAAATGCAATAAAAATAAAATGACAAGAAAATAAATGTGTGAAAACTAATATAGAGAAAAACGTGTTTACTTAGGTTTCACTACTCCCTAGCTATCTTTCATTGATTGATAGATTTGTTACAATTGCGTGTATGATGGGTTGTATTCCTTAATACCATTCGTGGAGGCGTGTACGTCCTTCCCCAACTCTGTAAGATTCTATCTCTTCCTATGACGACACGTTTAATATCCTATCATGGCCTCATTAATAGTCACTTATGCATTAAACACAACCAATTAATCGTAGTACACATCTGATTCATGTTTCTTAAGACATCAAGCATGTTACCAATAGGAGATTAGCCAATTTTCTTAAGCCTAACATTGATATCATTCATCCAACAACAATTAATAACAAATCATCAATCAATAATCAATAGCTAGGTTTCATTACATCTAAGCAAACACAAACAAACCTAGCCTAGAATGTTAATGTAAAGACAAGCGTAAGATAGAATCAAACAAGACATAGACATATTGAATGATTGATAGCATACTTATCTTTAATTAAACATGGAAGAAAAAAGGTTTAGAAACCTCAAAGTAGCTGCAAAAGTTGACTAGGGTTCGTACCCTAAGTTCTCCCTAAAGTTCCACACTTAATGAATGAAAATTTGATGAGTATTTATAGATTTTACAACTCTGACGGTGTCACCTTATGGATCGTGACGCCGTCACCTCGTCGTACTTAGGGTTCCTTGATGGCCTAGATCCACTCCTGACGCCGTCACCTTGTAATGTTCTCTGGGCCATCTCCTTTTATGATAACACGCGACGTCCTTGATGCTTTATAACGTGACGCCGTCACTCTTTAACTTCCAAATTCCTTTCTGGCGCGTCTAGTGTAAAATAATTATCCACCTTTTTGTCAACACGTGACGCCGTCACCTAGTAAAGTGTGACATCGTCAAGTACTGTTTCCAGCATAATTTGAGACTTTGTCGTTTTCTTCACTTTTATGCTCCAAAAACGTCCAAAATGCTTCCTTTTTCACATTTCCTCTCAAATGTACCTAAAATGACAAAAGGAACTATTTAAGGCAATATTTGATCATATAATCACGATTTAAGGCTTAAATGACCCCTTAAAAGCGTAACACTTTTCGTCTCATCACTAGTGAATCTAAACTATTCCTAGAATCTTCCTAAGAGTTAAAAGGGGAACGTTTCGGGGTATAATCCAGAACATTTGGAGAGGGAAGAACATTCTCCGCATGTAAACTTGATGGGACGATAGTAAGATATGGGGAGTAGGAATGTCTATATAATAACCCGATGGAAAATAACCTAAGTTAACTTATAAAAATAGTTATGAGATATATACTTAGGCTAACCTTTTGTACATAGTGTTTCTGGGAAAGGTAGTGGCACTGAGGACTTTCTTGGGCTTAGGAAAAGTAGTTGTAATTTAGGTTTTGACCTTTTTCTCTACAACTAAGGCTCTGATACCAATCTGTAACACCCCCATTTTCACAGACTGCAGAGGAAGTTAGGTCTGGGTATTACATCATGGTATAACAGTCGCAGTAATAGAAAACGTCTCGAAAAGAGACGTTTTTAGAAAATGAGTTATCATTCATTAAAATATTAGAGTTTTTATTTATTAAGAAGAGGTCCCAAAGTCTATGTGAAATGTTGTGTTTGAATGATAACCGGTTTGAAAGTCCTCCAAGTCCAGTGTCACTCCGTGCCATAAGTTGTTCAGTTACCTAGGATACATGCTTAAAGAGACAACCAAAAGGTTGAGTGATATTCATAGGTTTTAGTTGAATACGAGTTTAGTAAACCATGGGCTACGTTGTTTTACACCCATGTAAAGTAGGTAGAAACCGTATTTACACAGTTTGTTTCAGTATTTTATGATCAATACAATATTGAGGAAGAAGTGTTATTGCACTAAGCTCATGAAACCGCACGTTAATAGTCCAGATCATGGGGCACTACAGACCAAACCATGATGGGACAAGAAGGATAACTTGCCAAAGTTAATCCTTTAGAGGTTTCAAGCATAGTACTTATTGGTACCCCGGCTGGGACAAACCAACGAGAGTTGTTAAACTCAAATAGATCTATCAACTATACTCACGTTCACTTGTGTAACACTCCCACAAGTGATTATGGTTCATGAATTTTAGTTATGTAATGGTGGCAGAAAGTAACACTCGTGCAATAACCAAAGAAAAAGACTTGTATTCGGTTTAAAGCATATATCCCCCTCACAGGGTTTGTAAAACATTTAAAAGTGAGGCTATGAAAACTCACCTGGGATTTAGGGAAATCTGATTGATGTGAAAAGTGACTCAGAGATTAGATTGCTTACTCACGTATCCTGAGGGTAGTGTTTGGTGTGTGTGTGTGTGTGTGTGTGTGTGTGTCAAGTCCTAGTTATTGTTTTTAGGTTTCTCAAGTAATCACACTTAGGATTTCTAGATTTAGTTATAACATAACACCGTTCAGGCCATCATAATTCAGAAGTATACAACTCCTCACATGAAGCTCTCTATTATTGTATTATGTTGTTAACATAATACCGTTCAGGCCATCATAATTCAAAAGTATATAACTTCTCACACGGAGCTCCCTACTATTGTGTTATGTTATTAAGTGTTAGATTTAAATATAACGTATCACTGTTCGGGCCATCATAATTCAGAGGTCATATTGTAGTAAACGTTTGAGGAGCCAGGGCACTTTAAGTCGTAAACCCAGCAAACTCGTCAAAACGAATACACAAATGAAACCCCTCACAAGAAGGTCCCTAGTATTATGACACATTATATAAAAAGATAGTACTTTTATTTACTAAGAAAATACTTTATTCTATACCCTTAAGTTTATACGTTGACACTATTTACCCTTCAAGTTTATATATTTACAATATCTACCCTATACTTACATATTAAGTTTTAACCTCCTAGATTATTCAAATTTAGTCCTTATACTTATGTATTTTAGAGAAATGACAGAAATGACCCTTAGACTTATAAGTTTTCAAAAATTACCATTTATACAACTAGTCCTAAATGTTTATAACTATATATAATTTCATCCTAAGGTTATATAATTTTGAAAAAAGGGTCCTTATGCCTAATACTTTCAAGAAATATCAAAAACAGTCCCTAGACTTACTATTTTCAGAAAGTTACCATATATACCCCTATGCATGAAAACATTTGCAAAACTAGTCCTAATTTCATGTAAACTATATTTTTATAAAACAAAGAGTTTTCTAAGCTTATGAATTATTACTATTAGCTTATATAAGTTACCTAAGCCAGCTTATAGCTTATGGTAAGAGCTTATAGCATATAAATAGCAATTAGACTAAAATTAGGGTTTTAAAATGAAAAGGTTTAAAAGAAAATGATCAAGGCTTAGGCAAGGGTTCTAAGGCATCTTAATACTATCCTAGGTCAGTACTAAAGCTAAGGGAACAAGATTAAAAGCTTACTTGGTTGAAAAATGAAGATAGTGAGGGTTTAGGGTTTCTCGATGGGAAATCATTTTGACAAGGCTTCAAGGCTTATGGTTCTTGACTTCTAGGCTTACTAGGACTCTACTACTACTACTAGGACCAGAATATATGAGGTGAAAAGAAGTGAAGGTGTGGTTTTGAAAGGAGGGGGTATGAGGGCTATTTATAGACTCGTTAGGCTTGGGGAGCAATGAAAGGGTGTGCTAGGTGGAATGAGGGGGGGGGGGGAGGTGACTAATACCGGATAGTGGTGACTCTTACAAGCTATGGTGGTGACTAAGATGGGCTATAGGGCAGTGTAGGGGTTGTGTGGTGGTGGTGAAGCCGTGTAGTGAAGGTGGTGACAAGTAGGTGATGCACCTACTTATGTGATACCTTGGGAGGTGCTAGGGAGGTTTCTTAAGGTGACTAAGATGCTAGGCTAGGTGCTTATGTTTAGGTTTGAACTGGTTTAGGTTTAGTTTAGACCTAATCTTGCTTAGTGAGAGATTAGGGTTTAGCTTAGGGTTTAGTGTCTAGATTAGGGTTCTATGGGTGATTAGTGACTAGTATTAAGGCTTAGGAGGCTTATACTAAGTGGTGGTGGCTTATACTAAAGATTTGTGATAGTTTAGACCTAGTTCCGGGACTTTATGACCTAGTTAGGGTTTTGTGCTTAAAGGACTTGTACCTAAGCTCTAAAGGGTTGTACTAGGGTTTAGGGGTGCTAAGATATCCTAATGTTGCTAAGGTAACTCATACATAAGCCTTGAACACTTTCAAACTAGTTTAGATAAGCAATTAGGGTTTTAAAGATAACCGTAAACACATAGGGTTCAATTAGGGTTTATGATAGATATAGTATAATAGAGTGATAAATTACTTAGTGTAATGATGTTTAGGATCTAGATTTGACATATTGGGGTGTTTACACAATGTAAACATAGTGGTGTTGGGCATAGGTGGATACATGAGCAGGTCTAGAGAGTCATGCATGTAATGAAAAGCAAAAATTTACCTGTGAAAATACCTTGTGGTGGAAATGATATTGATGAAATTTTATAGGTTATTACAACACCCTGCTTACCAACTAGGCTACATTGATCAGGTACACTGCTAGTTAGTGTTGTTATAGGTTAAGCCGGCATAAAATAAATATTAAAACTTGATCAACAAATAATCACCTATACAACGACACATCACTTGCCAAGCTTATGAAAAAATATTCGTCACGACCGAGAAATTGAGCGAATTAGATTAGTAGTTAGATTGAGAGATTATATTTTATTTCTAGTTCGTTAAGTGTTTGGTTGTGCAATTATGATAAAACGAATAAGTGCTTAGTTATAAAAATACATCCTAATCTTTATTTAGAATACATTTTCATAAGTTTAATCTAAGGTTTACTTGGGGACAAGTAAAGTTCAAGTGGGGAGATGTTTGATGACATTAAATAAGTACATATTATTGTCATCATTTGTCATATATATTTGACTTGTTTTATTATATTATCTATGAGAATTGATACTTAATTGCTTACTTTAGTAATTCTCAGGTACAAACAAGCATTTGGTGAAAGTTAATGATTTTGGACAAATAATGGAGCTAAATGGATCAAGTTGGAAAAAGTCTATTGAATTGAAAGAGATACGCCGTATCATTCTAGACAGATACACCGTATTATCATACTTAGATGAATTCGAAGACCATTGCCTGACTTTGAAGAATGTGCCGCATGTAATTATCTCATGCGCCGCATATGAAACCTTGGTCAACGAAGAAGATCTGACTTATCTACTCCAGATACGCCGCATTACATTCTTAACATATGGCGCATCACTTTCAAGACTTCACCAAAAATAATCCAAGATACTGAAGGACGTGCGCCACATAGAAGATTCAAGTTACGACGCATCTGAAGACGGTGTACGAATATTTTAGAATATAATAATCTTGGAACCCACACGAAATTAAGGACATGCGCCGCATCAACTATGTTGATGCGCCGCATCGAACCCTTTAACAGAAACTATAAATACCCCATTAGACAGCCGAATTTCGTGTGCCAAAAGTTACAGAAGCTGCAACATAAACCCTAAGGAGAAGAATAAAAACGAAAAGGCAACACAAAACACACCCAATTGAAGATCCCAGAGCAGTATGAAGGTCCTGCTAGTGTTTTAATTCAATTAAGTAGTTTTGTTTTATTGTAATAGTACACTTTAATCCATCAGGATTGATGGGCTTGTGATCGCCATATTGCTCCCCTTAAAATTGCTTTCCCATCAATTAAAGTTTATTTGATGTTTACTTGGTTCTTGTTATATGTGCTTTGATAACCTCTGTGTCGAGCTGTGGCTTGCTTGGGCTGTCATACCCCACCTACGATTACTTCACTAGCTTTATAAGTTAGTGTAAGCCCTTGAAAAAGGTTAAATAATATAGATATAAGTAATCATTAAGTGTTTACTCGCCTATAATTAAGATACCAACGAGAGAGAAGAGATTATGACACTCATCGTATAAAACTAGCAATAAAACAAGTGATAAGCTACTTAATCATTCGTCAGGCATCTTATATGTATCTGTTATCTATATGTGTACGTGTTCGCCATTCGTTGTATTCTATCTAATTAGTTTTATAGTTTTAATTAATCAACTCAGTTCGTGTCAGTCTCTCAGACTGAAAACCCCTTGCGTTAGATTAGGTTGTAAAACTAACTTAGGAATTAAAATACTGATAGACATTCTAGGTGTTAACGTTCCACTCTTAGTGATCGACACTCTACTTACCAACTAGCTATATTGATCGGGTACACTGCTTATTAGTGTGTGTTATAGTTAAGTTGGCTAAATATAAATTTAAAACTTGATAAGAATAATCTATACCTACAATGATTTACACACGCATCACGTGTTCAATATCATAAAGATCCTCAATACTTTTAAATAGAAACTTTAAATAGAACTGTACTAGTTGTCTTACAACTAAGTATGTAGAAAGACTACCTTTGTATCCCCACTTTTAGCAATATCAGAACTTAGTAACCTGTTTAAAAAAAAAATTAAACACTATTGTTTTATCAAACTTATAAAATCATAAAAATAATTATGTTAATGCACAAGATTACTTCTTTTTTTAATTCTTTAATATGTGGGTTTGATTCATCATTTATCAAAACTTTCGTGCCCGCAAAGCAATTAGAAACTTGCGCCTGCTTGTATATCGATGAACCAATATTAACAATAACATTACTTATAGTCTCACATGCTTTTCTTTGCCATAACTATAAGTAATATTATAAGATCTTTTGATGTGGCATGTGTCTTGATAAACTCATGAAGTGTAACAGCCAGTTCATTCCAAAGTGTACATGGAACTCTTACACCACTGAACAAAAAGATAAAACATTACTGACAAAACCTATGCCACTCCAAAGTATGTATTTGATAACATTATAAATATTTTAAAAGACGATGAACATTGTAAATCACCTAAGATCTTGTAGCTTGAACTTTAAAAAATGTTTAGGTTTATCATCTGGATCAATAATTGTGATGTTGTTATCGACTAATTGTACAATAACATCTGAAAAGAATAAATCACATTAAAAACTATATAAGAAACACATACTTATTTAACCACTAAATGAGAAACACATATAATAATATATATATAAGAAACATTATTTAAACACTATATAAGAAATACATATAATACTATATAAGAAACACATATAATCCTAAAGCGCAAAACAAAACATAATCAAAAAAATATAAAATTCCAATTAAGTAATTAATAAACACATACTTCTTTAAACACTAAATACGAAACATATATAAAACTTCACAAGAAACATTCTTTAAACAGTGTATAAGAAACACATATAATACTATATAAGAAATACATATAATTGTAAAGCGTAAAACAAAAAATAATTAAAAAAATATAAAACTTACCAAAAGAACATTTAGGGTCATTCCTGTGCCCTAAAAAACTTTCAAAAGGCAGCAAATTCAAAGACTGTTGTATATCAACAAAATCAGAACATCATTTAACATTTGTTTTCTTAATAAATTGGATTTTTGCATGGATGAGAAGTCAGTTCAAGCATGTCTGTATTACTTTTAACATTGAAGTTTGATATAAAATGACAATCATCCTGGTGAATGAGAAATTGAAAATCAGAAACCACTAAATTACCAATGGTTGCATGAATCTTGGTACCCTGTTTCATGAAAAATATTATTAACACTAAATATTTTCAACATGAATATAGCTTCGGAAAAAATATTTGGTTATAAACAAATTATTATACCTTTTCGTCCATCAGAATCATATCAATACCAGCTACTTTCGACTCATTCGTAACACCGTAATATTGATTCCATATAGAAACTATTTTTACCTTAATATTGCACTTGCTGTTCGTGCCGTCAATATCTGAAAGCGCGGTGATCAACATGGTTTTGCTTGCGATAAGAAAACGAAGGCACAAGGATTAGATGAGCAATGAACGATGAGCACCCACATTGGCGAGTATATATAGGCCCAGGATTAGGGTTTCACAACCGTGACCCAATAGATAATGTGTAATTCAAATATAGAAAAGATATCGGAGATGATAACCATCGTTTTTAAAAACCTTCCAGAACGTGCCTATCATATTGCTTGAAACTCCGCGACACAAAAGTTTCAGAAAACACACCCGGTTCTCAAAGGTTTTTTTATTCGCATTTTCGACACGTCTATGTTTGGTGAGCCTCTTCAGAAAACACTTTTAACGTGGCGACATTCGCGGAATTAGAAACCCAACGAACCAATGAGAAGGCTCCATTTCACAACCGAGCCCTTTCATTGGTTAATCGAATCACTCGATTTGACCAAAAATGAGTTCTCATATTATATAAAAGACAAGTGTATCTATATTATATATAAAAAAAACACCCATATTTTTTAAAGTAAAAAATTAAGAAAACTATATATGAAAATCATAAACTTTTATTATTATTTTAGTTTATAACCAATAACCCATATTATTTTTATTTAGTTAAATCATGTTTAATTTTAAATTCTTAAACTTTTATTATTTTTTTGTTTATAACACATAATTTTTTTTATCAGTAAAACTATCTCCTATAAAATTTCGTTACTATTCTCTAATCGTCTAGTCCATGGAGTATTTATGTAGTACGAGTAATAAATAAAAGAAAGAAATAGGATAAGAAAAGTTGTAAAGAAAAACATTGATCCGTATAATTATAATAAAGGTATCCCATCCCATCCCGACCCAATCATAAAACCCTAATCTCAAAAATCCCATCCCTTGAAAACTTCGCCGTCATCGCACCACCGTTACACCGCCGTCAGGTTTAAATCAATCTAACAAATAAAAATTGAACTTAAGACTACCCTTGTTTATAATAGAAAACAAATATTATTAGAATCTTGCGAACTGATTTTGTATTAATTTTGCAGGTTTAGTTGGATTGTTGTTTCGTTTGCCAAGAGTAAGAAAAATGGAAGATTGGGGTATGGCTTTGTTTTCCTCTTCTTTAGTGTTAATTACTTTGCTTTTATATATATATATATATATATATATATATATATATATATATATATATATATATATATATATATATATATATATATATATATATATATATATATATATATATATATATATATATATATATATATATATATTTGTTTTTAAACATCTGAATTTGCAACTTTAGATGATTTGTTGATGAAAGTTTTTGTTTTTATGAATTGTTTTGGTATCTAAATTGTACCAAGTTTCTCAGATTGTCATGATTTACATCAACACTAAAACTTTTCTTAAAATTTGTTGATGCTGATTATTATCTCGTTGAAACTGTTATGGACCATTGAAACATGTGTGTTTGTTTGCCGAATCTGTTTTGGTTATCAATATTCTTAACTAGTTGGAGGGAGGCGTAGGATATATATTACTACCATTTAGGAATGTAACATACTACCTTATACTGATAGTGTCTTGTTTGTATTTGATGGAATTTCTTTCTTTTAAGTACAACTTTTAATAATGCTAAAACTCAATTTAGTTATTATTACCGGGAACTTTCTAGGGGAGAATGGATAGCCTTTACACAATCACTGCAAGTTCCATGAAGTAATAGTAAATCTCATTATCTACTGTTTCTTGGAAATTATAACTTTTTTCTGTTGGAGGTTTACATGGTTTTTCTTTTACTTATTTTTGAAAGACATTTAATTTTCTTGTTGTTGTGAGAAAAATCAGCTTTAAATTAGCAGAAACACTGTACATGTTTCTCACATGTATTTTGATTGTATGTGCCAGAGGATGAACCAGCTCCACTTGTTGTCAAAAAAGAGCCTAAAAGCATGTGGGATGACGAAGATGTTGATGAAAATGATATAAAAGATTCATGGGAGGATGAAGATGAACCAACTCCGGTATGCTATAATCTATATCTATACTCCTTTATAAAGCATTTAGGACATTCTAAATAAGGAAGTCTTAAAATTCTTAAGACCAAAAACATTTCTTATTAAAGAAAGCCATAAAAACTTAAATGTAATTTACTTGGTCAAAACTTATAACCTATCATATTAATGAAATAAATGTGATTTTTAATGAGAAAAAAAAATGTCACCATATTAATACTTGTAACCGCTAAAAGTTAGTTATTATCAATAATAATTATTAAAAACGTGTAATCGCATCTAACATATAAATCTACAACCATTTCATACCTCTCACACACGTCTATTTGGAGATCAAATAGTTTGAATTGTTATGGGTTAATAGTTATTTTAATTAAAAATTATCATTTTTTCGTAAAGTTATCGTTAGAAATAATGTATAAATGAACAAAATTACTTGCCACAAAATTTAATCATAGGGTACCCGTAGCTGCATTGTGCGGGTACCCTTCTAGTTTCCTTAATCTCCTCTAGTAGAGGGTTAAAACCCTAGGGTCAACCAATAAATAGTTTGTGTTTGTTATGATTAGAAACTCATGTGTTATGGAAATAATATAATATTCTGTTTCATGTCAATTTTGTTATATGCATTTAGATACGTTTCACATCACTTTCATTTTTTAACCCGCTCGAGTTTTTGACATGCTTTTTTTCTAGTTAAGTTTTCCTGGTTTAACCCATTCAACATGTTATAAAGCATTACCCAGATTTATTTTGTATATAAATGGGTCAAATTTGCTTAATTGCACTTGAAAACATTTTCATCTTTCACGTTAAAACATAACTCTATATTTTCGTTTCTTATGCTCCATTTATTTTTTGGGTCTTAATAGCTCAATGAATAAAGCAAATCTTAAATTCGATATTGTCTTTTGATCTTACCGGTATTCTTTTTCTATGTATGCGCATCAGCCACCAGTTGCAGTGCCTTCTCCTTCTGAGAAACCTAAGGTTCCAAAGAAGTCCACGGCCAAAGTCCAAGAAAAAGGAAAAGTTGTTGAAGTAGCAAAGGAGGAACCACTAGATCCTGTAGCAGAGAAGCTGAGACAACAAAGGTATTAACCATTGATTGATTATTACTTTTTATGATCTTTGATCTTTCCCAATAAGCCTACAAGGAATTTATTTTAGTTGATTATTCAGATGAAATATTTGAATGCATCTATTGCCTTTACTCTTTGTAAGAGACATACATTTATTAGCAAACCAATTTGGAGCCTTTGATTGTTTACATGTGGGCTTAATTTGGAAAGTTAAAGTAGCCTTGCTTTGAACTTCAAAGTTTTAGTGCACTGTTTTGGCCAGCATACATCAGTCATTCAAAGTGATCACCTGATGACATTTCTACTAAATTCTTATAGCTGTGTGCATTAACTATAGAAATTCTACCATGTGCATATGATAATTTTTTTGAACTTGAATTAATTAGGAAGCTTATGTTTATAATGAGTTAGCTAGATGAATGTGTTATTATCTGAAATGAAGATTCGTATAGTCAATTTTAGGACCGGTTGGTTGGAATGGAGTGATTGATAATGGAACAGAATAATAGATTGGGTAATAAAATAAGAAACGTATTGGAATGGATTATATTTTGTTAGCATTTTTGGTTGGCTTGTAGGAATGTCGTAGGTTTGTAAATGCAATTTTATACTATATATAGAGTTTTGTAGAGTTCATCTTCTTTTTTTATTGGTTATGTTCTAAAACTTATTTTGTGTCTTTCTGTTATATAGGCTTGTGGAAGAAGCTGATTACAAGAACACAGCTGAACTTTTTGCCAGCAAGAAGGGTGATGCCAAAAGTATCGATACTTTTATCCCGAAATCAGAGAGTGACTTTATAGAGTATGCAGAACTAATATCTAGTAAACTAAGGCCATTTGAGGTATATTTAATTTGTTATATCATTAGCTGTGGATCTTTGTTGTTGACACTCTACACCACTCAACTTGCTTACCTCCATGCAGAAAAGCTTTCATTATATGGGATTGCTCAAGAATGTGATGAGATTATCAATGACATCCCTAAAAGCTGCTGATGCAAAAGAAATCGCTTCTTCTGTAACTGCTATTGCAAATGAAAAGCTAAAAGCAGAGAAAGAAGCTGCTGCTGGTAAAAAGAAAACAGGTATAAACACATTTTCTTATCTTTTTTGTGGCTCTACTTTTTTTCTTCTATCCTGAAATCAGTATAGATGGCAATGTTGCAAAAATCGCTAGGCGCTAGTCAGGCGGAATTCGCCTAGGCGGATTGGAATTTTATATATATATAAATCTTATAAATAATATGTATAACATAACAAAATACTTCTAATTTCAAATAGTTTGAAGTTGCAAAATAGACAAATAAACATAACAATTCAAGTACTTAAACTTCAAATATTAACATATTATTTCAAATACTTCAAACATAAATATTAAATAGATGCTTGATTCTCATCTTGTTCAAATCAATAAGAATCAGGTTCGAATTTCATATGAAAAACCCATGATTTTGTGTTTACAATCCATGGTTTTTCTTTTGTGTTGAGATGTTATGATAAATTAAATATGGGTCGGGTATATTGAAAAGAAAATCCCTATTTTTAGTTAAAAATTCCTTAAAAAAAAAAGTTAAAAAAATGTTGACTTTGTTGACCGCCTTGGCCGCCTAGCCCCGCCTAGGCGGCTGTTTGAACGCCTTTTGACTTTTCCGCCTAGTTTGGCCGATTTGCCTAAAATTGAGGCGGTGTATGCCCGCCTAGCGCCTAAGCGGCCGCCTAGCCCGCTTTTTACAACACTGATAGATGGTAGGCAAGCAATAGATGCAGTTTAGAGTTTGAAAAACTGGTAGTGTGGGTATCGGTTAAAAATGGGCTCTGGTCAAACGGGTAATTGGGAGTCTGCTTTTTGCTTCTGTGGCTGCTTAAGCTGCCTTTAATACGGCAAGGCTTTGTGATCGACTTCTGTGGTCTGATTTCAACCTTCAAATGAAATTCAGTTTTAATAGAATACCTATAATTCGGTCTTGTCTGGTTTAGCATTTAGGAAATCAGCCTGATGTATATTGTAAAGCTAGTCAATCTGCCAGTGGTACTAATCAAGCACCTCTTTCTGTATTTTAGTGGTATTGGCACTTTTGGTCTCTCACCACTAGATGGGAAAAAGCAGAATAACTTGTATTTAACATCTGCCATATCTGTTTATGGGTATTTAGCTTTGAAAATTTAATCAATGATACAAATATGAAACTTTTGAAAGATGCATTTGAGGATATAATGGATTGATATTCGACTTTACAAAACAAATTGTTTTAATTTTAGCATTAATTACTCCCAAAACCAAGGTGCTGGTGCTTCACAAGTATGTATTTTATGGAAGCTAGTGAGTCGCGACATAATGGGCGTGTTTGGTAACGGGTTTAACAGACAGTTTTCTTTGAAAATATCGTTTCACCCATACATTGTTATGTGACTTATGTCAAATTTTCTTTATAAACATGTAATAATGTGCCAAACATGACTACAGATCTTGAAGAATGATATTATTATTAAAATCGTAATCTGAACTTCTGAAAGTAAGAGGTTTAGGAGGAGGTATATAGGAAATACATTATGGACATCTTAATCTGTTCGTTCCCTTTCTTTCCAAAATTAATTGAGCCATAATTAATTGAGCCATTAGCGATATAACATGGCATGGCACGAATTAACACATTTTGTTACAGTTGGTTCTATTATATGGTCTGTGTATGCAACTAGGGACTTGTTTTAATTTCTTATTTTGTTTGTGTAGGGGGGAAGAAGAAACAGTTGCTCATGGATAAACCTGATGATGATGCCGTCGTAAATGCTGGATATGACGGATATGACGATTACGATTTTATGTGATAGAAATGGCATGTTGTCACCTTTTTGGTCGCTTAAATCGGGATCGTGTAATTACAGTTTGATGAACCAGGGAGGCAATCATTTGTCTTTGAAAAAATTGACAACTTTTTTCTCTGGTTTTGTATTGGCTGGATGAGTGTCCTTTTTGCTACTATTTTAGCGTATAAACTTTGGAAATTGCATATACCTTCACCGTGGGGATTAAGTCTGATATAAACAACCTGATTGTATTCTTCTATTTGTGGTGCTTTTGAGTTTAAGGTTTTCAGCAAAGTTATGCTTGTCTTTTCCTCCTGTGCACTTCATCATTCTTCAGTGTCTTCGGAATGATTTCTTTAATAAAATGTGACGTGCGCCTAGTCCTGCTAGATGATACTTTATTTGGTATTTTTGTATATTTCCATGCTTATTTGTGCTTTGCTGCTAGTTACAGTTATTATTGTTGTTTTGAAAGTGATTATATGATACTAAGTAACCCTAAAAAGATTTAGTTGCAACAGATTATGTTATAACGTGTTTGTGTTGGACTTGGGCAATGGTTGTTGACCAGATTAGGGTTTTTTTTTGAAACCACAATGATCGTCCTTAATATCATAAGCTGTGTTGAGCAACTAACTATATGTCCTAAACATGACTTACCCATAGAGAGCTTCTCAACACAACAAGGGGTACAATTAGGCAACAAACCTTTTAGCTTTGTACCAAAAAGATTACTTTATGTGACTGCGATAACAGTTTATATCAGTTGTTGGAACTTTGTAGGTATCAAAAGAAACCCAAATCAGAAAAGCTGTGCAAGCCTATCTATATGTTGACTGGTTTATAATTTTAGTTGCATTGAAAAATACAGTCAATCTAGCATACAACAGATTTTATGATGTCCTTGAGCGAACCCAAGTTTATCTCTTTTCGAAAGTAATATGTCCTACCAAAAGGACATGACAATTGTATATATATGCTATGCAAAAAAATTTATGTACTAGAATGCATCATTTTGATCGAGTGGAATCCAGTCGTTTGGGCTCTGAAATCGTCCAAGGATTGAGTGAAACAAATCATGACATAATTATTGAGTTGAAGCACAGAGTGCCTCAAAGAGTTTACATGTCCATCTCCATATGACACTGCGGCTCTGGCTGATAATTTACAGATTTAAGTTGCACAGAATCTGGGAGGGTGAGGAGGTTAAAGATGAACATAATACTTGCCAGTTATATTATCAATTATGGTTTGCTACCAAAAAGAGGCAGATTATTCCAAAAATACGTGTTCCATGCTTAATGTTGCATAGAACTAAGTCGAATAACAAAGATGGAAGCAAAATGATATAAGAAATGCATACTTGTCATGCTTGTATGATGTGATTGTGAGGGGAAATCGTGATGGGTTCAACTTGAAACAAGACGATTCTGCCATTTCTTATACTCTCCGTAACAATTCAAAACTCTAAAAAGTTGTCTATTGAAGACCTTTAGCATATGCGGTCACTAGGAGATAGTACATATGACTTGGAAGATAAGACTTAGGAGGATTCTTGTTGAATTGGGTTGACCATCAATACTTTTGTCATCTGTTCTTTTTTTTTTTTTTTTTTTAATTAATTTCCTTATTAAGATGCAAAATCTTACTAACTATCAACAAAACAAAGAGTTTAAATGGATTTTCATATATAATCTGAATGACCCTTTTGAATTTACCTATGTGACCCGTTTAATGTTTAGCTTAATGAATTGACCATGTCCATTCGACTCGTGAAGTTTTAACAAATATTTCTTAAAATTGTAACTGAGAGATGAAAGTACAGGTTAACATAAATCTACTCGCCGACAAAAAAAGGTAACCCATTTCCAAACCACTATCATAAATTTTACGATTCGATGACAAAATAACTTATCGTAAGTTTTAAACCAATAAAATCTTGATTTGAAGTTCTTGAGAACGTAAATCACATGTGTTGATCAATAGACCATATCTTCGAGTACCGCTAGATATCAAAGTAGCTGGTTGATGTAAATTTAGAGCAAATAAGTATGAGTATGCAATCATGTATCATTCAATAGAAATTTAATATATTGACGACACTAAATGAAATAAGAAATATATTTCAAGGAGAGAATTTTTTGGTTTATAGTCGCTTCTTTCATTCCTGATACAAAAAATTATTGAGGTTTTTTAACTCGCATGCCACACAAACCCAGCATGTCTCCTTGGTAGATCAGGAACTTACATATGAAATATCGAGAAAGGATGAACAAACTCTAGCACACAAAAAGCAGGGTCTTCAAAATATTACTTGTTACTCCTGCAACATACGAATTTCAAATATAACCATTAGAATGGAACCAGACCGAGCATAAAGAAAACCATTTAGATAGAAAAGCACCATGAAGGCAGCAAAATGGGCGGTTCAAGTAATGGGTTGCCTCTTAAAATATTTTTTGCCCCCTTTATGAAAAGATCAATAAAAGATTTATGAATGTAATTAAATAACCTTTAGGTACCAGCAGGCAGGCATAAACCAATAGGTTATGGGTTCAAGTCCCAACGAGGGGGACAAGTGCGCGAGAGTATGTCTAAGAAAAGGAAAAACACTTTAAGCGAATTTCAAATCATTTAATCGGAGATGTTTCATTTCAGATTTGACCCATTTGGGGATAAATATAACCCATATGACCAAAACGACTCATTCATAAGTTTGTCAAATTGACTCCTCTAACTTAAGGAAAATCAAGAATTTGAGAGCATTTACCCCATTAGTAAATGTTTTTTGCGTTCAGGGTTTGTTCAGATTGTCCTAGGAACCGGCAAAAAAAAAAAAAAAAAAAAAAAAAAAAAAACTGCAGCAATTGAACATAAAATTATATGAATATGAAAACAATATACAACTTATTACAGTAAACTACGTATTATTAAATTATAAGCCAACTCTCATAAGTTTGGTTTAGAGAGGTAAACCAACTCTACTAATGATACTTAATCAGTATTCTATGCACCTTCAAATCAAGCGCAATATACTAGTTCTCTAATCCAGTTTACATATGTTCCCAACTACGAATCCTAAGCTAATTGATCATAAATTATTAGAATAAACTGATACTTATCTCCTAGGATACACGGAAACGCCGCCGGCATGCCGTATCACGTACCGGAAACGGGAAACGCCCCGGGCTGGGCAAGATAAATTGGGGGCATCAAAGTTCTGGTGTTTAATTAAATACTCCGTAGTAGCTAATTTTTTCCGGCGAGTAGGTTGGTTTAAAGGGGAAGAGGGAAGACCAACTATGTGCAAAAGAAACACGGAAGATGAAGTGCTCTATAATCTTTTGGTCTAATACTGGAGAGAGAAACTTCTTTTGTACATTATTAAAAGAGTCACGTGAGTTCATAAAAACCTGAACATGAGCATTATTTTATTTATTGTTATTATAAAATTTAGTAGCTTGTTTTATTTCAAACTAGTAAATTGATGTGACATAATGTAGAGTGTTTTATGTAAAATTTATGGTAACAAATAAGTTAAGAATATGTAGTAACTTTTATTGATATCTCAAAAATTTGATGACACTTACTTTTTTATACAAGTACAAAGTTTTAAAGTGAAACATAAGAAATATAATACGTTTTTAATTGATTTTTTTTACTTAAATATTTTTTGAGAAGACAATTTGATGATTAAAAGTTTTTAATTGATGATTAAGAGTAATATTTGTTTGGATTTTTTGATGTTGTGAATTTTTTTTAAAGACAATTTGCTATTTACTAAAATATTATAAAACATATAGACGTTTCCTAGCCATACCCGTTTCTTGAATTTTAGGATGTTGCCGTTACCCGGTACCCGTCCCCGGTTCCGTCCCCGTGCAACTTAGCTTATCTCTAATATTTACCCATAATTATCCTAGCTCTAGCACATTGTTGTACTTAAATGAGGCTCACAACTTGTGTGTAGTGGTCAAACTGAATCTGTTTGGTAAGACTGCTCTACTTTGTACAGGTACAATCTGAATCTAAAGATGTGTTGGGTAACAATCTCTAAAAAAGTAAAAAGTAAAGTAAAGTAACTCCCAATACCGTCTTCCACGGGTTATGGGTCCCAATACCGTCTTCCACGGTGTATGGGGGAGGTTGAGACGTAGACAACCATACCCCTACCTAAGGTAGAGAGGCTGCTTCCGGTTCTGCCTAAGGTAGAAAAGGACCTCCGGCCTTTTGTAGGGAGTGAGGATCGAACCCTTGAAAACCATTATGGAATAATCAACTCAGAAAACTTAGAGCTAACAGAACTTTGTAAGACAACAACAATAGTTAAAGACCCTCGCCAGGTTTAAAGTTAAAAGCAACTCATCTAACATTTCAACCACAAAGCTCTAATCGGTCCAGCAGTACAATAACTATTATTAGCAGTGTAGTTAAAGACCCTCGCCTGGGTCGACTAGAACATCAGGCCAGGCCCTAGCAGCCATCTCGACTTATTATGCCACTTCACTTGGGCCCTCGTTTATATTGACAAAACCCTCAGCTTTTTTGGTGGGCCATCGCCTTTGCCGGTGTAGCGCTCCAGCTATGAGGCGTGATGTGGTCTGATGTTATATGTGATCTTAATTTCTTCCTATTATAGTATGAAGCACAGTTACCCTTAAAATATATGTAATCCCTATACTCTCACTCAAGTTTGAACCAAACACTCTTTAGACCCATGTTTATTCTTAGTAAGTATTAAACTTTGAATAGATATCTCTAACTGGTGGCAGTGTCAATTGATTAGAATCTTAATACATGTTGCGCACGAGACCATCCCTTATGTAAGCATCACGGGAAATTAGAAATATAGGACATTTGTGGAAATTCTTAAAAACTTGGTATTCATAAATCATGCCACATCATTTTAAAAAGATAAAATCATTGAAGGTGGTTTGAGATTGCTTGTTAAAACTGCATATCTTCTTATTGGTTTTTGAAATAACAAATTTGAAGCCGCTTTAATGTTATTATTTAAAACACGTGTTTGAGCAATCCCAAACACCTTCAAAAGTGCTTATCAGTGGTATCTAAAACATAATAGGGTTTAGGCTATAATATAGCAACAAACTTTTACCAGAGTCAGGTTTTGGTACGTAAACTACAAAATGTTATAAACTTTTGAAAATGTGTTCCAACATGCACATCTTAGTGACATGTCATACCACAAAACCTGACACGTGTCACTATTTATTATGTGACAACTACGAAAACGTGCATATAAAAAGTTTTTTTGAAAGAATGTAACACTTATTTGAAAAGTCCATTGTTATTAGCATTTTGTTAATCCTGAAACTACATATAGAACATTTAATGTCCTAAAACGATGACAGTTTATAACCAATTAGACAAAAAAAAAAGAGAGTGGAATGCATTATGGGAAAATATCCAAGAAACAGTCAAACTTAAGTTGACTAGTCTAAAGGTGAAGGAATCTGCAAGTGTTAAAGAAGTGTATGGGGACATTAAGGGGAAAGATGCTGATTAATGAGTGTTTGGAATAAGCTTGAAGAAGATGATTGGGAACTGAATATTGGTCCAGTGTGTTTGGATGATGTGTTGGCAGATGGCTAGTTTATCCATTTGTTTAGCCTAGGGAAGAATATGATGTTGTTATGTGGGTATGGGATGGTTTTCTTAAATGGCTTAACATAAGTGTATAGATCATAAAGTAGTGGTCCTGATATGAGCAGAGTTGAGGTTTCTGCAACGAAAAAGGTTATACACCTGGCTCTCAATCTCATTGCTAAAACAGAATGGGAATGGTAAGTTAGATGGCCAGTACCTTGAGTTGTAGAATCCTGCATTATATTCTTACAGTCTGCAATAGGCCTGAGTCAGGTAGCACTGTTTAAATTAGTCAGTGATGTGGTGGGTGATGTATGTTGTTAGAAATAGAGAGATGAATCTTGTTGGTTGTAATTATGCATCAGCAAAGGATGGTATTATATTATATATGTGTTAATGAGGCCTATGGATCATGCTAGCTGCTCTACTACTGAGAGAAGAATGGGAAATGTAGTTAAGCACAAGTGTTGAAAGCCTTGTCAAGGTAGCTGCTATACCTTAAATACATGATGAAGCCTCTCCCACATATATTGGATTTGGTCTGTGTTGAAGAGAAAATGTAGGGGTATGATTGGTGAATATTGGGATTGGACGGCATTAGTTACTGCTTGCAGTTTGTATGTCATTCTTTGCTACTCTATTTGTTGTATAAGGTTGGTTGAGATTAATATAAGCAAAATTAGTGTGTGAAACGTGTTAGGTTATGAGTAGTAATGTAGATTTTATTTTTTTTTTTTAAAAAAAAAAAAAAAAAAAAAGGTACCTGGTTTGATAAAGGAGGAGGTGGTGGTGGTAGTGATTCGAGAGAAGAGAGACGGGATTCAAGTGAATCAAACTGCTGCTTCAACTGCTTATTAAACCAAACATATTCAATTAAAAAAACTACAAGAGTAGTAGTAATTGAATTAAAAACAAAGTAAAAGGTACACCTACTTGGGAAGAAAGGGAGTGACGATCGACAAGGAGATCTTTGAAGAGGAAATGAGACATGGCTGCAGCCGTCACACCAAAACCCACCGTAAACCACATCATTCGTATTCTCAACATCCTTTCCTTCCTTTCTTTCAATTACAACTTCTTCTCTCTAATCTTCACCTTCAAATACTTGCTATCACGTTGTTTTGACTAATCATGTTTCGTTGGGTTGCCTTACCTTACTTTGAGAGTATAGACGGAAGACTAGATAATTTTTGGGCTTTGCTAACCGTATATCATTTGTGTAGAATTACATTTAATCAACTTATTTTTTATATATTTTTTTTATAATTATAATTATACAAAGTGTTATAGAATATGTGATGTTCATTAAGTGTTGATTTTTCAATTATAAAAAGCTTAAATACAATAAATAGGGTTGTAGTTAGCAAAACCTAAAAATTATGGTTATCAAAACCTTAATTTTAATTATTAGTCACATTTGATTATCAATATTAACAAGTTTATCCTTTTAACATTTTAGAAATATACTTGTTATATATAATAATAGTTATAAATATTGTGGCTAAGTGTTTCGTATAATGTTTAGCAATTAACATTAACAACTCTTCATCATTATCTGAAATGATAACAACGTCATACCAGTTTCACTTTAACAAATTGATATTGAAATATGGCTCAGGATTAAGAACATGATTGTGATGAATTTATAAAAAAGAAAAAGAAAATGGTAGTGATCAGTTAATTTTAGAAATAGCATTAATTTTAGAAATAAAAACTATTTTAAAAACTTTTTTAAAAATAGTTTTATGTTGAAAAGTAAATAAAAACTTGAATTGTAAGCTTGAGAAAAGTATTTTGGACATTAAACTTTACATATTTTTAAGTTTTTATAGATTAAAAAAAATGCATTAAATGTCTAGTAGAGATATTAAATATTTCACTGAGTCGTGCAACACAAAAACCTCAAGGTATGTTTGCATCAATCAAGATACTATCGAGGAAATTAAGACAACCTCCAAGTTCAGTTCTCTTTAGCTACAACAAATCTAAACAGACCAACATAATCAATTTTAACAAACAATACAAGTACATCACTAAATAAAAACATTCGCAGTTTTAATGGCTAGATGGTGTGGAATATATCACATAATCCAAACCAAATTTCATACAGTATAACAATATAAAATGATTGCTAAACCTAATGGTGTCACCAAGTTTTTCAAGTTTCTTTTGTTTCACTTTTCTGATGTCTTCAAGCCTTTTCGTATCAACTTCTTCATTTCATTCCTAATAACATCCATGATCATACATCTCTGGCGTCTAAGAATCCACTGAAAACCTGAATATGAACAATAATCCAGTCAGTAAAAAGAACAGGCAACATTTAACTCTCCGATTTGGATAAGGTTTTAGCGTTGGTTCATGTTTGGCTCAGACCATGTTATAAAATGAGCATGGAAGGAAAAGGTCCCAATATACTCATCTAGACTGCTTATTGTACAACTTGGGTATGCAAAATATAAACACACGAAAATGGTGTACTTACATGTATTTGATGCAGCTTCTTTAGCTCAGATAAACATCAGCCCGTTGATTACTCATTGGCATCAATTTTCGCCTTCTTTCTTTTAAACTTGTTAGCATCGATGGGACCATAGAGACAGATTCGGAGACTGCCATCTAGTAGTCGTTGATGAAAGTGAGTCGTGTACAGTTCCCAGAACTCATCTCTGTAAAAATGAATTATAAAACATGATACAATTCCATCAGTACTTCAAAAAGGATACATAAATGTTGATAAAACTCAAAGTTGATAGTCCAAAACTTTTCAGTAACAAACGTAAATTTTTGGTTCGACTTTTTTCACAAGTAAGCTTTTGTATCTAGTAGCATGGCATGTTAGAAGGTCGCCAACCCACATATAAGTATTTTACTGTAAGATTATTCATATTATAAACCACACAAAGGTGGCCTAGTGGTTAGGCACCTTGATGTCCTCACAAGAGGTCTGGGGTTCAAAACTCACTAGAAACACATCTTGGGGTGGCCAGTGAAAGGGTCGAAAACGGTCATGGAGATACCCCGGTTAAGCCGCGTACATCTGACCCTCCCAGGGTAACCGAAACAAGAAAAACCTCATCTGTTTACCCGTTTAGATGACTCATATTATAGTTATTACCTAGGACCATGCCCAGGGTTGTTATACTACTATCAACATTTGAAAGCACACATTTCACTAGATTGTACGAAGATGATAATTAACGCTACAAGAATTTAACCTGATTTGAGGGATGCTAAAAAGAGAATATCCCTTGACATCTGTATACATATCAAGCACAACAACGGATAATCGTGACAGACCCAGCGCTTCCATGTCAATTAGCTTTTTGATCCTGCAACATTTGGGCATTGATGCATTAAACAAATGAAATGAATATAACGCCATAAATGCTTGAACAACCAGTCCAGAATAGTAAGTTTTGGATACTAAAGGCCTGCTTTAGTGGAACTAACTTCTTCAAATCAATAGATTAGAGTGGATAATTTAAACCCAATCAAATAAAAGATTTAGGTCAGATTGTACTGTAGTTTGGTGATAACAGATTAAAGGGTAAAAGAAATAGTCAAAGAAGAAACAGATCAAATGGTTTAGAAGTCCCTAGATTTACTCAAATATTATAAACCTCGTGACTTGCTTTATTCATCGAAATTTGAAATATTATTTTAGCAACAGTGACTATACTCTATTATACTAAATATTTATGATATTAAAAATAAAAGACGAAAAAAATGTTGGTGGGTCAATTTGACCTGAAGCCTACCTGCTTGGTGTGCCACAAGCAACATTGACATGATTCTTTAAACAGGATACCTGAGGCAAGAAATAAATTCAATATTCAGTACTCAGAAAATTTAGTAATGATTCTTCAAAACAAGTGTCCAGGTTAAACCTACTACTCAAATTTCAAAAAGATACATTAACTGATTTATGATATGCATAGGTACAAAACTTAAATACGCAAGAAACCCAACATTTTCTAAAAAAACACAGTATATATATCCAGTTTAACTTTGAGTAGAGAATTAGGGTCTGTTTACATTTTTTACATTAAGCCAAGAAATAGATATAGTATATGGATATGGAGGGCTGTAAGAAGTAAGAAGTAAATGGATAGTTGATGTTTACTATTTTTGCTTAATAAAGTGACTAATGATAGAAAATGACTATTTTACCCTTGTCAAAAAAATTGTTGTCTGTACTTTATGTTTCATAAACAACTACAGTAAAAGCGACCAAAACAAATAACTCGAAGGATATAACACCATCTGATGAATAATTTGTAGAAACATCATATATAGATATTTTTTTCAATTAGACTAACCATCACTTCATCATAATTGGCATCTTTTATTGCCACCGCAACCTTTTCCCTAACAACTTTGGTTAATCTACCTAACAACAAATTAGGATGAGATAAATTGACGCCATAGATTATCACCTTAAAAATATTATATGAAACAATGCTGAAATCACCATTAGAAACTTTATCATATGAAACAAGGTTTAAAAGTTGAAGATCAACTTTCAACACCAAAAACCAAATCAAACATTCAATTTCAAAATCAACATATGGATCACTTAACAAAAACAAGAAAAACAAATAATAAAAGTTGCAAACGAAAACCGAAGAGGGAAGATGACGCCATAGAGATACGGAAAAAAAGCACACAAATAGTGAAACCATGACGAATAAAATGAGTTTTGCCGTGATGCTAGCAGCGGTCTCGCAGTTTCATTAAGGCGGTGGCAAAGATGCTGACAATCATTGGTCAATTACTTTGGAGCTGGGTTAGATGAGCAATATTGTTTAAACATAGGGGTTACAGTTTTGCAGGTGTTGGAGGGGTAATAAGGTAAAGAGGTTTGACTATATGGGGAGGACACTACAATTTTAGCTGACCGAATAATCTCTTGGTACAGCTGGGTTGGTTAATTAAGTCCTAAGTGAACAATTAGAAATAGTTGAGCGAATGATCACTTTAAACAACTCAACACAATTAAGCCCAAAGTAAGCACAGCCTTACTGTATTTTACATTTAAACATGGAAGAGAAGGTGCATACTTATAAATTATATATGAATTGACAGTGATTCTTAATTAACGATAATCTTGGGTAAAAGAATCCACAATTAAGGACCATAGTAGATAACTAGCAGTCGTTACCTGCTCTTCGACCTTCAAATGCTTTGCAAAAAGTTTTGCAGCATGGCAATCTTTAGTGAAGGGCTTCAAACTCCTGCAGGTTTGCAATGAAGACAATCAATAGATGGACAATTAAACTGCTCAAGAATCTTTGTATATAGCTTTAGGGCTTTAAGCAAGCTTTCATTATGTTTAAAGCTGATTATCTTCATTGATTATAATATCACCAAAAATATTTTTAACAACTTATACAGCAATTACATTTTTTTTAGAACGACAACTTTTATACTCCTATATCACCTATCTCACACATAATACCTCGCTATGTCTCCAATGAGACTTGAAACCACAACCTCTAGGTTAATGGGCCACTCACATACCACTAGAGCAAAGGCCTTTGGTTATAGCAATTACATGATCCTGAACCCTGACCAGTATGATTCAGTTTTAGGACAGGAGTTGTCCAAACATATATCATTATGAGATTAAAAAAAAAAAAAAAAAAAAAAAAAAAAAAAAAAAAAAAACGTTCATGTACTGCATGCGTAACTTCGTGACAACATAATTTCATTACGAATTCTTTTATGTACATGTTCTGTAAAAACTTATTCGATTTCTTTTTTTTCCTATGCTTCTTGATTGTGCAGTAATAATGTTTTTCTTGGTTCTACTCTCTTCAACAAAAAGATCTTTTATATCCCCCTCCTCATGTAAACAATATTAAACCACAGGAGGACATTTGTTTTATCAAAAAAATAATAATAATAATAATAATAATAATAATAATAATAATAATAATAATAATTAAAAAAAAAAAAAAAAAAAAAAAAAAAAAAAAACCCTTATAACCTTACCCCATCTAGACTTGAGAGAGGCATCTGACTCCCTCTAAACCTACCTTATAGCCTTACAAAATATTCCACCCTGTCTATTTACTGAAACCCTAGCCATCACCATATGCTGCCGCCGGCCACCACCAGTCACCGCCACATATATAACAAAGTACAAGAACCTTATGTATTACACATTTACACCAGACAATAAGTTGTAACAAAACTAGTTGCAGAAGATAGTGTTTGGATTCATTTTTTTTTTTTTTTTTTTTTTTTTTTTAATTGAAGCTGGCAATAATCGAATAATCATATGTTTGAGTGTTACATATTCTAATTATAAAACTCAATAGCTAAAAGATGACCAAAATTGACCCTCTTGTGTCTCAAAGTACAACTACAGTAATCAGGTAACCATATTATAACCTGTGATACGTAATTTTGTTGCAGCTAGTGTGCAAGTAAAATAATGAAACCAATAGCCGATCCAAAAACCCCACAGTTAGTACAATGGAATCAAGGAGACAGTACATGGAGCAAATATACAAACATATGAACAACTAAAGCAAACCAGATGTATCTTTCATATAAGAAATGTGTTTGTAGGGTACATTTGAACAAAGATTATGACATGAACCACATACCTGAGAAGTTCGAGTGATCTTAAGGCAGATAAACTAATTGTAAGTAATGATGGACTGCCCGGTTCAGAATTTTCCCCCTTTTTACACAAGGCTTCTTTCCAAGATGATCCAAATGAGGCCTTCATATGTTCACTCAAATTATCCATATCCTGAGGTATACTTTCAGATAGTTTCAGAATACATGTATCTGCACCATTCATTAAAACAAATTTAGTATGGATATCAGGATACGACAAAGACAGTTTTGATATCTAAGCAACAAACAATGATTTCAAATACTTAAGACAAGAATGTTATTACGATTGATATTGATTTACTGCCTTACTGGTATACTTGTGTGCTTTCACTTTGTGTCAAATTGAGTATAATAGTAGATTTCTAGGCTACCTAGATCACTAAACTAACATTTCTAATTTACACTCCGTAATTCATTAAACTTACAATAGCTATGTATTTGGGTCAATAATCAGTCACAAGTTTCAAAACCTACTATTTTACCAATCAAGTCATCTAACTTGGAGACTCATATAGTGTTATACTTTTACTTTGTTGCCAAACAAGTAACTAAAGGGGTTTAATGTACATATGTATATGGAACTTGTAACTGGTAACACAAGTGCTTTAAATAGCAACAAGTTGCTAATGACCTACTCGCAGATTAGTAACATATTAGCATGATAGTAAGATAACTCAATTAACCCATACATGATTTCCTAACTACATCTCCCTATGTTGTTGTCTCGTGATTTCATGTAGCTTTAGGACCAATTCCAACATGTTTATTATATGATATCCTTGAAGATATTTCGAAGTCCACTAATTTTCGAAGACAAAATAAAAACACCATACTAAGACATTAGTGTCAATATTAGAGTGCGAAACATTATCATGGTGAGTACAGCTCTTTAAGAAAATGGAATCAAATGGTCCATCCCATTGTCACATAATTCGTTAGAAACGCCACAAATTGCGAACCAGTTCATGCGTTCCCAAATCGGGTACAGTTCAGTCGAGACCAGAAAAATCAACGATCCAAATTGGGACCTTCCCAATCATGATGTGATATTTCGTTAACGTTAATACATGACTTAAAAACCTCATAAATATGTAACTAACAATTGGTTATGACTTATGAAAAATTTATTAGTATTAAACTATTTTTATATCATAAATCCTTAGGAATATATTAATTATTGGGTACATCATACCCCCAAATGAACCTAAACCCCTCATCGAACCAAATTTTAGGTACCTAGCGAACCGTGATCCTGATCCTCGACCCCGTACCAGAACGACCCGCGTTCCATGTGACTATGGTCGATCCCATTAGTATAAAAAGGCTATTTCTTTCATCTAATGGAATTGAATGGAGGAGTAAAAAAGAAATTTCAAAATTATTGTCATTTGCGAACAATAACAATAGTAGATACATTTTCAATAAAATCTTATATAGTGTAGCATTGAACCTTTTATTATGTTTAATAATATTATTGTATAAGTTATATTTTACATTATATGAAATCATAGTTGAATCAATACCTTTGGTAATTTAGTATAATCAAAAACTTCATAAGCAACATATACCAGATGGGTTAATACATGCACATTGGTTTACTGTAATTTGCTTCTTTGTTCACTTAAGTTACTCAACTTATTAAACACGATTTATAGGTTACTTAACTTACTAAAATAATAAGTTGAAAGCACTCTTTCAACATTGCGTTTTCAAAGCTTATTTTTGGGCTTATGTGGTTTGGTTTCTGGCTTATTTTAAAACTAACTATACAGTAATTAAGCATAAAAAAAAAAAAAAAAAAAAAAAAAAAAAAAAAAAAGAAACTGACCCTTAAAATTTTCAAGTTCAAGTTCGGAAAGTTGAATGCCATTTGCTGATTCATATTCCTTTATGAAAAACTCCAGCTGCTGAGATGGGGTGGTCAGGAATTCCGGCGCCGCCGGAAGTGGTGGCGGCGGAGGCAGGTGACTCTTCTGTGGCTTTGTTTTCTTCTTAACCTTTGATTTTTTGGGTTTATGTTTTCCATGGTTTGGTTTTGGTTTTGATTTTGAATTTGAATGTTTCTTCTGTGGTTTTGCCATTGTTACTTTGTTTGTGGCGTCTAGGTTTGCAAATGTACCAGGGAGGGAGGGAGGGAGGGAGGGAGCGAATGAAACCACCCAAGGGTTGTTTTTACTCCTTTCACAATTGTCTAATATTATCTTTTACACTGTGTTCTCAAGTGCAAATAAAGGAATGCAAGTGAAGGAAAGTGAAAGAAATAAAAAAAGCTTGTGTTCTTTAGATTTTTTAAGGAAAGAAAGTGAAAGTAAAGGGAGGATGAATGGGTGATTTACCTTCAAAATGTTTCATCCCAAAAATGGGATGAAAGTGGGATTAAAGTGGGGTCAAGGTAATAAAAAGACATAAATAACCCTTTAGTATCTTGATGAGTATATATTATATGACACCTGGAAAGGCTATATATGGGAAGTACTTAAACATTTTTATAGTTTCACTTTCCTTTTCGTTGTGGGTGGAGAACACAAAAAAGCAAGTAAAGTTATTTTCCTTACTTTCACATTCTTTTCTTTACTCACCTTTCCTTTTCTTTTTCATCTATAAAAATTTTGAGAACACAGTGTAAGACTCACTCACAAAATTCATACAAAAATCGCCTCGCTAACGAGAGAGCGGGTGATTGATGTATTTTCTATCAGTCTCTCTCTTATCTCTTATTAAACCAATCACCCGACACATCAGCGAGTGAACTTTTGAGTGTTGCTAGAACCACAAAGAGTTTACAAAATAAAATTCACAAAAATGACTTGTCATATTTTGATTGGTGAATTTTGAAATATTTTATCTCTCTTCTTTTTGCTACAACCAATTACACAAGGACAAATCCTTTTTGTGGATTTTGTTTTGTGAACTCTTTGTAGTTCTAGCAATACTCTGAACTTTTTATGTGAATTGTGTGAGTAGTTTTAGCATTTCTCTTTTAAAAGATACATAATTAGGGCCCATTTGGTTGGGGTTAATGGGAATGAGTTAATGATTTTGAAAGTCATTAAATGTGTTTGTTTTGTGGGCCCGGTAATGAAATGAGTATATCACAGTCATAGATTCATTACCCATCAATTTGATGTATATGAAATCCATTCCCGTGGGCCCATATCTTTTCCACTGCAAAACTCAAATATCTATACACTATTTCATTCCATATTTTGTCATCCAAACATAAACAATCGTAATGATATACTTTTTCATACATATTGTCATTCTACCTCATACCAAATCTGATACCCATTGTCATTCCTAGCAACAAACCAAACGGGCCCTTAGTTTTTCTTTCACATTTTTCATTAAGGGTGTGTTTGGTATCCGACTATGGGAATGACACTATGACTATGAAAGTGATTAAATGTGTTTGTTTAGGATGAAGGGGACCACAACTATGGTAATGAATGATAGAAATGCTACATACACCATATACCTCAAAAGGGTAAGTTATGGATCGAAAGGCCCACCACTACTATCAAAATCATTCATATCGTGATTGATGGCAGCATACCAAATGCACCCTAAAACTATACATTTTTTAAAAAAACTTCTTTTACAATTTTTTTATTCACCAACTTTTCTGATAAACCTTTTGTACTTGTAAACCTTTTGAACTATTTGAACTCGTGAACATTTGAACTATTTAAACTTGTGAACCTTTTAAACTATTTGAACTTGCGAACCTTTTTAACTATTTGAACTTGTGAACATTTGAGTTATTTGAACTATGAAAGTTTTCAACTATAACTTATGAACTCTGAGCTATTTGAACTTATGTAACTCTTGAGTTATTTGAAACTTATGAGCATGCTTTGAACTTATGAAATTGCTTTGAAACTTATGAACTTGGTATGTATGTTGTTTGATGTTTGAGAATGAAACTTCACTACTCACTATTCTCACTGTAACTGGACGAGACATTAGTATTTATGGATAGCACTATTATGACCGAGCCACTCCTCACTCCACCGAAACGGGGTGCATAGTACTAGAAATTATGCCTAGTGTTATAGAAGTAGCACTAGAGGAATGAAACTTATTGCTAGTATATAAAGCTATACTAGCGGAACAAAAACTTATTGATAGTGTATACACTAGTGGAACGGAATATTGGAACTGGAACGACTGAATACGTTTAAGTAGTGATCAAGCATAAACACTATAGCATACATTACATTACCTTGTGTTATATACTTTTCACAAATTTGAAAACTATTTTGAGAACCATTTTGGTATTGCGTTGGTACTATTTATTTTGTGTACAAATTTCTGTGAAACTCACCAACTATTTCATAATTGATCGTTTTTGTCATGCTTTTCAGGTGATCAACGCAAAGTGAAAACTTAGTTGATGCATTGCATAGATTCATCTATTTTCACGTGTCTGACTAAAAATATTTATTTATCTTTCAGTGACTCGTGTTGAAACAATTATGTTATATCTTTTGAAACTTGTATTTCGAACAAGGTTGTAATTTGTTGGGTTATTTTATTTATCATGTATGGTGTTACTTTATCATCTGGTGTGATGTTTCTGATTCGTCGCACCTCGCGTTTCCGATTTAGGCGGAGTGTGACATAATTGTCCCAATCTTGTAATTGATTGTTGTTTAATCATCAATGGAGTTCTAAGGTCTGAATCTTATTCTCTTTATTAAGATTTCATCTTTTTACTCAATATTCTATACCATTTCTTAACTGAAATCTATAAATAATATCACATTCATCGACTTATACACCAATCAAGAGTAGTGTACTTGCTGCGAATACCATTTTCAAATTCGCACTTCTAAACTAGATGATGCACAGATAAGCTTCGTGATGAAGAGGACCTTTAGTTTAGCGTCAATATTCATGTATTTCATGATTGATTTTAGAGAACAAACTCAACATGATATTCTAAATCCATCCACATATACGATTGTACCCACCACTTTGGGTACCATGTGTGCCTGGTTGACATGGGTATGTAACACCTTTAAGTCGGGTGTTGTAACACCCCCAATATTATCGCAACGGAAGATAGCGTCATTGGGGTATTACTTCATAGCTCACAGTACAAGTTACAGAAAACGACTCTAAATGAGACGTTTTGAAATAATTTATCATTCTATAATAAAACATCAGAGTTTAAGAGGTCCCAACAAGTTTAGAAAACTTAAAAAGTATAACATAAACATTTAAAAGCTTTATCGAATGATAATGATGCATTGTATTCAAAATATATCGTGCGCCTTCACATGCCAGCTAATAGAAACCTGAGATAAACATGCTAAAAATGTCAACACGAAGATTGAGTTAAATCCACATAGTTTAATTATAAGCAGTTGATCACAATATAATTCAGTTTATGAAAGTGACTAAGTAACGAATACAAAGTCGGAAAAGTTATTATTGCCCTAAGCTCGTGACACCGAACATTAACGTCATTTTTCGTCATCATATAATAAATTTGCCCTTCGACAATAGGTAATAGCCAATTTACTTAGCAATCTCAAATACACACAATAGCCCAGCAAGGCAAGTTCGGCATGAGGGCGGTCATGCCCAATAGATCTATTGACGGTATTTGCGTTTACACGCATGTAACTAACGGTTCACGATAGAAGGGACTTTCAGGCTATGGGAAACTTAGGCAATAATAATATCAGGATAGCATACAATTTCAAATAATTGTGATCATAAATATTTATAGCATGTATCTCCTCCATGGAGTTTGTAAAACAATTGAAGTAAAAATTGGGGCTATAAACTCACCTTAAAGCAAAGCTATAACAAGTTAGTCAATGAGTGTCAGAACGGAAATGACCAAAGTATGTTCTAGGAACCCAACAAACACGTGTCTCTACCAATGACCTAAAACAAGTAATATGACACTTATTAGACTCCAAACGATATATTCGGACTCGAAGACGAAATATAATAGTCAAAATATTAGTTTCGTCGGAAAATAACACATATGACCTATATTTATAAATGTGAATGACTTTAATATTTTAGGATGACTTGAGCATATCATGACGTTTAAATAATGTTAAACTTAAATCTCAAGTCGTAGACACGTTCGTTGACACAGGTTCCTAATAAAATTGACGTAAATTATAAAATGACTCGACAAGTATGAAATCAATGTAAAAACTTATAAAATAAGTTTATGAGAGTGTTTATGCATATGGTTGATGTAGACTTAACGTAGTCTAGAGTCGGTCCAAGTTTAATGTACGTTTAACGACGTACGCGGGTAAACTCTCTCGGTAAATGTAAATTTACTTAAATAGGATAACAAGTAAATATAAATAGTAAAATAATGACTCGAAATTTCACGGTTGTTACATCACTCATCTGTTAAAAGGAATCACGTCCTCGTGATTCAGTTTGTGTTAGTGCCGCAGCGATGTCAGTGAGGAGATGTGGTTGCTCATAAGGAATGAAGTCTAGAATAATTAGTGACATAGTTCGATTCTCGTTGATTCGGAATACGGTGTAGAGTAAGGTTGACTATACACGATAAAGATATAGTGAGGATTAAACGCTTATATTATACTTTTTAAGTTTTCTAAACTTGTTGGGACCTCTTAAACTCTGATGTTTATTTAATTGAATGATAAATTATTTCAAAATGTCTCATTTAGAGTTGTTTTTTGTAACTTGTACTGTCAGCTATGAAGTAATACCCCAGTGAAACTATCTTCCGTTGCGATAATTTTGGGGGTGTTACAGGTGTTGATGCATTTCTCTACCCTCCTTCCTTGTTTGGCAATTCTAGGATGTGACGGCCATAGGTTGCAAGTTTAGTCCAAACAATTTTGCATGGACAAATGGAAACATGTAAATTTGGATTGTAACTAACTGATAGAAGGTCAAAGCTGAAGATAAGAAAAAACCAATTATTGAGAAAACAGGCTAAATGGGTTGAATGGATCATATAGGAAACTTTTGTATGAAATGCTTAGGCTAATGTTAATGGTTCGGTTGCCATCCCAACCGACCAACCTCTTGGCCGCGTCGCCCCAACTAGCTCAACCGACCAAGACCATATCACACCCCAACCTTTTCATTCTTCCGGTTTGCCTGCTAACCAATTAAATGGGCACAACGCCCCCTATTTTTTTTTACCGTTGCATCATTTTAATACAAAAAAATAAAATAAAAAAGAGATCAAAACCGCATCAACAGTTCTATTCCATTTCACATTTGCTACACATACAAGACTCCAAAAAGAACTATGGAAAAAGATCTCAATTTTATTTCGAAAAGCATTTCAAGATTATATCCCTTCGAAATCAAAACCATCATAGATCTTCCTGGACAACTAAAGAAAATATAGAACAACGTACCTGAGACCCTCGTTAAAAAAGTCTTGAAGCCGATAGTTTTGGTTCTTCATCCGTGAAAGGTGTTGTATACTCATATGTATGTGATGTGGATATGGTTTGTGTGAAAGACTATATTTTTTTGGTGCAGTGTGTGAAGACTGTTGGTCCGATTGAGCTTGAGAAACTCATGAATTAACATAATAATCATAAACACGTGACGAGAACAAGTTCACGATTCATGATGGGAAAAATTACAAGGTTACTCAATAACCCACTTTGACACACTAATAACTTGGGTGGCTTTTCAAGGGGATAGTTGTAGACGGCTATCCTTGTTTTAAGACAAATTGAAAGACACTTAGAATCAAGCTAGGCTTGGGTTCTAAGTGTTTGACGATTTTAACACTATGACACTTTGTGTGGAATTCTCACTTCTCACTCTCGTTGAATGCACAATTTCTTCTTTGTTGTGACGGGTATTTATAGCGAGCGAGTTACTATTGCTTCATGTGGGAATAGTGATCTTGCAAAGTTTTCGTAGATAGGCATGTGCCTTGTCTTCTAGCTTTGATGCCCTTTTGATTTACCGGAGTTGACATTAACAATTACTCGTGAGCTACTTTAGTGCCTTGGGAAGGAGCAATGGTTATCTTCCCAAGGGTTTTCCCGCTTAAATGTTTTTGTAATCCCACCTAACTATCAGAGCATAAGAATTATGCTCTGTTGGTCTTGTTCTTAGAGTTAAGGGATCATCAAGGTATTGTTGCCCTTGATGATCCTTTGTTTCTGAGCTAAATCCTTGTACATACTGGCTGACACGCACTTAATAAGTTTACAAGATAACTTTAATGCTTATCTAGGTCTTGAACTTTTGATGGAGTTGTTCAGTGACTTGTATTCTTTAATCGGTTCTTCCTAGATTCATAATGTCTCTGGATCTTGAACCTTGATGAAGTGACTCACTGATTCTACCAGCAGCGAGACTTCTTGTTCAGTTAGATTCTTGTATAGTTCGGCGAGGTGTCCATTGTCTTGAGAGAAAGGTCATCAGGGATATAGAGATATTTGTCAGATCTCAGTGTCGCTGATGTTTGCTTAGATACTTTCCTCACCGATTCTACACTAGTGAGGTAAAGTGCATATTCAGTTGGTCTTTGCCTTCTTTGAAGTATGTTGTTTGAGCTTCTCCCTGTATCAAGGAGTGACATACTCACTAATCATTAGTGAGTGAAATGGTCATTGATTATTTTTGTTAGTGATTGACTTGGCTATTCTATGTTCAAATACTTGTAAGGGACATTTGGGTCAAATATTAACCCAACAATCTACCCTTATTTGAACAAGATGGAATGGATTTTATCAAAGATAAGTGAGCATCATGGATTCTTCTTATATTATGATTTACAACAAAGGTATAGTAAATGACTAATGTTTTTGGCTATTGTTTAATACTACTTGTTGGATATTGATGAGTGTGTAAATACTCATCATTTTTCGTCAATCTAAACTGCAAAAATATTTAAAAACACTCAGAAATACATCAAAATACTATACAATATCCCAAAATTGTGTTTTATATGTTTCTTATGCAAAAAGATTAAAAACAGGGCTAAAACAGTAATTTTCGGATGAGTTTCAATAATGTTTTCACGTGATTCAAGGCCAAGACGAAGTCAAAATTATTTTTCGAGCTCACCATTGGAAAGAGCACGAAAAAACGTGTCTATCGGTATTTTATATGACAAAAGACGGTGTTATAAACAACCAAACGGTGCTCGAACAAAGATTATTATTTTATGAAAAGGGATCAGCAGAAAAAAGGTTATTAAAAGGAAATGGATGCATGATATAACACAAAAAGACCTCTAGCTCAGTTGGGTGGAGCGTTGTTATGTAAACAGAAGGTTGGGGGGGGGGGGGGGGGGTTCGAATCCCACTCTCCCCTTTCTTTCTTTTTATTAAAACACAGCAACAAGATCAATACCAGGCCAGGTCATGCCCAGTTAATACGCATCAGCATTGCAAGCCCAGCTACCAGCAGCAGCCCATGGCGAGATCCAGCAGCCCAGCGATGATCCTGGCCCAATTCGAGAAAGAAGAAGATCTAGCCCAGCAGCATAGCAGTTGTTATTTATACAACTTGGGCACCAAGTTTGGCAAAGGTTTAAAGTTGGCAAAGTCTAGATAATTTAGGGGCTTTTGTAAAATTCTTATAGGGGTCCAATGTGAACTTATGGGTTTATAAAAACCCACCTCCCACACCTCATTTACAACTTCTTTTCTCTTCATTTTTTTTTTTTTTTGTTTTTTCTCTAGGTTTTCTAGTTTATCTTGTGTTGAATTTTTTTTTAAGTTGTAATATTTGAATTATTGTTTTAAGATTTATAAAAGTATTGTCTTGTTTAATTTTATTTACTCGCAATCTATCTTTCTTTTATCTAATTCTTCTTTATTTCTTCATTTAAACTTTCAAGTTTACAAAATATTTATAAAAAGGAATGTGAAATAAAGAGTTTTTATGATGGTGTAGTTGTAAAATATTGTTTTACATATGGTCACACACACTCTTATTCACCTCTTTATTCTTATAAATTTTTGTGTTTTTTTATCGTTATTAGTAAATATATATAAATAAATATATATTTAGGGTTTTTTGTTATAAAGTTTTGTGTTTTATCGGGAATTAGCCTTGATTCGATTAGGTTTCGTTTTTTAGGGTTTTTTGTTAATCGTTGTTTAGGGTTTATTAGGGAATCGTTTTTATTAATTCTTATTCTTCTGGACGATTCAAGATGAAAGTCGGTTAGGGATCTTTTGGGGCTTATATATTCATGCCTTAATTTCTTAAGGCTCTCGTTTTGAAGATAGGCGGTGTTCTTCTTGTTTTTGCATGTGCGATTGTTTTTTCTTTTTTAGGGTTTCGTTGCTGTTTTAATTGCTATGGAGAAAGTGAGTTTTGATAACTTGGATTTGGGTACGGGAGTGGAGAATACGTATTCGTTGTCGAATGTGACTGTGAGGAAACATAAGAAGTCAGAAAGGAATGCTACCGTGAATGATACTAGTAACACTGCCGTTGTGGAGAACACCTCTTCAGATCCTAGTTTAGCGACTGACGATCAGACCAAATCTACTAAAAGTAAGCATGATTATATTAATGTTTTGTTTGGTGTGTCGCTTAAAACTATGAAGGATATTGATGATTTCACCAAGGGTTGTGAAGATGGTACATATTCGGTGTGGAATGAATTGGAAAGAGATGTTAGAACTATGGTTATGGAGGCTGTTTGTGGTTTGGCGGAGGTTTTTATTGCTAAATCTACGACCACTAAACCTACTCATGAGTCTCCTATTGTCCAAGTTGATTCAGTTTGTGACGGAGTTAATGTTTCTATTCCACGTAGAGTGGTCGAAAAGGTTAGTGCACGTCTTGAATACACTCTATATGGTTACTTTATTGGTAATAGAATGGCGTTTCCTGTGGTTGAATACTATGTTAGAAATAATTGGGCTAAATATGGATTGAAAAAGATTATGTTGAATGCAAAAGGTTTTTTCTTTTTCAAATTTGATACTCAAGCTGGTTTAGAAGCAGTATTGGAAGATGGACCTTGGTTGATACGCAAATCACCGATCATTCTCAAGAAATGGTCAATTGATACTAGATTATGTAAGGAAGAGTTGACCCGTATTCCGGTATGGGTTAAATTACATGATGTACCCATTCAAGTATTTGAAGATGATGGTATTAACTTGATTGCGTCATTTCTTGGTAAACCTATTATGCTTGATTCGTACACTAGCTCTATGTGTAAGGATTCTTGGGGTAGAAGTAGTTTTGCTCGGTGCTTAATCGAGATATGTTCTGAGGCTGAGCTTGTAGAGGTTATTACAGTTGGTGTCCCCTCTCTTATAGGGGATGGGTTTACTAAAGAAACTATCCGCGTCGAGTATGAATGGAGGCCTCCCAGGTGTACTTCATGTAAGATCTTTGGGCATACCCAGGATCATTGTCCTAAAACCATGGCCAGTCCTCCTGTTGTCTCGACTCCCAGTGTTGCTACTCCGGCAGTGCCTCCTAATGATGGTTTCCAAAAGGTAAATCATAAGAAGAAGAATGGTAAAGCCCAATCTAGTAACGTGACACAGGTTGGTATCTCAGTCAAACCGAACCTTAGGTATGAGCCTAAGAAGACTACCAGTGAGCCAAACAAGAGAGTTACTAATAGGAATAATGTGCCTACATCGTCATCTATGTTGAAATCTAAAGGTTCATCCTCTAAGGAAAGCGATATAACTACGTCAAATCCATATACTGCTTTGGCTACTGATGAAGGTGGTGATGAAGATTTTATTGTTAACGAGTTTGATGAATCGGCTAACTTATTTCCTCACTCCAATAATGATGGTGGTCCATCATACACGGCAGCAGTTGGTTAGCTTGTTTTGCTTAGTTCTTTTCTAGGTTCATTTTTTGATTCTAGAAGTTGTTTTGAGCTTTTGGCATGTCATAGGCTATAGGATTTTTGTTTATCAAGCTGTTTAAGCTTGAGGTTAATGTGGTACTTCAGCCACATTCCATTTGTACTTAAGCGTTTGGATTTTAATATATTTATCAGGGTGCAGGATTACTCCCCTTTAACCATATATATATATATATATATATATATATATATATATATATATATATATATATATATATATATATATATTGTTTTAGTTATTTAAATTTTCATTTTGCTTGTTTTAAAATCTTTATATTTTTAAATCTTTGACCTTAAATACCCGAATTAGTTTACTTTTTGTAAACATATCTCTTTGAGAGAGTTTGGTGACTAAGACTTATTCTATTATGATTAGTTTGTCTTTTTATTTTTCGTTACTTTTGTTTAATAATTATTCTAGTTTTAATCCTAGTCCGATCCATTCTAGTTTTAATCCTAGTCCGAACTATTCTAGTTTGAATACTGGTCCGATCTATTCTAGTATTAATCCTAGTCTGATCTATTCTAGTTTTAATACTAGTCCTAGTAATTTAGCTTTATATATTATTGTTTGTTTATTATCATTTTTAGCATAATGATTATTATTCTAACCCTAACCATGCACTTATTTATCTTTGTTTTCTTATCTTTCGCAGCCTAAGGCGTGGAGCTTAAGGGTCTTATAAACTTGTCTTCCGTTTTGCTAGTTTAAAGTTATTGTGATATTTACTAGTTTCGTTAATATCGCTATAGCGTAAACATTGAAACTATTGATTTTGGGTTTTTAGTATTTAGTGGTAGCTTGAATCTTAAAAGTTTAGATTTATTAAAATAATTTTAGTATTATTTAAAATTTAATTAGTCTTAAAAATCTTTTAATTAATAATAATTAGAACTTTTAATCCAATACTTATTTTTCTTTTTCTAAAAATTTTCTTTTGTCATCTCGTACGTAGGAAATTATTTTTATGCCCGTAGATCCAATCGTGTTTAGTATTCACTTTTTCTTTCGCGCACTTATATTGCTTTTAAATCGTATGTTTTTAGTTTCTTATACGTTTTAAAATTTGTTGCTTTACGTTTCTGATTCACAAAGCAATTCTCATACTCAATCCTTACAAGCACTTTAATCTCAGACCTTAACCAACATTTTCCATTCACACCTCGTTGGGACACGACCCGGGTGATCACTTTCCGGTTTCACAAATAAATATCACTTTCACAAGTTTACGGGGTAATCTTTTTCCTAAAAGGTTTACTCGTATTTCTCCACGTCTTGTTGTCTCACGATAACATTGACTTCACGTTTGTTGATATTTTGATAATCAATTTTGGCGCTGCTGCCGGGGAGGTTGTGTTGCGACAATATCGTTAAGGTTTTAACGATTAGTGACTTGTAGATCCTTCGTCAAGAAGTTATCGCTTTCGTAAAACATAAAACACAAAAATATTTTCCTTTTTCTTTGTATATATATGTAAAATATAAAAACCCAAAAACATTTTTCATTTCCTTAATAATAAATACATAAAATATTACCACCGCAAACTAAGGCAGAACACCTACCAACTGGGGGTGTGAACATAATAAGTTCCCAAAGAAAAGATAAAAACTTGCCATTATATCCTTGTGAGTGGTGTACCTTTTCTAAAGAAGCCATTCATTTGAGATTATTGGTTTAAGTTCGCTGTGGTTTTGCCTCAATCTTGTTTTGAAAAATTGTTTTTAGTGCATGCGCACTCGTTCACAAACAAAGCGTAAAAGTCAGAAAAACGTACCCGAGCTACGTACTGTTATTGAAGAACCAAAAACAGAAATGGACGACAGACCACCACCTGACCCTCCCAAGGATGATGCAGCTCCCGATCTCCGAACGATGGAGGAGCTGTGTCAGCCAACCATGCAAGGGAGAGGTGGACCTATTGCCCCTCTCAACATCACGGCTATGGATTTTGGACTCAAACATCACATGATCCAACAAGTCCAGAATTCGTGCCAATTTCACGGTTTACCGGGTGACGATGCGAACAAGCATCTTGACAAATATCTTACCGTCACCCAAAGCATGAAACAAAACAGTGTCTCCGATGATGCCCTCCGTCTATGTCTCATCCCCTATTCTCTCACCCATCATGCCACTGCTTGGTTTGACAGACTCCCCAAGAATTCGATTCGTACCTTTGATGAAATAGTAACCAAGTTTTTAGCCAAATATTTTCCACCGTCCATGGTTACCAAGTTACGTAATGATATTAGCAACTTCCAACAACGTGCCGATGAGTCTCTGTTCGAGGCTTGGGAATGTTATAAGCTCGCAATTGATCGGTGCCCTAACCACAATATGTTACAAGTTACAATCATAGACACCTTCTATAATGGTCTAACATTGAGGCACCGAGATATTCTCAATGCTGCTGCTGGTGGGACTTTTATGAAAAGACGTCTCGAAGAGTGCTATGATCTAATTGAGAACATGACTGCCCACCATAACTTTTGGGATTCCTCTGCGGAGAGGGATGAGTCATGTAAATCAGTCATTCCTTCATCATCTCCCGACATCGCGGTTCTCACTAAAAAGATGGATGACTTTGCTACGACTATGTTGAGGATGAACCAAACCCTCCAAAATCAACAAGTGAAAGCCGTAGCCCGAAGTTGTGAAACTTGTGGAGGCCCACATCTGTATTCTGAGTGTCCAGCCACTGCTGGTTACCCTCAAGAGAACGTTTATGCTGCTCAAGGTTCCTACAATATGGGGGGTAATTCTTACCAACCACAGGGGGACCGTAATCTCTTAAGCTATCGTTCCAACAATTTCCTCGGGCCACCCGGTTTCAATCAAAATCAAAACCGTAACCCGAATCAAAATCAGAATCGAGGAGATCTTAACCAAGGTCAAAACCCGAATTTCCAAAATCAGAACCAAAATCAAGGTCATTTTAATCAAAATAATTTTCAAAATGACAATCAAAACCAAGGTTTTCAAGAAAATTTTCAAAGAAATCAAGGTCAAGGGAATTACAATCAGGGTAATTTCAATCAGAGAAACAATTTTCAGGGTAACAACAACCAAAACCAAGGAAATTTTCACAACAACCGTGTTCAAAATTTTCCAAACCAAAGTCAAAATGTTGTTCAACCCCAGTCTTCCTCCGATGAAGTGTTAAAACAATTCATGAAAGCACAAGAGGAAACGAATCAGTTACTGGTCAACAAGATCTCTGAACTTCAGAAGTCTTTAAATGATCGACCCTCGGGCTCAGGAACACTTCCGAGCAACACGATCGCTAACCCGAGGGGCGATGCTAAGGCGATCACAACTAGAAGTGGTGCTTCTTATGATGAACCCACGATTCCTACTACCTCTTCTTCCTCTCCTCCAAAGGTAGTGGAATGTGAATCTGAGGTGACAACGGACAAAGTGCAATCCCCTAGCTCACGAAGTACCGCACACGTCCAACCTCAGGTTATTCCAGAAACCAAATGCAGACCTGGAGTTGTCTTTGAACCACTTGAAACTCCAGTCGACAACCCTAAATCTAAAACTTCTATTCCTTACCCATCACGTCTCAATAAACAAAAGCTCCGCGAAAAGGCTAGTCACCAAATGGATAAATTTTTCCAAATATTCCAAGAATTTCACTTTGACATCAGCTTCGCGGATGCTATTCTCTTGATGCCCAAGTTTGCGTCAACAATCAAGAATTTGTTAAGTAATAAGGAAAAACTCTTTGAGATGGCTAGAACTCCGTTGAATGAGAACTGCTCAGCAGTTCTTTTGAAAAAGCTTCCCGAGAAGCTTGGAGACCCCGGAAAATTCCTCATTCCATGTGTTTTTCCGGGTATGGTTGAATGCTTCGCCTTGGCCGATCTTGGTGCTAGCATTAACCTGATGCGATATTTTGTGTGGAAGAAATTATCTCTTCCCGAGCTACTCCCATGTGCATGACTCTAGAGCTTGCCGATCGTTCAATATCTCGTCATCTTGGCATTGTCGAGGATGTGTTTGTTAAAGTGGGAAAGTTCCATTTTCCGGCCGATTTTGTGATTGTTGACTTTGATGCAGATTCAAGGGTCCCTCTAATTCTTGGAAGGGGATTCCTTAGACCTGGGCGTGCTTTCATCGATGTATTTGAGCAAGAGATCACATTGCGCATTGGAACGGAAGCCATCACCTTCAACCTCGATCAAACTTCGAGGTACTCCTCTAATTATGACTCTGAATCGGTAAACCGAATAGATGTCATCGATGTTGCTGCTGAGGAGTACGCTCAATAGGTTTTAGGTTTCACCGATAATTCTCCGAGTGGAAATTCTGCTCCATCTTCTCATCTCATCATTGCTAATTCTTCTCCTTCCCTCACTCCATTTGAGGGAAGTGACTTCATCTTAGAAGAAATTGAGGCCTTTCTCAAAAGTGATTCGACTCCCGATGGAATCGATAACCAAGAGATTGACCCTGAGAGGGATATTCTCTTACTTGAGAAATTATTAAACGAAGATCCCTCTCCTCTTCCTGTTCTACCACAAACACTTCATAAAAAGGAAGTCAAAAATGTTGAAAAAACTGATGACTTTCCTGAGATCAAACTTAAGGACTTACGCCTCATCTTGAGTACGCATTTATGGAGGGTGATGATAAATTACCCGTCATAATTGCTAAAGATTTAAGTGTTGAGGAAAAGGCTGCTCTAATAAAGGTTTTGAAGTCGCACAAGCAAGCAATTGCTTGGAGACTCTCCGACATCAAGGGCATTGATCCCGAATTTTGTACCCACAAAATTTTAATGGAGGATGACTTCAAACCAGCAGTCCAACAACAAAGAAGGGTGAATCCAAAAATTCATGAGGTCATCAAACAAGAAGTTTTAAAACTTCTTGATGCCGGTCTGATTTACCCTGTCTCGGACAGTCCTTGGGTTAGTCCCATACATTGTGTTCCAAAAAAGGGTGGCATTACTGTTGTCACTAATGAAGAAAATGAGTTGATTCCAACTCGATTGGTTACGGGTTGGCGTGTCTGCATTGACTATCGCAAGTTAAATGACGCCACCCGCAAAGACCATTTCCCTCTTCCCTTCATGGAACAAATGCTCGAAAGATTAGCAGGGAATGAATACTACTGTTTCCTCGATGGTTTCTCGGGTAATTTCCAAATCCCCATTGATCCACAGGATCAAGAGAAGACTACCTTCACATGCCCTTACGGAACTTTTGCCTACAGACGTATGCATTTCGGCTTATGTAATGCTCCTGGCACGTTCCAAAGGTGCATGATGTCAATCTTTTAGACATGATCGGGAAAACCGTGGAGGTATTTATGGATGACTTCTCAGTCATCGGGGATTCATTCCAGTCTTGTCTCTCCCACTTGGATAAGATGCTAAAACGTTGTGAAGACAAAAACTTGAGTCTCAACTGGGAGACGAGCCATTTTTTGGTTAAAGAGGGCATTGTCCTCGGCCATAAAATTTCAAAAAACGGGATTGAGGTTGACAAAGCCAAAATTGATGTAATAGCTCATCCCACTACCGTCAAGGGTATTAGGAGCTTTTTGGGTCACGCCGGGTTCTATCGTAGGTTTATTCAAGATTTCTCCAAAATCGCCCGGCCTATGACCCATCTCCTCAAGAAGGATGCTCCTTTTATCTTCTCACCTGAGTGCATCGAAGCTTTTGAAACTTTGAAGAAAAAGCTTACTGAGGCACCGATCCTTGTTGCCCCCGATTGGGACCTACCTTTTGAGCTTATGTGCGATGCTAGTGATTTTGCCATAGGTGCGGTCTTGGGGCAACGAAAAGCAAAATACTTTCAGCCTATACACTATGCAAGCAAAACTATGACCGAAGCTCAGAGTCATTACACCACCACTGAAAAAGAACTATTAGCAATGGTGTATGCATTTGAAAAGTTTCGGCCGTACTTGATCTTAACAAAATGCATAGTGTATACGGATCACTCGGCTCTAAAATATCTCTTTGAAAAATAAGATGCAAAGCTGAGACTACTCCGTTGGGTTCTCCTCCTGCAAGAATTTGATATCATAATACGTGATAAAAAAAGGAGCCGAGAACCTGGCTGCTGATCATCTCTCCCGATTAGAAAACCCTTATCAAGATGCTTTCGAGAAAAAGGAAATAAATGAAACATTTCCTCTCGAGACCCTCAATTCGGTTTCTTTTCGTGGAAATTCTACTACCCCATGGTTTGCAGACTTTGCAAATTACCATGCGGGTAACTTTGTGGTGAAAGGGATGTCGTCCCAACAGAAAAATAAATTCTTTAAAGATGTTAAACATTACTTCTGGGACGACCCCTACTTATTCAAAATCTGTGCGGAACAAGTCATCCGGCGGTGTGTTTATGGTCAGGAAGCCACTGGTATTCTCAAGGCTTGCCATGTTGGTCCCACGGGGGGCCACCACAATCCAAACTACACCGCCAAAAAGGTGTTTGATTCCGGTTTCTACTGGCCCACGATCTATAAGGATGCCCAGGAACTAGTCAAATCCTATGACGCTTGTCAACGTCACGGGAATATTTCACAAAAGAATGAAATGCCTCAAAATGCAATTCAAGTCTTTGAAATCTTTGACGTATGGGGCATTGATTTTATGGGGCCATTTCCGTCATCCCATGGAAATAAGTACATACTCGTGGCTGTTGACTATTTGTCAAAATGGGTTGAAGCGAAATCTTTACCCACGAATGATGCCCGAGTTATTGTGAAATTCTTGAAAGCTCTTTTTGCTCGATTTGGAACTCCATGTGCTATTATCAGTGATCGTGGTACGCATTTCTGCAATGACAAATTTGATAAAGTCATGCAAAAGTATGGTGTAACTCACCGTCTTTCTACTGCGTACCTGATGAGGCGAAAAATGAACCACTTTTAGGGGGTCATTTAAGCCGGAATTCGAATTTATTTGATCAAATATTGCCCTAAATCGTTCCTTTTGTGATTTTAGGTACTTTGGGAGAGAAATCTGGAAAAGGAAGCAATTCGGACGTTTTTGGAGCATAAAACTGAAGAAAACGCCAAAGTCTTAATTTTCCTTGCTGGGAACAGTAGGTGACGGCGTCAAGAGTAACATCCTGACGGCGTCAAGAGCAATTTCCATGACGATCCAGAACAGATTTGACGGCGTCACAAGGAAGGGCATCAAGAGGAAAAGTCATGACGGCCTGGAAATGAATAACACATGACGGCGTCAGAAGTAGATCAAGGCAGTCCGAGAATTATTTTGGCGGCGAGGTGACGGCGTCACCTATTTGGTCTTGACGCCGTCAGACCCTATTTCCTATATATAGTTTTCTAATTTTTACACATTAAAAGAGAGAGAAGTTTTGGAGAAACCCTAGTACGATTTTGGTGCGAATTTTACAGGTTTTTCAAGGGTTCCAACCCCTTGATACCTTTCATGTGTAATTAAGATAAGTGTTCTTTTAATTGAATCAATATGTCTATGTGTTGGTTGTCTATATCTTGTTCTTGTCTTAATTCCATCATGCTAGGCTAGATCTATCTTGTGTTTGCTTGGATCTAATGAAACCTAGATGTTAATTATATGTTGATTACTTGTTTATAGTTTGTTTTGGATGAATGAATTTATATGTTTGGCTTAAGAAAACTGGCAGATCTCCAAATGGTAACATGCTTGAACGTCTTAGGAAACATGAACCGATTGCACTAAGGTCTTTATTGGTTGTATTTAATGCATGAGCCACTGTTTACAATCCCTATGGTTGTGCTGGGCATGGTATAGGAGGAGATAAGAGCTCATAGAATTGGGGAGTTATGTGCGATACCCCATGAATGGTATTAAGGAATACAATCCGTCATCCATACAACTATAACAAGTAATTAACGTGTAAAAGATGTCTAGGGAGTAGTGAAATCTAAGTAAACACATTTTCTCCACTTATTGCTCACAACTCTAGTATAATTTAGTTTATTTTCAGTTTTAGTATTTTATTTTGATTGCATTGTAGTATTGGGTTAGTTGACTAGCAACTAATTCCTCCCAAATCCTTCAAACCCGAGATTTTAACTTGCTTTCTAAAAAATATAAAAATACAAAAATAATCATCCCTCACCTTTAGAACTAGTATTTAGGTTTTCTAATCCTAGCGACACTATTCCTAGCTGAACGATCAATCCCCTGGTACTTGTCACTATACTATACTACAACGATCAGGTACACTGCCTGGTGGGGGTTGTAAGCTTCTCAAGATCCCTTGAGAGGTAAAGCCTGGTGCAATTCCCACCCATCAAGTTTTTGGCGCCGCAGCCCGGGGAATAGTTATTGTCTAGGTTAGAACTTCTTTTTATTAGGTCTACTTGCTAGATTCCTTTCCAGTAAGATTTTATTTTTATTTTTAGGATTTCTTTAGTCTATCTTTTTCTTTGTGTGTTTGTTCGTAATTTCCATTGACTCTTCCGTTCACCATTATGGAGTACGCGAATCCACCATACCACCAACCACAAAGGCCATTCTACCCTATTGACATCTCGAATTTCAAACAATATCGAGATGAACCCATATATGATGCATGGACTCGTTTTAAAAATTTACTCCGAAAATTCTCTCATCATAGTTTCACTTTAGCATCCCTAACCCGAACCTTTTACTATCGTGTTGGCCAATATGACCAAATGCGCATTGAGGATTTTGCCAATGGGGACTCTAGGGAATTAAGTGCTGAAGAAGCATGGGATACCATAGAAGATTGTGCCCAATATTATTATAGGGTAGACAACCCAACAAACGTTAGTACAAGTCAATTGAATATAAATTTACAGGATCATGAAACAAGTTTGTTTGGGGATGAATATATTAGTGTTGAGATACCTAAGTGGTTGTCATGTAATGCCATAGTACAAGCTGAACACATAGGTGACCTTGATGTGATGGAGGATTTAGCCGAGCATGATCATATTGAGCAAAAAGACCTAGGTTTTATGATCAATGACTTGGAATCTCAAGGAACACAGGATGAGGATATAGATGATATTGAGATAAGGAAGGATGAGGTAAATAACACAAACCCACAAAGTACCCCACAAGTCCTACCATCATTTGAGGCACACATACCACCCGTGACTTACCCGGAAGAAGTAGAAGAGACTATAGGAACCCCAATTGAGGTAGAACCTTTGAACCAAACACAGCTAGAGGATATAGGTTTGAATACTTATAATGATAACCTTACTCTTAGTTCTAGGGAAGTTCCTAGTTTTGATGAACCGGAGCCTCAACCAAAACCGTTACCTAATCTTCCATCCTTGGATGAAAATTTAGGAATTGAAATAGGTCCCGATCCACCCATCAAACTATATAGTCCGGGTAGTCTTAGGATAAAGGTAGTGGACTCTAAGCCTTGTAGAGAGGAAGCCAATATAGGAGTGGAAAATGACCTTACATGCTTACATCACCCATTCATGATTGATCGCAAGACACATTATGGGTTTAAACCGGGTTTATTAGGTCAAGATGGATTCCCAACTAGGAGTCTCTCGAAGTTGATAGAAGATGATCCCTTTCTAAGAGAAAATCTTAATTCGCCCACTAACCTAATTGAATTAGGTAAGGTTATGATGATAGGAGCACAACCCTTTGAGCATATAATTCATCCACCATTCTTTTCTCACGTGGCATACTTCCACCGAGATGGTGTGTATCGATACTATCACCCGCACTTAATCCTAAGTGTAGGGAAAACCTCGCCTTTATCCGTGAAATAAGGGTAGAGTCAGGCTCGTGACTCGAACAAAAACAAGCGCTTATTGGGAGGCAACCCAAGCTTTATTTATTTGTTTGTTTGTTTGTTTGTTTATTTGATTGTTAATTGTTTCCGTATGCATGCTTTATTTTTATTGTTGGTAGATCATGTTTCTCAACTAAATAGTGGAAATACTTTACTTTGTTATTTTGGCCTAGTCTTAACTCCACCTAAAAGTATTTTTGCAAAAGATAAGTGTAAGGGGAAACCCCAAATATGTTTTTAAGAAACAAACCGATCATGATTCTCCACAATATTAAATGAACATGTATATTCGTATTTGTTAGAGTCAAATGCTTGTATTGAGTCATAATGAAGTTTTGCAGGATTTTCCAGGAAGTAGGATGTAGAACCCTGTAAAAATTTCTTGTAATTAAATCGTTAATAAATAAATAATCCTTCGTTATCGTTTCTAATTCCCATTTTCTCGGAAAAATTTAAAATTTTTCTTATTATATTATTTTGGCGATTTTCACAAAATAATATAATTCACGAAATGACGGAATTCATCCTCGACACGTTACACGAAACTTAAACTTTTCATTTAATCCTAAATCTAAATCCTAATACTAATTATATTTAGTAAATATAATTAGAAATCCTTAATTATCCTATTAACTAACCGGACCCTTAATTACCTTCGGCCCACACCACTTTCACTATTCCTAAGCCCACGCAACTAAGCCCAAAATCCAATTAAGTAATTTTTCATCCGATCGACATAACTAAACACCTTCCAAAACGCATCGTTTATTCCTAAATCTTACACACGACCTATATATTTTATTTTCTCATCTCGTTAACCTACTAGCCAACAATTAGTGTGTCAAGTCTCACGTTCCTAAGTTGAGTTTTGATACGTTTTTAAGAGCCATAGTAATCGACTCTAGCAAACCCGAATTGATTTAGACTATATTCAAAACTTAACCATTTTGAATCTAGTTTGTTTCTAATCGTTCCTAATATTATTACTAAGATGATTATAAGCTCAAATGTTAAAGATGATCATGTATGTTCAAGTATTATACGATTTTGTAAATCGTATATATGGAAAATGGCATGGTCGACATCCATATGATTCATCCAACAATCTCCTCATTTTGTGCTCTCACAAACCACTCTAAAACATTATAAAACTACCTAGTATCTCAGCTATCCTGACATGCAATAGTGTATGAAGAATTCTCCTTGAACTTTTCTACTAAACGATATATATATTTGTAATATATGTACGTACATTGCATGCATTCCTCTCTTAATCTTTCACACACTTATTCACTGAGATAAAATAATATTCGAACCATTCTCAAAGCTTACAAGTTGTATAGTATTGTATTGGAAGCAAGAAAGACAATCGGGTTGAATATATATATATATATATATATATATATATATATATATATATATATATATTATATATATATATATATAACGTTTGGGTTATATAGCTTTGACGTGATTTTCTTGTGTTCTTTTCTATCTATCTCGACTCTTGATCACCTATAAGGTGTTTGTAAGTTCCCTACATTCATTTCTAATCCATTTCACACGTTATTATATTATCATGCACTTTGTATATTTCATTTCGAACGTATATGCTTTGCACGTTTATTTCACGTAAATATATAATCTTAGTACACGAAACATGATTAGTCTCTATCTAGGAAGGCCTAGGAATCACGTAGCACACACCATCACTTTAGTTGTAGCGTTATAATCATTTCATGCATTCATTTTAATCTACATCCACCAATTTAAATTTATGAAAAACACTTAGAAAAATTTGCAAGTTTTCAAAATATATATACCGGTTCAACCATGTCACAAAACGAGTCTATAACTTAAAATTTCGTTTAACAATAGTACCATATTTTTTCACGATGCCATAGACCACCTAGCAAATTAACAATTTCATATAAACAACTTGTAAAAATAATCGCGTTTTGACATCTTAAACGATCCATTTTGAACGTACATAAACCGGATTTCAAAACCAAATTATTTATAAAAATTCTTATGTTTTTCGAGTGGGCTAAACTCAAGCCCATTAAGAAACTAAAATCCGTAAGCCCACTGGGCCAATAAGAAATATTTTTAGAATCATAAAAATGGTCCAAAGTCAAGCCCAAAACTTTTTCTATGCCCTCGCCTACAAAAATCTTAAAGGGCCTTAAGTTGAATCGATCTAGGCCCATAAGCTATAAAAATAAGCTTTTGAATAAATAAGCAGTTAAAATAAGTTTTATACTTAATAAATAAGCTACGGAAATTTTTAGAAAAATTCCATAATCATTTTTGTAAAATTGGACTAAAAATGTAACGCGACGACACCTAGAAGGACTAAATGTGTAAATATTGAAATTTGAGGACTAAACCTGTAAATACAGAAATTTAAGGTTAAAATGTGATAAAAATTAATATTAGAAGGTTAGTATTGATTATTAGACAAAGTAGAGGACTATAGTTGAAAAATATATAAAATGGACTAACGGTGTAACGCAAGTATCGTTAGTGTAAAAATGGTAAAATTGGAAAAGGAGACAAAGACTAAACGTAACTTATTTATCATTCTTATTTATTTTCTATTTTCGTTAATTTATTTCATATCATGTTTAAACATTATTTTTATTTATATTATTAACTTAACGTTAATAATATATATAACGATAGTTAAAAAGTTAAGATTTTACTTACGATTAACAAGGAAAAACTTCGATGGATAAATTTAAAAATTATACTTTGTCATATCATGCATATCACAATATTTTCACTGCACATCATTTTTCGTCATAACGAATATCTAATATTCGTTATTTTCTTTGTAATTACCAAATAGTTTTTGGTCAAGTTCTTAGATAAATTTATTTATCAGGTTGTGTTTTGAAGTCATTTTCATAAATTCGTCTGACTTTATTTTCTTCGTTTTCAGTATCAATCAAGGTGAGTCATAGCCTCACATTTAATTATTTTCAAAACTCCGTGAGGGGGATACATGTTATAAATAGATCGCAAGTATTTTTTTGTATGCTTTCCTGACTGATATATGCCTAAGTTAGCTATTGCCAAAAGACCCTTATTCATGAGCCATTAATCACTGCGGTGAACGCGAATATAATGAATAGATCTATTTAAGGTTTGACAGCCTGTCCCATTAATACTTGACGGAATGCCATTATGCATGCGGTTAGTCGTATTAGTCGCGATAATTATATTTGAGTAAAAATAGGAACTGACAAATCACCTATTACACGAGGGCAAATTTATCATTGATTTGATAAACACCCGCCGTTTATGGTATTTGTTAACGTTTGCGTGTCATGAGACTTAGTGCAATATATGAACTGCAATATCAATGTTTTCAAACTGATTGTATTTTCCAATACAATCTTGCTTGTGTATCAAAATGATTATTAAATTCAAACTCTATGATTTCACTCAACAATTTTGTTGACTTTTAAGCATGTATCTCAGGTATTTAGCAGGGGAAGCAAGCATGGAACGGGCGGCAAAAATCTACAAATTATGTTCACTTTATTTCAATAATGATGTAAAATAAATGATGTTTGATTTAGTTCAAAACATCAAGTTTTTATAATACTCTGATAAGGACCTATTGTATTTCCAATATTTATAAATGAAATTATGTTTTAAAACGTCTCTTCGAGCCGTTTTCTATCATTATGACTTCGATCCTCACCGTAACACCCTAATTTCTATTCCGCTGCCGCATTTCAAATTAGGGGGTGTTACAGATTGGTATCAGAGCCAGGTTTATAGAGAACCAAATGTTTTCAAACATTGAACTATAACCACACTTTCAAATAAATTAAATTTTCATCATATAAATTTTTGCCCGTCGTACCTGCTTGCTACAGCACTCCGTAAGTTAATCATTAAGCTATGATATTTTGATTGTGATATGTTAAAATTTTATGATAATAAATTCTTATTTTGCGCTATTTATGAATTGTTACAGTATTGTGTTAATATGAGTATGTTCGACTCCGACTTTGATATTTCCGTCGCGTCCGTTACTTCGCCTGTTTATCGTTCTACTTTTGTACCTGACGCTGTTTCCCAAGAAACAGAACCCTTCGAGCAAGACGAAATTGCTACAACGCCTGAAAATCCCGATGCTTTTGTTTTACCGACACCATTACCACGTCATGAATTCAATTCATATGCACCCGATCACCTACTCAACCTTTTTAGCCAAACTTATCCGTATAATTTTTACCAAAGAGAACCAATCCCTGATGAAGATATACCTACATCCAGCCGCCTTCGTAATTCTGATTCTATTTCTCCACTTTCACCATCGTTACCCTATCCGCCTGGTTTTACTCCCCCAGCTCATATCAATGAAACTGGCAAGAGTGCTAGGATGGAAATTCCTTCTACCCTTTCACCTTCTGTAGTAGTGACGCGATTGGAGCTTCACGAAGATCAGATAGACTCACTTCTTCAGATGATTGATTATTCATCTTTCGATCATTGAGATACTACCCACAACACCTTACATAACCTTATAGCCGATAGGATAGAGTTGCAGCAGGGGTTAGCTCAGATACATTCGGATATCTCTGAGACACGTTCTTTCGCGATATCGTTGCGAAGAGAGGGACAGAACCGTAATTGGGAAGCCCAGCTTGCACACCGAAGAGCAGATACATTAGAAAACATCGTAGGAGATATGAAGATGCAATACCGAGATGCAAGAGCTCCGAACTCAGATCTTAGAGATGGGAGGACATGTGAACATACCTAATCATTAGAGGCAGTTAGTATTTGTACTAGTAATAAGGCATTCAAGCCTGCCGCACGTGGCATTTAATAAGCTTGTATCGTATTGTTATAATAACTCAACTGGTTAAGTTATTAATGTTATGCTGTTGGTTTTGATATTACTATATACAAATGTTAACTTATGCTTATGGTTGTTCATGTGTATTAAAAATGCATCTAACTTATCGGAATGATTATGACTGTTGTATCGAAATAAAAACTACATATGATGCCCAATTATTATTAAGACTCATAATTATTTATTTCCCTACTTCACAAGAACCTTTAAACAAGTTGTTGTTTAAAATTCTAAATGCTATATTTTTGTATTAATAATAGAAAAATGGAGCATGCAAGTAGTGAAAACTCTAACCCGGAAGTGATCATGACCCCCACTGAGGTTCAAAGAATGATTGTTGAGGGAATATCTGCAGCTCGTGAAGCGGATCGTTTGAATAATACCAATGGTGCAAATCGTGAAGCTAATACAATTACTCCACGTAATTGTACTTACAAGGATTTCATGACCTGCAAGCCAACAAACTTCAAAGGAATTAAAGGAGTGACTGAAATGGCACATTGGTTTGAGCATACTGAGACAGTCTTCAAGAGGAGTGGTTGTCCTGAGAATAGCAAAGTTACCTTTGCTACAGGAACTCTTCAAGGAGAAGCACTATCGTGGTGGAACACTACTGCGAATGCTATAGGTCCAGATGAAGCTTTCAGACTTTCGTGGAATGAGTTGAAGAATAAAATGTTGAAGAAGTATTGTCCAAGGACAGAGATTCGAAAACTGGAGGATGAATTTCATCAGCTAGTTGTAAGGTACAATGACTTGAAGACATACGACAGAAAGTTTCTGGAGTTGTCGGTACTGTGTCGAACTATAGTACCCGATGTTGAACAAGCATTGGAGAAATACGTGGAGGGACTACCACCATCCATTGAAGGAGATGTTACCTCATCGAATCCAAAGACAGTAGAAGAAGCTATGGAGCTTGCACATAGATTGTTAACCCGGGTGATCAAAAGAGGTTCTACTTCTGTGATCAATGAGCATAAGAGAAGTGCTGACAACCGTGGGAGTAACAATAGCAACAACCGCAACTACAACAACAGTTACAGTGGTAACCGTAGCTACAGCAACAACAACAATCAAAGCAGAAATCGCAACAGAGATCAACAACAGAACCGTAGTAATCATCATCAGCAACAAAATCGTCGACAAGAAGCTACCCGAGCTTATGCAGCAGTGCCTGCAGAAAGTAAAGGTTATTCTGGAACTCTACCCCCATGTAACAAGTGCAACATGCATCATACTGGAGCATGTAAGGCTGCTTGTGGCAACTGTAGAAGAATTGGTCATATGACAAGGGACTGTCGAGCGACTGGAGCCAACACATAACCGATAGCAGTAAAGTGCCATGGTTGTGGAGAAGTTGGACATTACAGACCTCAATGTCCGAAATTTGCCAATAATGTTGCCCGAGGAAGAGCGTATGTACTTGGTGATGGGAACACAACGCATAATTCAGATGTTGTTACTGGTACATTCCTATTAAATCAACAAGATGCTAAGATATTATTTGATTCAGGAGCAGATAAAAGTTTTGTGTCTACTTCATTTGCCGCAATTCTAAATATTACTCCTGTAGAATTAGATACTATCTATGAAATAGAATTAGCAGATGGAAATATTCTAAGTACCAATACCCTAATCGAAAACTGCACCTTAACCCTTCTAAATAAATCTTTCCCTATCAATCTTATGCCCATCCAATTGGGAAGTTTTGATGTCATCATTGGTATGGATTGGTTATCTAAACACCGTGCCAGAATAATTTGTGACGAGAAAATCATCCAAATTCCATTCGACGGTGAAACCTTAATCATCCAAGGTGATAAACCTAAAACTTCTTTCAATATTATTTCGTACGCCAAAACGATGAAATACATAAGCAAAGGATGCCATGTATTTCAAATCCAAGTAACGGGAGGAGAAACAAAAGAAAAGAAGAAACAACTTGATGAAGTGCCAGTTGTAAGAGAATTTTCTGATGTATTTCCCGAAGACTTGCCTGGAATCCCACCAACCCGTCAAGTAGAATTTCGAATCGATTTAGTGCCTGGAGCAGCACCAGTTGCAAAAGCACCATATCGATTAGCACCCTCCGAAATGAAAGAATTATCTGAACAGTTAAAAGAACTATCAGATAAAGGTTTTATTCAACCGAGTTCATCCCCTTGGGGAGCACCAATCCTATTTGTCAAAAAGAAAGATGGAACGTTCCAAATGTGTATCGATTACAGAGAGTTGAACAAACTCACGGTGAAGAATCGATATCCATTGCCAAGGATCGACGATCTATTTGACCAATTACAAGGATCAAGTGTTTACTCTAAAATTGATCTGAGATCAGGATATCATCAATTAAGAGTTAGGGAAGAGGACATTCCCAAGACAGCTTTTCGAACACGATACGGACATTATGAATTTCAGGTGATGCCATTTGGTCTTACCAATGCACCAGCTGTATTCATGGATTTAATGAACCGAGTATGCAAACCATACTTGGATAAATTCGTTATTGTGTTCATTGATGATATTTTAATCTATTCGCGCAATAAAGAAGAGCATGCCGAACACTTAAGGACTATTTTGGAGTTACTTAAGAAAGAAAAGTTGTACGCCAAGTTTTCCAAATGTGATTTTTAGATTTCTACCGTTCAATTTTTAGGCCATATCATCAACAACAAAGGTATTCACGTAGATCCCGCGAAGATAAAAGCAGTTAAAGGTTGGACGTCACCCACCTCCCCAACTGAGATTCGTCAATTCTTAGGTCTCGCTGGTTATTACCGGAGATTTATAGAAGGTTTTTCAAAGATTGCAAAACCATTGACGGAACTAACTCAGAAGATCAAGAAGTATAACTGGGAAGAGAAGCAAGAGTCAGCATTTCAGCTGCTGAAACAGAAGCTTTGTGAAGCACCAATATTAGCATTACCGGAAGGCAATGAGGACTTTGTAGTGTATTGTGACGCATCTCATCATGGTTTAGGTGCGGTACTAATGCAAAGAGACAAAGTTATAGCCTATGCTTCACGACAGCTGAAGAAGAATGAAGAAAACTACACCACTCATGATCTAGAATTAGGAGCAGTAGTTTTTGCTCTTAAGATATGGAGACATTACCTATATGGTACAAAGTGTACGGTTTTCACCGATCACAAGAGTCTACAGCATATATTAGATCAGAAGGAGCTAAACATGAGGCAAAGAAGATGGTTAGAATTACTCAATGACTACGACTGTGAAATTCGTTACCATCCTGGTAAAGCAAATGTAGTAGCCGATGCATTGAGTAGAAAAGATAGAATTAAACCTCTTAGAGTTCAATCTCTAGGAATAACAATTCATTCGCGAATTCCCGCTCAAATCATCAAAGCTCAAATGGAAGCTCTACAAGAAGAAAACCGGAAATATGAGAAAATTGACAGAAGGTCAAACCTGGAAGATCAGGTTGACAGAATGCCAAATAATGAAAAAGAATTTGTGAGAAGAAATGATGGAATGTTATGTTTTAAGGAAAGATATTGGATTCCTCTCTTTGGAGGTATTCGAGACCTTATCATGCATGAATCTCATAAATCCAAATATTCTATTCATCCCGGTTCCAATAAAATGTACCAAGATATTAAGAAGAATTATTGGTGGCCAAATATGAAAGCTGATATCGCCAAGTACGTTGGTAAATGTTTGACCTGCTCTAGAGTAAAAGCAGAGACTCAGAAACCATCAGGATTACTTGTGCAACCAGAAATTCCGATCTGGAAATGGGAACGAATCACAATGGATTTTATTACCAAATTACCAAAGACTTCGACCGGATTAGACACAATTTGGGTTATCATCGATCGATTAACCAAGTCTGCACATTTCCTACCAATCAAGGAAACTGACGAGATGGAAACACTTGCTCAGTTGTATTTTAAGGAAATTGTGATTAGACATGGGGTACCAATATCTATTATTTCTGATAGAGATAGCCGATTCACATCAAGATTTTGGGAATCGCTACAGAAATCTCTTGGTACTAGGTTAGATATGAGCACCGCTTATCATCCGCAAACCGATGGACAAAGTGAGAGAACAATCCAAACCTTGGAAGACATGCTCCGAGCATGTGTGATTGATTTCGGAAAAGGTTGGGATAGACACTTGCCATTAGTTGAATTCTCGTACAATAACAGCTACCATGCCAGCATAAAGGCTGCACCTTTTGAGGCACTGTACAGAAGAAAGTGCAGATCACCAATCTGTTGGACAGAAGTTGGTGATATGCAACTTACCGGACCAGAGCTAATACATGATACTACTGAGAAGATATTCTAAATCAAGCAACGCTTGCAAGCTGCTCGTGACAGACAGAAGAGTTATGCTGATGTCAGGAGAAAGCCTATGTAATTTCAAGTAGGAGACAAAGTCATGTTGAAGGTTTCACCATGGAAAGGAATGATTCGCTTTGGAAAACGTGGAAAGTTAAATCCGAGGTATATTGGACCTTTCAAAATTCTGAAGAGAATTGGTTCAGTTGCTTATAAGTTAGAACTTCCGGATGAACTCAGTAGGGTACACCCTACGTTTCACGTATCCCAACTCAAGAAATGTTTGTCAGACGAAACTCTCGTTATTCTACTAAAAGAGATTAGATTGGACGACAAACTAGTGTTCACAGAAAAGCCTGTGGAAATAATGGATAGAGAGATAAAACAACTCAAACAGAATCGTATCCCCATTGTAAAAGTAAGATGGGACTCTAAGCGAGGACCGACTTATACATGGGAAAGAGAAGATAGATTCCGTGAGAAATATCCGCACTTATTTTCATAGAACGTGCTTGTTAGATTTCTTAAAATCGAATTTCGGGACGAAATTCAGAATGACAAGTGGGTACTGTAGAACCCTGCAAAAATTTCTTGTAATTAAATCGTTAATAAATAAATAATCCTTCGTTATCGTTTCTAATTCCCATTTTCTCGGAAAAATTTAAAATTTTTCTTATTATATTATTTTGGCGATTTTCACAAAATAATATAATTCACGAAATGACGGAATTCATCCTCGACACGTTACACGAAACTTAAACTTTTCATTTAATCCTAAATCTAAATCCTAATACTAATTATATTTAGTAAATATAATTAGAAATCCTTAATTATCCTATTAACTAACCGGACCCTTAATTACCTTCGGCCCACACCACTTTCACTATTCCTAAGCCCACGCAACTAAGCTCAAAATCCAATTAAGTAATTTTTCATCCGATCGACATAACTAAACACCCTCCAAAACGCATCGTTTATTCCTAAATCTTACACACGACCTATATATTTTATTTTCTCATCTCGTTAACCTACTAGCCAACAATTAGTGTGTCAAGTCTCACGTTCCTAAGTTGAGTTTTGATACGTTTTTAAGAGGCATAGTAATCGACTCTAGCAAACCCGAATCGATTTAGACTATATTCAAAACTTAACCGCTTTGAATCTAGTTTGTTTCTAATCGTTCCTAATATTATTACTAAGATGATTATAAGCTAAAATGTTAAAGATGATCATGTATGTTCAAGTATTATACGATTTTGTAAATCGTATATATGGAAAATGGCATGGTTGACATCCATATGATTCATCCAGCAATCTCCTCATTTTGTGCTCTCACAAACCACTCTAAAACATTATAAAACTACCTAGTATCTCAGCTATCCTGACATGCAATAGTGTATGAAGAATTCTCCTTGAACTTTTCTACTAAACGATATATATATTTGTAATATATGTACGTACATTGCATGCATTCCTCTCTTAATCTTTCACACACTTATTCACTGAGATAAAATAATATTCGAACCATTCTCAAAGCTTACAAGTTGTATAGTATTGTATTGGAAGCAAGAAAAACAATCGGGTTGAATATATATATATATAACGTTTGGGTTATATAGCTTTGACGTGATTTTCTTGTGTTCTTTTCTATCTATCTCGACTCTTGATCACCTATAAGGTGTTTGTAAGTTCCCTACATTCATTTCTAATCCATTTCACACGTTATTATATTATCATGCACTTTGTATATTTCATTTCGAACGTATATGCTTTGCACGTTTATTTCTCGTATATATATAATCTTAGTACACGAAACATGATTAGCCTCTATCTTGGAAGGCCTAGGAATCACGTAGCACACACCATTCACTTTAGTTGTAGCGTTATAATCATTTCATGCATGTAACAATTCGCAATTTCAGGTTAACTTTTATTCCCGAAAATTTCACTATTCACTTTTTACTATTCACTTTTCACTATTCATCTCAGAAATTTTTATTTCATATTCTCGTAAGTTAAACTATTTTAACGATAATCCGAGAGTTTGACGCTCGTCGGATCATTTCTGCAAAAATCACAAAGCCGTGTCCGAGATTTACTTTTAGGTTTAAACGTCATTCTAGCATCCCGATATGTCCATAAAACATTATAAACAATAGAAATATGATTTTCTCTCATTTTAGGACAATTCCAAAAGTTTCGGAATTTTACGTTTTCCAGTTCAGCGTTTTACGCGAATTACGCGTTTTAGACCCGTGTTTCCAGTTTTAACAGCGTTTAAGCAACCCAATAGAACTTATCACTCATTAAAAATGCTAAGATAGGTTATATTGATAAGATTTAACATATTTACAAGTTTCATATTTTTAGGATACCCGATTTTAAGTTTCGTGACTTTAAGACTTACTATTAGCGATTACCTGGACCAAAACTCGCCCCGTAAACACTAGGTGTTATCAACAACTCACCAATCTTATCTTGGAAGTCTTATAAGGTATTTTTAGCTAGTCATCTAGCCTAGTCATAACTAGATAATATCACAAAATATCTACTAAAGTATAACAAACCAATTTTGTTACTTCATTCATTTTATATCATTTACACTTAATCAAAAATAATCAAACTCATTCTCTTCCTTTCTCTCTCAATACCAACGACCCAAACACATAAAATAACCCATTTTGATCATGATTCTTTCAAGTTTCATCCATCATAAGTATAGCCTTATGTTCCTTGCATGATCCTTAACACCTTTCAACCATAAAGTCACCATAAAACACCACAAAAACTCATCAAATTCCCAAGTGTTCTTAGTGAAGATTTTTACTAAAGGTTGTTTTTATGTTAGATTAGTGTTTATCAAGGGATTATAAGATAGGGTTTTTGATATGGAAGCATGGCTATGGTTGGAAAATTTTAGGAAGATTTAGTAGTGGTTCTTGGTTTTGATCTTGGTTCTAGTTAGTTTCTTCACAAGTTGTAAGCAAACCCTAACATACTCCTTGCTTAATTATCATTTTCATGCTCTTTGTGTTCCTTTCATGCTATATATGTTCTTTTTATTGTGTTCATGATGTTTAAAAATTGATAAAACAAGTATTGGTATACATATGTTAACTTATGACAAGCAAACAAGCAAACTAGTGATTTTTATGGAAAACCACGACCACAATAGTATAACTTTGATATTTGACACTTACTTACTGTTAAAGAGGACTTAACAAGGAAAACATAGCAATTTGAATCACCCAAAACGAGTACACGAGTCAAAAGTTATGACCATTTGAAGTTAGCGAAACCAAAACGGCAAAACTGCCTAAATAGCATTCTGATCAAATTTTGATTTTGAAAGTCCCACTTCTGGTCCGATTCATCAAAAAGTTAAAACACGAAAGTTGTCCGGAACGACGTTTTCGTTCAGGAACAAAGAAGCTCGAGCCCTGAAAACGCTTTCCGAGTGATAATTTTCTTCAAAATCTTAACAGCCCATTTTTAGACCAAAGTCACTATATAATAGTTATGTTTTACTAAGACCAAGAGGTCTAATGACCTAAAGCCGAGACCACAACCATGGCTAAAGCCAAGGTTGAGTCTCAAGACCATGGTAACAATGACCAAGGTCACGGCAAAGCCACGGCTAAAGACCATATAACTTTTAAAGATCAAAAGCTTATATATATATATATATATATATGTTATCAAATACTACAATAGTAGGGAGCCTCATGTGAGGAGTTCATTAAGTAAGCCATCGAGACGAGTTGTGGATTTACGAGTTAAAGTGTCCTGGCTCCTCGAACGTTTACTCCATGACTTCTGAATTATGTCGGCCCGAACGGTAGTAAGAGATATACAACCTATACATGTTTCATAAACCATTTATATTCAACGACTTACACTTTATACTAAGTACTACATCATGAACATTATGCAAGACATATATGGGCAATTCTTCGTATTCTTAGACGTTACTCCAAACCTAAGTCGCAACGTTCTATTATAGGCTGCTCTTAGAGACTTTCGCGATTCGACTATCACTATCATTTCTCATTACATAAGCTTAAGGTGAGTCATAGCCCCTACTTTTTCATACTTGTTTTAACTCTTGGGGGGGATACATGCTCAACTACTTGCTTACTTGTACAAATACTCAAAACATTTATACTTGATTGTTTTATACTTGATTGTCTTATACTTGATGGAATTATACTTGATTTCATACATACATGACTGTCTTTTATCTTTGGGAAGTGGCTCCCAGTAATCTTTTATCTTTGGGAAGTGGCTCCCAGTTTTCTTTGGGAAGTGGCTCCCAGTTGTCCTTAGGAATTGGCTCCCAAGTGAGGTCTTCGGAGATGAAGTAGAGACTCACTACTAATTGCTTAATTGTCTTGATGAACTTATACATGTCTTTATTATACTATATGTTAGCAGTGGGTTGTGAACACACAGGTTACAAGTCTCTTATGGCGGGACTTGTAACTGAGTGGATTCACAATGCCTTTGCTATGTGAACATTCTTTTAAGACTTTTTAACTGTTTTAAGACAAACTCTATGAACTCACCAACCATTGTGTTGACACTTTAGCATGTTTATCTCAGGTTAGTAAGGCGATAGCTAGTACGTGGAACTTAGAGTCAAGCTGCATATTCTGAAGACTTACGCTTTTTATCATTTACCATTCAAAATATTTTGTATACATTTATGTATCATACTTTGGAATCTCATGTTTGTAACTTTGAATTCATTAATCGAATGGTAACTTTTCAAAACGTCTCATTTAGAGTTCGTTTTCTATAACTTGTACTTTGTATTATGAAGTAGCACCCCAATGACACAGTCTTCCGCTGCGGTATTTTGGGGGTGTTACAATGCATTCATTTTAATCTACATCCATCGATTTAAATTTATGAAAAACACTTAGAAAAATTTGCAAGTTTTCAAAATATATATACCGGTTCAACCATGTCACAAAACGAGTCTATAACTTAAAATTTCGTTTAACAATAGTACCATATTTTTTCACGACGCCATAGACCACCTAGCAAATTAACAATTTCATATAAACAACTTGTAAAAATAATCGCGTTTTGACATCTTAAACGATCCATTTTGAACATACATAAACCGGATTTCAAAACCAAATTATTTATAAAAATTCTTATGTTTGTCGAGTGGGCTAAACTCAAGCCCATTAAGAAACTAAAATCCGTAAGCCCACTGGGCCAATAAGAAATGTTTTTAGAATCATAAAAATGGTCCAAAGTCAAGCCCAAAACTTTTTCTATGCCCTCGCCTCCAAAAATCTTAAAGGGCCTTAAGTTGAATCGATCCAGGCCCATAAGCTATAAAAATAAGCTTTTGAATAAATAAGCAGTTAAAATAAGTTTTATACTTAATAAATAAGCTACGGAAATTTTTAGAAAAATTCCATAATCATTTTTGTAAAATTGGACTAAAAATGTAACGCGACGACACCTAGAAGGACTAAATGTGTAAATATTGAAATTTGAGGACTAAACCTGTAAATACAGAAATTTAAGGTTAAAATGTGATAAAAATTAATATTAGAAGGTTAGTATTGATTATTGGGCAAATTAGAGGACTATAGTTGAAAAATATATAAAATGGACTAACGGTGTAACGCAAGTATCGTTAGTGTAAAAATGGTAAAATTGGAAAAGGAGACAAAGACTAAACGTAACTTATTTATCATTCTTATTTATTTTCTATTTTCATCAATTTATTTCATATCATGTTTAAACATTATTTTTATTTATATTATTAACTTAACGTTAATAATATATATAACGATAGTTAAAAAGTTAAGATTTTACTTACGATTAACAAGGAAAAACTTCGATGGATAATTTTAAAAATCATACTTTGTCATATCATGCATATCACAATATTTTCACTGCACATCATTTTTCGTCATAACGAATATCTAATATTCGTTATTTTCTTTGTAATTACCAAATAGTTTTTGGTCAAGTTCTTAGATAAATTTATTTATCAGGTTGTGTTTTGAAGCCATTTTCATAAATTCGTCCGACTTTATTTTCTTCGTTTTCAGTATCAATCAAGGTGAGTCATAGCCTCACATTTAATTATTTTCAAAACTCCGTGAGGGGGATACATGTTATAAATAGATCGCAAGTATTTTTCTGTATGCTTTCCTGACTGATATATGTCTAAGTTAGCTATTGCCAAAAGACCCTTATTCATGAGCCATTAATCACTGCGGTGAACGCGAATATAATGAATAGATCTATTTAAGGTTTGACAGCCTGTCCCATTAATACTTGACGGAATGCCATTATGCATGTGGTTAGTCGTATTAGTCGCGGATAATTATATTTGAGTAAAAATAGGAACTGGCAAATCACCTATTACACGAGGGCAAATTTATCATTGATTTGATAAACACCCGCCGTTTATGGTATTTGTTAACGTTTGCGTGTCATGAGACTTAGTGCAATATATGAACTGCAATATCAATGTTTTCAAACTGATTGTATTTTCCAATACAATCTTGCTTGTGTATCAAAATGATTATTAAATTCAAACTCTATGATTTCACTCAACAATTTTGTTGACTTTTAAGCATGTATCTCAGGTATTTAGCAGGGGAAGCAAGCATGGAACGAGCGGCAAAAATCTACAAATTATGTTCACTTTATTTCAATAATGATGTAAAATAAATGATGTTTGATTTAGTTCAAAACATCAAGTTTTTATAATACTCTGATAAGGACCTATTGTATTTCCAATATTTATAAATGAAATTATGTTTTAAAACGTCTCTTCGAGCCGTTTTCTATCATTATGACTTCGATCCTCACCGTAACACCCTAATTTCTATTCCGCTGTCGCATTTCAAATTAGGGGGTGTTACATAGGACCAAAATTGTATGGCATTCAACTCACCATATCCTAGAAAGTAAAGAGTTGACTAGCCTGCAAGGTTATGGCTTGTGGTAAAAGCAGTGGAAAACCATAATTGGTAATCAACTCACCAAGATGATAATAATTGCATCAAGAGTTGGCTAGTCCAGAAGCGAACGGCTTCTGGTAAAGATAAATCAAAACCGTTGACAGCTTATGGTTTGCTCAAAATCATATGGTTATCAGTGTACCATAGTTCTTGCTTGAACTGAAACATTTGGCTACTCCAGAAGTAATGGCTTTTGGTAAAGAGACATCAAATTCATTAAATTTTCAAAACAGGTCATTTTTGGATTGTATATTGCTAGGGACTAGCAATAGTTTAGTGTGGGGGATTGATGAGTGTGTAAATACTCATCATTTTTCGTCAATCTAAACTGCAAAAACATTTAAAAAGACTTAGAAATGCATCAAAATACAGAAAATATCCCAAAATTGTGTTTTATATGTTTCTTATGCAAAAAGATTAAAAACAGGGCTAAACGGTAATTTTCGGATGAGTTTCAATAATGTTTTCACTTGATTCAAGGCCAAGACGAAGTCAAAATTATTTTCCGAGCTCACCATTGGAAAGAGCACGAAAAAACGTGCCTATCGGTATTTTATATGACAAAAGACGGTGTTATAAAAGACCAAACGGTGCTCGATCGAAGATTATTATTTTATGAAAAGGGATCAGCAGAAAAAAGGTTGTTAAAAGGAAATGGATGAATCTTTATGTAAACAGAAGGTTGGGGGTTCGAATCCAACTCTCCCCTTTCTTTCTTTTTATTAAAACACAGCAACAAGATCAATACCAGGCCAGGTCAGGCCCAGTTAATACGCAGCAGCATTGCAAGCCCAGCTACCAGAAGCAGCCAATGGCGAGATCCAGCAGCCCAGCGATGATCCTGGCCCAATTCGGGAAAGAAGAAGATCTAGCCCAGCAGCATAGCAGTTGTTATTTTTACAACTTGGGCACCAAGTTTGGCAAAGGTTTAAAGTTGGCAAAGTCTAGATAATTTAGGGGCTTTTGTAAAATTCTTATAGGGGTCCAATGTGAACTTATGGGTTTATAAAAACCCACCTCCCACACCTCATTTACAACTTCTTTTCTCTTCATTTTTTTTTTAGTTTTTTCTCTAGTTTATCTTATGTTGAAGTTTTTTTTAAGTTGTAATCTTTGAATTATTATTTTAAGATTTATAAAAGTATTGTCTTGTTTAATTTTATTTACTTGCAATCTATCTTTCTTTTATCTAATTCTTCTTTATTTTTTCAATTAAACTTTCAAGTTTACAAAATATTTATAAAAAGGAATGTGAAATAAAGAGTTTTTATGATGGTGTAGTTGTAAAATATTGTTTTATAAATGGTCACACACACTCTTATTCACCTCTTTCTTCTTATAAAGTTTTGTGTTTTTTTATTGTTATTAGTAAAAAAATATATATATTGTTTTAGTTATTTAAATTTTCATTTTGCTTGTTTTAAAATCTTTATATTTTTAAATCTTTGACCTTAAATACCCGAATTAGTTTACTTTTTATAAACATATCTCTTTGAGAGAGTTTGGTGACTAAGACTTATTCTATTAAGATTAGTTTGTCTTTTTATTTTTCATTACATTTGTTTAGTAATTATTCTAGTTTTAATCCTAGTCCGATCCATTCTAGTTTTAATCCTAGTCCGAGCTATTCTAGTTTAAATACTGGTCCGATCTATTCTAGTATTAATCCTAGTCCGATATATTCTAGTTTTAATACTAGTCCTAGTAATTTAGCTTTATATATTATTGTTTGTTTATTATCATTTTTAGCATAATGATTATTATTCTAACCCTAACCATGCACTTATTTATCTTTGTTTTCTTATCTTTCGCAGCCTAAGGCGTGGAGCTTAAGGGTCTTATAAGCTTGTCTTCCGTTTTGCTAGTTTAAAGTTATTGTGATATTTACTAGTTTCGTTAATATCGCTATAGCGTAAACATTGAAACTATTGATTTTGGGTTTTTAGTATTTAGTGGTAGCTTGAATCTTAAAAGTTTAGATTTATTAAAATAATTTTAGTATTATTTAAAATTTAATTAGTCTTAAAAATCTTTTAATTAATAATAATTAGAACTTTTAATCCAATAATTATTTTTCTTTTTCTAAAAATTTTCTTTTGTCATCTCGTACGTAGGAAATTATTTTTATGCCCGTAGATCCAATCGTGTTTAGTATTTACTTTTTCTTTCGCGCACTTATATTGCTTTTAAATCGTATGTTTTTAGTTTCTTATACGTTTTAAAATTTGTTGCTTTACGTTTCTGATCCACAAACCAATTCTCATACCCAATCCTTACAAGCACTTTAATCTCATACCTTAACCGACATTTTCCATTCACACCTCGTTGGGACACGACCCGGGTGATCACTTCCCGGTTTCACAAATAAATATCACTTTCACGAGTTTACGGGGTAATCTTTTTCCTAAAAGGTTTACTCGTATTTCTCCACGTCTTGTTGTCTCACGATAACATTGACTTCACGTTTGTTGATATTTTAATAATCAGGTATTATAATAGATAAGTGAGCATAACGGCTTCTTCTTATACTCTGATTTACAAGCATCATTAAAGTAAACAATTTTTGTTTTAGGCTCTAATCTTTGATACCATTTGTTGAGGATGAAGTTGTACCTCATCTTGAGTTATCGTCTTATTCTTGGTTCTGATCTTCACTTGTTCGAGCTTTATCCTTAGGTAGCGATGATTCTTTTGATGATTAGTTTGACGATGACTTATTGAGTATTCTTGCTCAGGGTTTTTTTACTTATGATATTTTACATTTAGGTTATAGCAAAAGTTTGCCCAATAAATAGCTTAAGTTTTATCAGTTTGTAAGTGAGCATTATGGCTTCTTCTTACAGACTGAGTTACAACAAAGAAAACACAAAGGACATTTTGTAAGAACCAGATTCTTTGTTGATGTGGCTGGAGTTTCTACTTCAGCTTGTTTATCTTGAACCATTTCACCTTCTTTATGCTTAGGGTCATGTCCCTGATGTTTGTTCTATTCAAGCCATTTTTGTTACCAATTGTTGTATGTGAACTCGGTCCCTGATGATTTGTTTATTAGTTTCACCTTTCTTTATTATAGCTTTCTTAGATTCTCATAAATGCTTTCTCCCCCTCAAAAAATGCAACTTTAGTGAAAGTTTTTGGATTTTTTGCATTTATGGTTATGGTTCAATAGTCAAGGATTATGTCCTTGTTAAGTGTCTATCATTAATTGAAGCTTTCTGAGTCATCTGTAGTGGTACATGCTCAAGATGTCAGATAGGTCAATGGTGTATATGCCTATAGCCCTTCTTCATTGTCCTGATAAGTAACTCGATTTCACCACATGTCGTTTAATTTTGATTCAGTTTGAAAGATAGACATTGATGCTATGAATTAGCTGTTTTAGTGAATGACACTCTCTGATTCACTGAGAATCAGTGAAAAGTTTAGACCTTTTTATACATAATTACATGAAAGAAGAGATTAGTTCACATTTTGATTCATTAATAAGTGAGCAATAGCTTCTTCTTACATATTGATTGTTACATCAAAGAATTACAATATTCTACATAATTAATTCTATTGATGTTGCTGAAGGATATATTGACACTAAGACTTGATACATTTTTTCTTCAGTTCTGCAACCTTTTCTTGTCTTTAGTCCAGTGTCTTCGTAGTTCAGCAGCTACTTTGATACCCGGTTGAGTTTGTCCGAGTATCAATACTCTGATATACTAGCAACCACTCTGGTCAGAGACTTGTAGAATCAGGTAGTAATTGCTTACTACCTGATTTGAAGAATATAGTCTATGAACTGAACAAGCTAATTCCCCTCTATGATACTAGATCAGGTAGCGGATCAAGTTTGTTCAAAGAGTTATGAATAGGGATCGTTCCTTCTAATTGCCAAATTTACACCATGGAACTTGGGTGGCTTTTCCTGTCTTCCATGAGTTAGCCAAGCATAACCCAGGCTGTAAACGCATCTTCTTGCTTACAGGTTGGGTAGCAACAAGGAGGGAAGCATCATTGAGTTTCATCCTTTCATTATTGACTTCCATCCTTATGTTGCTAGACGTCTTTAATTCAAGTTTCTTGAGGATTAGGGACTACTTTATGCAATGAATAGCCCCTAATGTACGATTTGTACCTATCCCTAAAGACGTATCCTCTTTCCCACTCTATCTCTCCCTTTAGATACCCCTGAATTCCCTCTTGTTCATCCATGTTAGGTGTTATTGAGATCAACCATTAAACATTCCTATGTTTTACCACTTTGATGGCCAATCAGAGCCTAATTGGCAATGAAGCTCTCGCCATATATATGACCTTTGATGATAAAGGTGATTACGCAGAACGTCATAGTCCAGGAAAACCTCTATCTGATCAAAGGTACTTGAAATTCTATCACTATAGCATCTTGTGCTAATTTGGGTGATAAGAATCTCTTTCAAGGCTTGTGGTGATAGGAGTTATTTACATGGAAGGTTGAGGGCGGGTTGAAGAGATATCTCTTTGCACAAGAACGGTTTGAAGTAAACCATATTGCTAAAAAAGACACTCGAGGTGTTATGGATGAGAAATTAGATGATGGGGATTGGTAGAGGATTGTGGTTGAAGGTTATTAGTCGACATTTAAGAACGAATATATGTTATTAGCAGTCATTCAAGAACGGATCTAGATCATGGAAGTGATCCACCCGCTCTGATACCACTTGTTGGACCGATTGAGCTTGAGCAACTCATGAATAAACATAATAATCATAAACACATGACATTTGGACATTGAAAGAAGAACGAGTTTACGATTCATGATGGGCGAAATTTCAAGGTTACTCAAGAACCCACTTTTACACACTAATAACTTGGGTGGCTGTTCAAGGGGATAGTTGCAGACGGCTATCCCCGTTGAGAAACAAATTGAAAGACACTTAGAATCAAGCTAGGCTTGGGTTCAAAGTGTTTGAGGATTCTAACACTATGACACTTTGCGTGGAATTCTCACTTTTCACTCTCGTTGAATGCACACTTTCTTCTTTGTTGGAACGGGTATTTATAGCGAGCGAGTTACTATTGCTTCACGTGGGAATAGTGATCTTGCCAACTGTTCGTAGATAGGCACGTGCCTAGTTTTCTAGCTTTGATGTCATTTTGATTTACCAGAGTTGACATTAACAAGTACGTGTGAGCTACTTTATTACCTTGTGAAGGAGCAATGGTTATATTCCTAAGGGTTTTCCAGCTTAAATGCTTTTGTAATCCCACCTAACTATCAGAGCATAAGAGTTATGCTCTGTTGGTCTTGTTCATTGAGCTGAGGGATCATCAAGGTATTGTTGCCCTTGATGATCCTTCATTCCTGAGCTAAAGTTCCTTGTACATACTGGCTGACATGCACTTAGTAAGTTTACAAGATAACTTTGATGCTTATCTAGGTCTTGAATTTTTGTTGGAGCTGTTCAGTGACTTATCTTCTTTAATCAGTTCTTCTTAGATTCATAATGTCTCTGGATCTTGGACCTTGATGAAGTGACTCACTGATTCTACCAGCAGCAAGACTTCTTGATTAGTTAGATTCTTTTATAGTTCGGTGAGGTGTCCATTGTCTTAAGAGAAAGGTCATCAGGGATATAGTGACATTTGTCAGATCTCAGTGTCCCTGATGTTTGCTTAGATACTTTCCTCACTGATTTTACACTAGTGAGGTAAAGTGCATCTTCAGTTGGTCTTTGCCTTATTTGAAGTATGTTGTTTGAGCTTCTCCCTGTATCAGGGAGTGACATACTCACTAATCATCAGTGAGTGAAATCATCACTGATTTTTTTTGCCAGTGATTGACTTGGCTATTTTATGTTCAAATTTTTGTCAGGAATATTTGGGTCAAATATTGACCCAACAAAGACTATATAAATACTAGTTAGTATACCTTAAAAACGTGGCTTCATATTTTGTGGTTGTGGATGTGGTTATGAAACGTGGCTACATAATTAATGTGGTGACTTTGAAATGTGGTGAAAGACTTAAATACTAGTTAGTACATATAAAAGCGCGTGCATTTTTTTTTTTTTTTTTTTTTTTTTTTTTTTTTTTTTTTTTTTTTAAGTGTGTTGATTTTGTACATTAGATACCCACAAAGCAATAAAATTAATGTGTTGTATTGTCAAACTCATAAAATAAATATGGTGATGTAGCAACATTAATGGCATAAATAAAATAAATGTGATTGTTTTGTTGAACGTATGTTGCATTAACAAAAAGAAAAAAAAAATCAACAACCCTTTTTGATACTATAGCAATTAAAAAAAAAAAAAAAACTTTTTTTTTTTTTTTTTTTTCCTTTTAAACCCTATTTTTTCATTCTATAAAACCCCACTTCTCTTCATCATTTTTTTCATATTTCTCTTCTTCATTCTATCAACTATCACCAACTCAAAACTTATGAATGACGATCAATTTTTCTTTGATGATGATCTAAATGACGAGATTAATAGTTTAACCTTCGAGTTTTTAAAAGACGCCGCTTTGCTTATCCATCATGTTTCCGATGCTAAAATCCCCAAAGCCCCACGAGTTATTGTAATTTTTTTTATTGTAATGTTTATTTATTTTAGTCGAATTGTTTATTGTAATGTTTTTTATTTATGAATGAAATTTTAATTTTTTAAAAAAATATGATCGCCATTGTGGTCACCACTAGCAAGTTATAGTTGGTTGTGGTTTTGGAGATAAAAAGCTGATGTATCGTTGATGTTACAGAAGGTAACCAGAGTATTTGTAGTTGTCATTAGCATTGGTCTTACAGATGTTTGCAAATGCCTAACGCATTTACTTAAATAAATTAGATCATTTAGCTAGTATTATACTTCCTCTTAAAACAATAAATCTACCAATAATTTAAATAAAATAAAATAATAATAACAAAAAAAGTAATAAATAATAAAATCAGTGTCGAGATCAATCCAAACCAACTCGACTTGTTCTGATCCGGACCCACTTTTACCCCTTACAGACTCCACCTTTTTTTTTGCGGACTCTAGCGGTTGTACAATAAGACGAGGTTCTAATCAATTGCATGGCTCTTGATTAACAGAAAATATACGCAAAGTACATAAGATCACTCAAACATTGTGTAGCTTTGCTGCGATGTGTCCCATATTCAGTTACGGATAAAAAAGATCCTCCAAAAGAAACGTTATTAAAAACAAAAGAATAATCAAATATGTAGGTTTTACTTCTTGTTAGTTAACCTACAAGTGACAATTGTCAAATGATACAGCTGAACCGTAATCATGATATGCAACACAGTTTCACCAACGGCAACAAGAGAACATGAAAAACTCAGAAGAAGAATAAGATGGACTTTGAGTGGACCCACAATTTTCATTTGGGTTCTTGCATATCACACTTGTTTTCCAAACAATATCGTTGACGCTACTGAATAGACTCTTAGAAAACTACATGGAAAAGACCTTTTAGTTAGAGGTTCCAGGCAACATGAGGCATGATTGCAGTTTGTCTGGACTTATTTGGAGTTCAGAATTGGCAAGTCAAATGTGAATCCCTCACCATTTAGTCAAACAGGAAACTAACATACTCAAAAGGTTACAAGTCATGCATACATTTTACGATCACATAAACTTCCATATCAAAATAAATGGAAATAACAATAAGAAAAAGACTACATAGAAAACATGCAACCCATTTTTTCACATGAAGAGTATAATAGAGGTGCATCACAACGCAAAACTAACCAGAGTGCAGACACCGTAGAGATGGCAATATAAGTGGAGTTCATTAGTAATGTGCACTCAAATGCTTACCACATCTCAAATCGTTTTAACTTTAAAAATAAATACTATTACCTTAATTAAATATAGTTTTATGCAATTCTATTCATACATTAACATTATACTAGCAGGGTACCTGCCCGTTATTTGGTCACACTTTTTTTAACAATTACTTTACGAATAACAATAACTTTAGTTAAGATGAAAGTGTAATTGCAAGTAGTTAAAATGGGATGTATTAGTTTAGAGGGCTGTTACAAGTTTACGAATTTAATACACTGAATTTTCTAGATGTAATGTTTATTTGTGTGTATGCAACAAGCTATTGAAATTTCCATAATTGGCAAGTGTGTAGGCAATTTTTAAGCCTTTCTATTTAGGGAATGGCCTAAATGCTTTATATAGTAGTATAGATAAAATCTAAAACACAAAGAACCTAAATATGTTGGCAGCAATAGCAGGTGCTTTGACCCACACATAAAGTTACCCGTTTTGACATTTCTAAGTAATGGCTTAAGTGACAAAAAAAAAAAAAAAAAAAAAAAAAAAAAAACCTATAGCCTTGGAAACTAGAGTTCTATACCATTTTGAGCCGCCAACTAATGTATAAATTTAAGTTAGTCAATATAGTGTATAAACAAACTATATATACCACTCCCAGACTTCCCTCTAGACAAAGAAAGAAAAAAGGAAAGGAATGATTCACGTATGAGTGTCTTTCTGCTCTGAACAAAACTTCCACATTCAGGCTTGATATTCATAAGAGGCCAAGACAAAGTAGTGCAAGCCTAACGATGGTTGAACTTTAGAGCTGACAAAAAACGCAGTTTAATACGCATCTGAATTTGTTAGGTATGCTTCTTGTTCAACATCTTGATGGAATAGGCAGATAGCATAGCATAAGAAATTCCAAAGTGTCTTATTTCACTGTCGTTACACATCGGCACTCTAATTGTCTATATAAAGAATTAGACAAAAAGTGTTGTGGGCATCCCGACCCAACCATTGTGATCCGTTACTCAACCTGTTCCACCGGACCATTTTCCACCTCTAGTCCGGTACAGATGTAATTATAAGCTGAAAAGGCAGATGCAGACTTGAATGTATAAAATGATGCAGACCTTGCAGTTGAGCTCAAACAAATTGGTCCGGGCATGTTTGTGTGACCTAGATATATTGATTTTATGAATTTCAAGTGAATCCAAGTTTCAGGATACATAATCCCTGGCAAACAACAAGTTACAAGTCATTTCTTCTACAGACGCTTGATTTTTAGAAAAAATCGTGTTTTGCATCTGTTTTTTCTCCTTTCTATAAATCTCCAACTCGAGAACTCTTCCGCTTTTTTCAAGACCAGCCAACAACACAATATAAGTTCCAAGAGCCACAGGAATTCCTAACTCCTTCATTTCCTTAAACACCTGTACTCCTTTAGAAGCATTTCTTGAGGCAAAGTAGGCTGCCATTAAAGCAGTGTAAGTTGTCGTGCTTTTCTCAATATTAGGCAAAAAGTCAAACATTTTAGCAGCTGAAACAGACTTATTAGCACACCCGAGCTTGTATATCAACAATGCACTTTGATTAATTCCTAGAAAAATTCCGTCTTTGATCATTTCTTCAACAATATCCACAATGTTTGGGAAATAATTTGTTCTAATAAATAAACCCACTAAGGAAAGATACGAAATTTTCTCAAATTTTATCCCCAGTTTCTTACCATACTCATAGGCCAAAACAACACCATGAGGTCTATCATGAGCAATGTATGCTTCAATAATTGATGAAATAATCTCAGGAGTCAACAAAACATTCTTGACCATCATCTCTTTAAGCAAAAGGTCAACACCAATAAAGTGTTTTCTAGTCAAAAGATTTAACACGAGGCGTTGATCTATGGAGTTTGTGTCGAGATTAGTAGGATCTATGGGTTCAATTTTCTTGTAATGTTCAGACAAATGACGATTTGATTCCTTGAGAAGGAGATCGTTTTGTCCTGCATTTTTTAAAGTTTCAAGAGCTTTTTCGTATATAGGGTGGCGCAGAACAAGTGAGTTTTCTTTCATATATTGAAGAATTTTCATCATAACCCGTGTTTCACCAGATTTGCAACAATTTTCAACTAGAATGTTGCATGTAGCTTTATCAGGTTGTACTCCTGCTTCTTGCATCTTGATAAAGATATCTAGGACCTCGTTATATTTTCCTGAAATCAATTGTGAAGATAAGAACATTTTAACGTATCAATGACAAGTCTTAAAATAGAAAATTACTTGATGAGAAATAGGACAGCTTTGATAAAAGCTCAAAACGGGTAATTTAGTATGGGTCGGTCCGGGTTGAGTTGATGAGTAGAAAATTACTTGATAATGTAAAAGTTAAAAGTACAATTAGGCCAACTTTCAACTCATTTATAACCCATTATACCTATCTGACCCGCTTTCCTTATAAGATTTACCCATTTGACCCGTTAAAGATAAGCATAAATCAAATCAGCCTGTTTATAAGTAATGGGTTGGAACTGACAAGTCTAACTATATCTTAAAAGCAACTGGTGACAGGCGATTACAATGGTGACAGAAAAGGGAAAAACCACGCACAACATCATATATTTGTTCCTAAAAATTTGGTTCATGGGATGCTTTCTTCTAACATAAACTTGCAATATTAATCGAGAACAATTGAGTTTATACATATCAATAAAATGATTTTTACTCAAAAACTAGTTGACAACTTCAATTCCAGCAAAAATTCAGTGTCTTATTCTAAATTGATTTTGATCTTGAAACTCTTACTAGATTGAACTCATCTAAAATGTTTGCTGATTTAATCATGATTTTGATTTGCTTATCCACTTTCAAACTTGTGTGCCAAATCCTAATTTTGTTTGGTAATCACCCAAGCAGTTAAGTTAACTCATGTATCTTTGACTTAAGTCTGTTCTGAATTTTCGATTCATACACACACATAGATGGAAACAAGAAGAGATTGAACATGTTCAACTAGAACATGACAAGAAAGTGTCAATTTCCTAATCCTTCTCTACCCCACAAAAATATTCACTAAGATTATGCTATTACATAAATTCCCGGTGTCCTACTACCTTACACTAGCAAAAGATGAAGAGGTCAAACGATATAAGCTAGAGGTGGCCAATTGGGCTGGTAGGGGGTTATTTTATTTCAGGTTGAAGCGCGCCCCCTTAACTCGAAACCATTTTCACCCATTTTAAATAAATTGCAAAGATAATTTTCAAACCGTTTTTTTTATATATTTCCATTATGGCATGTTTAAGATAAACACATAACCCAAATCGACCAATTTACAGGTTAACATCCCCACCTCCCATATAAACCAATAAACTAAACGCAAGCCATCCCAACAAAATGCATAAGTATATTAAACCACGAGCAGTTAAGAGAGTAAAATCGCACTCACCACAACCAGCAAGATGCTCCATCAAAACAGTATAAGTAAAACAGTTCAGCGCACAACCAGAGCGAATCATCTCCTTATAAACCTCACTCGCCTCCTTTACCCGCCCATGACTAAACAAAACATTCATATACGCCGTATACGTGACAACAGTCGGACAAACCCCTTTTTCCTTCATCTCCTCCCATAACTTAACAGAGCCATCAACATCACCATCATTAGAAAGCCAATGCAACATAGAGGTATACGTAACAACATCAATCTTAACACCCTTTTCCTCCATTACCTTAAACAAAAACCGCATAGACGAAATCCTCTTAGCTTCACCAAATATATCAAGCATCGTGGTATACGTAAACTGGTCGTGCTTAAACCCCTTTAACCCAGATGCCCAATTAAAAAAAAGCCAAGATTTTTGCATTGGTGGGTGTGTTTTAAGAACTTGGTTTATAGTGTAAGAATCCCATTTAATGTTTAAAGATTGTAACTTTTGTTGAGCAGAGTCCCAATTTGAGTACCTAAGTATGTTTGATATGTCTCTTATGGTGTCTTTCATGTATACTTTTTTCAATCTTTGTTGGGTTTGGTTAATGGGTTTGAGATGGGGTTTTGTGTGGATAAAGAATGGTGCACAGAAAAGGGGTTTAAGGAATTGGAAAGTGGGATGATAAGAAGCAATCATGGGTTTATAATAATCAAGTACCTGAAAATTAAAAAGGTGGCCGGCGAAGTGATGTTTATTTGAGACAAGAAGGGTTTGAAATCATGGGGCTGTTTGTGTATGTATGGTCTTGGGCTCTTGGCTACTATTTGCGAGTAAGATCATTTGACTTTTTAAATCAAATGGTTTTCAAAAAGGAAATTTAATGAAACATGACTAGCAGGCTAGTAGTCTGGCAATTTACGACTGGACCCGAAATTAAGATAGATTTGGGTGACGAGTTATCAGGTCCTTCGATACCTTCGAAACCACCATAAGTAGGGCTGGAACGTTCAGTTAACATTTCATGAACTGTTCGGTAAAAAGTTCGTTTATTTATTAAATAAACGAACATGAACAATATTTTCCGTTCGTTTAGTTAAATGAACGAACATGAACAAAAGTCTCGTCCGTTCATTTATGTTCGTGAACGTCCGATTATTCGTTCGTCAATGTTCATTTATGTTTATTTATTTATTTATATTCATATATCATATCTTCTTATTATATAATTTTAAAATTAGTTTGTTTAAATAAAACAACACTTGTAAAACAATATATTGTGCATAATTTAATAAAGTTTATGTTTCTTTGTTTATGTCCATTTATGTTCGATCGTTTATGTTCGTTTAGTGTGTTAATGAACGAACACAAACGAACATGAACAACTCAGTTTCTTAATAAATGAACATGAACAAGAAAATTCGTCCGTTTAAGCGTTTGTGTCCGTTTATTTGTTCGGTTAAAATTAAAAGAACGAACATGAACAAGGCTCCGTTCGTGTTCGTCCGGTTCGTTTACAGCCCTAACCCTAAGCTAAACATTTCCTCATAAGGTTAGAATAACTCCCTTACGTTCCAACAGTCCTCCGGAGCATGTAGGGTAATGAAAGTTACCATAAGTCTGGAGGCATTGACGAAAGAAATAATGTTGCCTCCTTTTCCGATAGACAAACACTGTCAACAAATGTACGATAAGGTATCCATGATAACTGTCGAGGACGTTACGACAACCCGAGCCCCGAATGTAAAGGCTCATGCCCAGTAGTGATTCTCACACCTCGCCAAAACAACAATCTCGTCCCCATAATCCTCGTGTCGTGGAGCATTGATCAGATGGTATAAGTAGAGTCGTTCACCCCGGTGAACGACACAATCACGCACACTCCGCTGCTTAGTACTCTCTCTACTTTATCTCACTAAAATTATATCAAGCATATACTTATTTTTACACCGGAGCTAGGTCTTGAATTCAACACATGGGCGAGCTAACAGTGCTTTGTCTTATTTCAACTAAGGGACGCAATCCGGAGGACCAAAGCTAAGATCATTTACAAGAAATTGTTCAAACATTTTCGCGCCATCCGTGTGTGACAACTCGCATTTTTAGGTTCATACTTAGCCATAAACTCAAAATATTTTACTTTGAATACTTGAAAATTTATACTTTTATGTATAACCGTTAGGTTAAATCGAGTAAAATGAAAAATAACTTTTTTGGGGGTAGAGGGGGTTACCCTGGTAAAATATATAATCATAGAAAAATGTTAAGTACAATGGTATGTGACAGAATTACCACAAAACCTCAAGCATACGCTTGAACAACCACTAAGCCGTTTTTTACATGCCACAAAATGAAATAAATCAAACAAAATACACTAACAATCACACCAATAGGAAAAAACCACCTAACCAAGCACATATCCCTAAAATAATCCAACAACAACACACTAGGGGTATAGCAAGCCAAAAAAAACTACCTCTTTAAAAAACCTTCCCAGGAAAGTGGAAAAAACCCTAAAGAAGGAACAAATAGTACAACTCTCAATTGGCACTCCAACCTCGAACCATACACAGCCAACATCATGGATGAACACTCTCGAACCAAATCTTCCATAAAGAAACAATCCACTAAAGAGATGTATGGATGAGCGAGTCCGGAAACTTCTAAAGATGCAAAAGCGCCTAATCATAGTTCAATCTCTTGAACTTGCACATGAGCAGCTTGAGCCGAACAATAGACCTGATCACAATCTACAATCTAAGCATGAGACCTCTTCTGATCTTGAATAACCTGAAGTTCCTCTCTTGCCAAATAAAATAACATGAAGCAGCAAACAAAAGTTTAACAACACTTCTAGCAGAACGCTTCTTCGATATAGGAATGAGGTAAGAAACAATAGAGTCCAAGGAAGCTGTTCGTGGGAGTCCGGTTGAGAACTACATAATGGACAGACAAGCAGGTTTAAGTTAGGATTGCTGCTATCATCCCGTTGTCTAAGCATGTCTTGAGTCCTCAATTCCCGTTTAGTAACCATCCAGGGATTGAAAGAATGGCGGGGAATACACCAAGAGAACTACACCACATCATACCAATATATCAACCACCAAACCTCTAGGCCGGATAGAATCCCAAACCGATTCCATAGAAAACTCGATATTCACATCATTGTGAGACTTCCAAACCAATCTATCCCTATAATTAGGAATTAGGATATGGGTAGGGATAGTAGCAAGTATAGGATATTTCACATACCAATCAGGCGGGCATATCCAATTCCCATTAACTAAAACATCCTTAATCGTAGATGAACAATTGAAACCATCTCTATGGATGTCACGAACCGAAATAAAGTCCGAAAGAGGACTCAGAAGGCACCAACGATCATACCACACAAAGGCCGTATCACCACCCCCAAGACGATACCAAATAAACTATCTAATAATCGAGCCGACCTGGAGGATTTTCCTCCATCCCCAAGACATGTTACCATAAAAGGATAGTCCCAGAAATTACGCCCTCTCAACTTATAAGAATGGATCCATTTGACCCATAACGATTCCTTAAGGGTAAGAATACTCCAAATATGACTCGAAGTAAGGGCCTAATTAAAAGCATCAAACCTTCTAAGTTTGAACGTATATCGGCACTAGATTAAGTTTAGTATACGTCAAATAAGTACTCTATGATTTTTATAAACATGTTTTATAAGTCTATACATTTGGTTTACAAATTTTACTTAAAACATCTATGTCTTGCATTTAAGTCTGCATTCATGCAATACTTAACCAACTCAACACTTTCACATTATACACTTATACACTCATTTATACACTTTAAAAATACAAAATCTCAACACTTTTACATGCATCCATGCAATACTTAACCAACTCAACACTTTTACATTATACACTTATACACTCATTTATACACTTCAAAAATACAAAATCTCCCCCCCCCCCCCCCCTATACACACCAAAACCGACCAACTTAATGGTAATCCAAAACATGATTTTAAGATTTATAAGCACCAAATTAAGAAAATCATGCTAACACCAAAAGGCTAGCACACCTTGAAGACCCAATTCAATCTTGGTCCCCTCAATCCCACGCCCAAGACACCACATGTGACGACCCCCTTTCCTCTATTGCTTATTGATGTGGTACGCGTGTGTACTAGTTTTAAATTTATAAACACGATTTATCCGGTTATCTATTCAACACATACAAGCAAGTATACTCGTCCGTTTATAGTTAAGGTGGGTAAGTCGAGATCGTCCCAAAGGATTTTAGCGATTAATGTATTAAGTAACTAGTTTAAGCAAAAAGGGTGTCAATCCGATTTTTAATGTAAATTAAAAAAAATAAGTATCCAATATAATAAAACATATACTTATGTGTAAGTCCTTAACCAATTGCATAGAGTATTCAATTAAGTTTGGTGTAAACTTGTTATGATGCACAATTTTATATGAATGATTAACAATCAATGGTTTTTATCATGATAAATCATTTCTAAGAATTCAATTTCCTAGTTAACTCATTTCAGCCTAGTTAACTATTATGACAATTCTATTAACACTTTATTGTTTGAAAAGCAATTCTTATCCCATGAATTCCTACGAATCCTTTCGGCTTAATATCGTGATGAAGTCGTTTCAAACATTTTAATGAGTAAATAGGATGCTTGTCACACATCATATCTCATACTAATTCGTGCACTAACATTTTAAAATAAAAACATTTAGAAAACTCTTTCGGCCAAATATTCTCAAAAAGTGTTTTTACCAGCAAATTAAGCAAGATTAGATGTTATTCTAACAAACTCATAAAACAAGATATTTTTTCATGCATCACCTTTTTTAAGAAGAATACTCCACAATTGATTACATCATACACACAAGTATATAAAAAATTACTCCATAACAATCATAACAATACACAAGTAACAAACAAAACTTTCATTCAACTTAAAGTAACAATAGTTCATAGTAAGTAAACAAGATATACCTAGTTTAAGGATTACAAGAACTAGAATCGTGGAACTATAGCAACCACACTCCTCCAATCGCCTACTATGACAAGTAAACAACTCCACACTCGAACCAAACACTTGAGACTTTACTCAATGTTTCCTGGACGTTTCTACAGCAACAATAGACTTTCAGACAATAATTATAAGTTAGTAAGGACTTTGGTGTAAGTCTTTTACTAGTTTGGGGTGTCACACTTTGTATCCAAGCCTTGGATCTCAATTTATAGCCAAAGAACACGTATTATCCAAGGTAAAACGTCCCTCATGAGTAAATAATAGGAAATGATAAGCTACCCATGATAATGAGGAGTAAATCTCACAATTAATGAGATTTAGTAACTGCAGCATTGATGCATGCGATATGTCAGTGTAGCACAGTGGTGTTTAGCCTAATTCAAGTTTTACATTTATATTTAGCCGACTTATTACTAACACACACACTTAACGAGCAGTGTACCCGATCAATATGCATATAGTGGTAAGTAGAGTGTCGAACACTAAGAATGGAACGTAATATCTAGTTGATTTAATCAGTATTTTAATATCTAAGTTAGTATTACAATCTAATCTAATAAAGGGGGTTTAGCCTGAGCGACTAACACAGATTTAATAAACAATAAAAGTAAAACTAATGAGAACGAATCAGTGAATAGCAATCACGTACACAGATAGATAATAGAAACACGTAAGAAGACCTGTCCTTATAGTTAATTAGCTTGTCACTTGTTTTATTGCTAGTTTTATATGATGAGTATCGTAATCTAATCTGTCTCGTTGGATCCTAATATCGGCGAGTAAACTCCTAATGATCACTTATGTTTATCCTACTTTCTAGACACTAGATAAGCATGCGAGGAACAGGTATGGTAGCCCAGAAGACTCAACAAAACACAGAGGTTATCAATGCACAAATAAAGTCACCAAAAACATCAATCATATAAACTTTAACCAGTAGGAAAGCAATTTTAAGGAGAGCAGTATGGTGGCCACAAGCCCATCAATCCTGATGGATTAAAGCTTACTAATACAATAAACAAAACTACTTAATGAATTATACACATGCAGGACCTTCTTACAACTCTAAGATCTTCGTTTGGGGCGTGTCTTGTGATGCTTCTTCGACTGAATTCGTCTCCTTAGGGTTTTTCTGTACATAAAACTCTTATCTGTCTTGGGGTATTTATAGGTTCTGTCTAAGGGGTCGATGCGGCGCATGTTGATGATAGATGCGGCGCATGTACTTAACTTCGCGTGGGGTCCAAAATTATTATATTCTGGAATATTCGTACACCGCCTTTAGATGCGGCGTAACTTCTTTCTCAATTCGGCGCATGTTCTTTAACGTCTTTGATAGAATCTGGTGAAGTCTTTAGCTGATACGCCGCATGTTGTAAATGAGATGCGGCGTATTTTGGAGTAGAACAAGTTGATTATCCTTCGTTGACCAAAGTTTCATATGCGGCGCATGTTGTAATTGGATGCGACGCATTCTTCAAAGTCAGGCAATGGTCTTCGAATTCATCTAAGTATGATGTTGTGGCGTATCTGTTGAGAGAGATACGACGCATCTCTTAAATTTCAGTAGACTTTTCAAATCTTGATCATTTATCTCCATAATTCGTCCAATATCATTAACTTTCACCTAATTGCCTGTTTTTACCTGAGAATCACTAAAGTAAACATTAAGGCACCAATTCTCATTCAAAATAATATAAAACAAGTCAATTAAATTGGATAAATGATGCTAATAAAATGTACTTATTTGATCTCATCAAGCATCCTCCAACCGATCGGTATGAGCTCCAACCGATCGGTTGGACTCTTTTGGTCACCTCAAACCGAATCGGATGCGGGTTGCATCCGATCGATTGGATCTTTCATGTACTCACAATCATGACTTTTCTTCGTCTTTTCTTGTCGCATGCTTTATCCTCCATTGTGGCACTGATTTCTTTCATAAAACTTGATATTTTCTTGTTGTATGAACATGGAAATCTTGACATTATCAAATCCTTGAGTTTTTGTGTGGTTTTTCTCTTGACTCCATCTTAAAAATCTCCAAATGTGCATAATCACTTTAATTCTTCATTTTTTCATCATTTATTCCCGTACTTGGCTATATTTACTTGCATATACACATTTTCATGAGTAAGTAACAAATATATACAAATATAACCAAATATAATGCACAAAACTAATAATAACGCTACTAAAAACATACTCATTTTAAGCGTTATCAAATTCCGCCACACTTGAGTTTTGCTCGCCCTCGAGCAAATCTAGCTTTTAGAAAAATTTATTTCAATGGTATCGCCTATTGTGATTCCAAAAATCTAACAACCATCCCAAAGGAATAATTGTTTACTTTAATTTTAATGTGAAAATTATTTGAAACATAAACGAATTATTATAGAGCTTGATAACATAACTAAGCACTTCATGAAGAATTTTGAATTTCACTCAACACGTTAAGAAAAATTGATTGGTAAACCACTCAATGCTCAATCATGATTCATGTATTTTACCATAAGCATGTACAAGTATCAAAACAACAAAATATAACATCAAAGAGGTATTTTATTCGGGTTTTAAGGTTAAGGTTTACTGGCCAATGTTCAAACATCTCATACAAAAAGATAATAGCTCGCTGGTGCGTGTTCTTGAATAAACAAACAATGGATGGTCACTAGATTATACCTTGGTTCGCTGGCGCGTTATTTTCATAACGGATGGTCACCACAATTTTCTCTAGATCGCTGGCGCATCATTCATTCACTTAAAAACTGGATGGTCACTAAAATATTTATGTACTAAACATTCTTACAAAGCCATCACTATATCCGGATGCTTGAAAGCTAACAACGAATAAAGTAATTTGGTAGAAGTAGAGATAAGGCATGGGAATTATTTTGTGAAAGGTTTCTACAAAATGAAAAATAATAAGAACCAAGTTTAAATTCTATTCCCAGCTCTTTATACCAAAAATGATCACTTTCCAAACTCCTTTGAACGTTATTCCGCATCACATACACTTTTTTTTCCTCTTTAGCTTATTGGCTATTTGATACTTCACATACTATATAGCTTATTTGCTATACTCTTTTATTCACATACATTTTTTTTTAACAAACTTCTCTCGTCACCCACACACTTTGGATGAGCACACGCTACAAAAATACAAATAAGAGTAGCGACCCCTTCTTCGTTGAAACAACATATACACATATCAAAATGTGGTCAACGTATAATCATCAAAAATAAAAAATTACGAACTTCAAATGAACTTGATTCAGGTAAGGCTAAGGTATAAAGTGTAAAATATTTTTTTATATTTTTCTGGTTTTAATCAAAAGAGAAGATTTGCTCAGAAGGTGTAACTAAGGGTATCTAGCGTCAAAGATTAACACTAACAAATGGGTTCCAAATACAAGAATAACTAACCAATGTGATTAGCAAAAATTAAATTGAATTGTAAACGGATGGCCATTTGGTGTAAGTCCTAAGTTGCCTCTTATCACTTGAATATATTTTACCACTCGAAAGTGATTTTAACCGTAATGCATAACAAGCACAAGTTCTAGAATCAACATAATCACCGACACACTCATAGCAAAATATATAGCATAAGGAATGATCTATACAAAAATTTGCTTAAATCCTCATAATTTAAGCTGAACAAGTTATAACATGTACTAGTAAATGTTATCGATTCCGAATTGAATTTGCTCTTATAACTTGATTAAATTTCAAAAATAGTTGTCAAATAACCTTATTTTTACCATTGAAACAATCTAGTTCTTAAATTATATGAATTATGTGATAAAACAACTAGAAAAATCAAGGGCGAACGAATCCTAGTAACTTGAATCCAAAGTCCTAAAAAGATTTAAAAATAAAACTATTTTTCCTATTTTCTTCCCTTCCCCCACACTTAAGTTTTGCATTGTCCTCAATGTAATAAAAATTAACTTCAAAGCAAAGAAAATGGAAAATTTTTAGTAAAATAGGAACTACCGGGGTAAAAATACGCAATATGCATATTTGATCACAAGTAGGCAAATGAGTTCTCCAACTCCAAATATTAATCAACAATAAGCTTCCGGTATAGCACCCTTGCAAAAACTGCAAAAATATACAAAACAAAACAAACAAACAAAAACAAATATTTAAAAACAAATCAAACGTTAACATAATACGTTATTAATCCTAAAAGAAAAAGTTAAAGAAAGAAAATATATAAATAATTCGACACACATAATTGTTTTTATTTATTTTATTATTACAAACACTTATTAACCATCCCAAGTAGCAATTGGTTGCACACCCAAAACTTCGGGAAGTTCATTTAGCTTCCCATTTCTGCTTTCGCGAAGATGTGTGAACCCTTTGATGTCAAAGCTTAATGGAATAATTGGTTCATTGAAATTGCTCATCTCTTCCTTAGTAAATAGCCCAAGATTCCTGGCTATTCGTGAAATAAAATGCCCTGCACATAAATAATTCTTCGATCCAACCGTCTCACGTCGCTGTAAGTGTTCTACTATCACCCAAACTGCATTCAAATGCCTTAAAAGATGATTTTCTTCTAGTGCTTGCAAAACCCATAAATCTTCTTCATAAATCACGTCAACACCATAAGTCCTATGTAATATTGATTGTACTATAATCCTATGAAGCACTTGCCATAATGGTTTCTTAATTGACGAAACCTTAGTCTCTCCATATTCTAGCTTATCCTCCTTGCTAATTATTTTCCAAAATCCATGAGCATCAAAATTATTTTTACTCCTTACTCTACTTATTACCAAAAACTTAAAGTCCTTGTTACTCTAATCCTCATTAGAATATAACCCTAACAAATTCCCAAATTCAAACAATGTAACTTCATGTTTCTTACCTCCTAGTCGGAAATCGAGAAATTTGTCAGTAGTAACCCCAATATCAGTAACCCTTGACTTCATCTGCATAAAACATAAAAACTCTAAACACCATTGTTTGTATATTGGTTCTTTTATGTTGAATGCCCTAATCCACATGTTTGATGTTAAGATCTGCCTATTCCACACAATCCTAATAAGAAACATATCTTCTAAAAACTCATCACAACCAAACTCCTTCATCGCATTCCAATCCATAACCCTCGGTGAATGAACTACTCTTCCACCAATCTTAAGAAGAGTACTATTGAAAATCTTTCTAACCGTCGGATCTTCCCCTTTCCATAAAAGGTTTGGATGACATTCCGGAATTGGCATTAATTCTCTTTTCCTGATTCCTTCTCTTGTTCTCTTTTCAAACCCCGATACTCTTGCATCATCCTTAAAAAGAAACATTCGAAACACATTTCTCATTAGCCGTTAGTGAAAGAATCTCAAATATATGTTAGTATAAGAGTATAAGAACCAATACTACACAAATTAGAAGTTAGAAAGTGCATTTGCAAAATTTTCAAAGTTTTTAACGAGGCATCCATCCGATCGGTATAGCCTCCAACCGATCGGATGGAGCAAATGGTCATACCCAACCGATCGGTAGCAACCCGCAACCGAATCGGTTGGGTTTTCTGCAACTCACAAAAAACTTCTAAATATTTTTCTTCAATCGATTTCTATCTATTCCAACTCTCTCCTATCATGTATTTGCATACTCATGATGGTTTCTAAACTTCCAATTCATCCTTATAACGATCCATAACATCTCCAAACACTACTTTAATCAATCCTAGAGCATACAAGAACACTATCAAATCAAACTCTTCAATTAGTGTTCTAATCAACAATGCACTATCATAACATCACTAATTAACAAGCATATAACACCTGGGAATCATCAACTGCAACCTAATTCGCTTCAAAGTTTTTACCCAATTCAATCTGAAAATTTAATTAATTGATTCTTCCTCAAGACTTAATCAATCAATCTAATTCTTTTTGCAATGTATTCCTATATCAGTTACCCACTTATCCTCAAAAGATTACATTTTGATTCGAACTATATCAAAAATACTCAAATCTTGACCTAATTTAATCAATCCAAATTAAAACCTAATTAAACCAAATCGATGATGCTACTTACTTGTTTTGGAGATATGGATGATCTCTAAACACTCCTACAACTTCTAATTAGCTTATAATGGTCGAATTTATGGTCCCATATATGGTGGATTGTGTGTGTGTGTGGGTTTCTTGAAAATTTTGAAACTTTGGGCTTATATATTCAACTCCATCCGATCAGCTTTTGATCCATCCGATTTGGATTGGGTTTTTGCAAAAATTCACTTTTCCAAAAAAATAACACTTAGTTTACTTGAATCAAGTAACTAACATGAGTTTTTCTTCCAAAAATCCTTTTTGTATATAAATTTTCCACCACACTTAGTCTACTACATTTGGTCCAAAACTATATCTACTAACTCTAAACAAAACTAATACTAAAAAGCTTAACTAAAAACATAACTTAATAACCATAATCAAACGAAGTCTTAACATAAACTTAACTTAAAAACAACTTAAATGCAAAAAATATATGAAAATACCAAAATGCATAAATTAAGAGAAACAAACAAACTAGCACAAGATAGTGCTTTATTCTTCAACTTGTTTCACTTGGTCCCTTCATCCTTGGAAATACTCATGCCTTAGGATGTCTTCACTTTGAAACTTTCCGGACAACTTCCGGTCAGTCTTTTGCGTCTTAAATTTCCGTGCAAAATTTCTTCCGCTTGGGCAAACAATATCGAATTTCACATGCCAATCCCCATCTCCATCTTCTTTCTAGTAAACACTTAGACCATCGGGTCCCCACTCCAAATTTTTGAGTTGGACCGGTAGAGATCCAAGAAAATCTGTAAGTTTATTAAACACAAAGACATTTTTGAAGGGGGTTAAAGAAAGCCTCCATTGCTAGAGCTCTTTCCATCTCATCTTCGATATCAAAGAAACTAGGAGTAACCGGCCCATACTTAGGCCTTCCATCCCCATCTCTCCCAGCTTCAAAACAACCAAAATAATCTTCCACGTCATGTTTCTTGTGCATTTCCTTAACCATTTTTCCTCTTGGTTTTGGGTAGTAAGTTATTTTTCAAAATACTGTCATCAATAGTCATAGTACCTCGCCCCATGTCAATGATAGCCCCACATGTTCTTAAAAATGGTCTACCTAACAAAAGTGGTAATTCTTTGTCCACCGGAATGTTAAGCACTAAGAAATCGGCTAAGAATGCTTGATACCCTATTTGAATTCGAACATTTTTCACTTCTCCCATTGCTTTTGCTTTAGAATTATCGGCCATAGTGAGTACACATAAATTAAAGGACTACTTGGGAACATATATTCTTCACTAAAAATGTATCAATGAGTAAAGACTTTGTACACACAAATTGCAAGTTGAAGGACTACTTCCCAAGTACGAGATATTCGATCAACGTTGTCAAAATGAAATCGCCTAAATACGTGTGTGATAAGAAACAAGGCTTTTTGGTTCAACTTCACAAGTTATTGACTTTCTTTTGTTATTACTCCGTACTGAGTAGTAGTCAACAACTCTTTTAACCGAAAACAAAATCATATTTACAGATTTAATCGCTTATGAATAATGTTTGGGAAAACTAATAGTAACAAAGTTTCATCACTGTTTCAATTCAGTCACTCAAACTTTATATTAACCACAAAACATTTAAGTTTTTAATAGTGTTTTATTGTTGTGTAAATGTTCAAAATAAGTGCATAATCGTACCTTAATAATAAACACCCACATCTGATTTCACTAATCTCAACTAACTTAATGTACAACCAACTTATGCACACGTAAAAAGAAATATAAATCACAAAATAATACTCCATCCGTTCCTAAATAAATGTCCACTATTGACTTTTAAAGTCTTTCTTTTTTAACTTTGATCTTAAATTATTTTAATTGTGTTATGTAATACTTGATTCAAAAAGTATGAATGGATTAGGTTTTAAATGTATTTTCATTAGTATAATTTTCACTAAGTATTAAATAACACAAATGAAATAATTTAATGTCAAAGTTGAAAAGAAAATACTTTAAAAGTCAACACTAGACATTTATTTAGGGACGTAGGGAGTAACAAAGTTTGAGAACTATTCACTTTTGGTCACTCAAACATAAAAATTAAATAAGAATGAAATACTTGTGAAACATGAGTGATTAAACCTAACCCAAAAAAATATGAGTGACTAAATTTGAATACTAAGAGCATGAGGTACGCTCATGCCATCCCTTGCGTTTTCACCACCAGCTGAAAAACTACGATGGTGCACCGTACCGTGGTGGCCAATTTTTTTTCTTTCTTTTTCTTTTCTTTCGAATTCTAACATTGGATAAGTTGTTTTTTTTTTTTTTTTTTTTTTTTTTTTTTTTTTTTTGAATTGTAACGGCTAGTAGGGAAAAAAAGTGTTTTTTTCAAATTTATACATTAAAATTTTTAATTTTAACCCTCTAAAAACCTTATAAATACCCCTTATTATTTCATACTTCACACACATTTTCAATATATTTTTTCAAACAAAATGAGTAGATTTTGGAGCCAAGAAGAGGAGTTACTTTTGGAAGAGTGTTTCACTCAAATAACCGAGAATCCAAATACGTATTGTAATTTTTTTTTCAATGAAATTCAAATTCATAATTCATAATTCAATACAACAGAAGCAATACGGAAAACATAAAAATGATACGGGAAAACATAAACACGATACAGAAATAGTTAAAAACGATACTAAATCATACAATTCCGTTAACCATAAATTAGCCATATCGGTCGGTTTCTCAAAACCTCCCACACGTGAAAATATTTGAAGCTTTTCCCACCATAGCGTTGCTCATAAATGGTCTTTGCAGTGGCAAAACGATCATTGACATTTACCTCCCTGTTCATAAACACCTCCCTGTAAATAGTGTTGAATCTTTTACATTCCAAGTTAAGTATTGTCCATTTACCAACAAGCATATGTTTGTTACGATTGTCACCCTCATTCTGATTGTTGAACATGTCTACAACCCGATTCCAAAATGTGTGATCTTTGTGGGTGTGTTGTTCTTGGGAAACTTCACACCAAACTTCAACCAACAATTTTTCTTCATCTCTTCACCATAAATTAGCCATATGTCTGATCTTTTGTAAAATGTTTAGATGTACCAGTGTGTGAACAAAACTAGACTATGGTATGTTATTTATAGCTGGCTGAAACAATAAGAACGGGATTTTGGATTTCAAATTTAAAATTCAAGTTCAAATTTGAAATTTAAATTAAGAAATGTGCGAGGTATATTTAAATTTCAAATTCAAAAACGAGAGGGATATATTCAAATATGTATTCAAAAGATGGGCGGGATATCAAACTTGAAATTCAAATTCAAATGGCAGCGGGATTTCAAAACTGAAATTCAAATTCAAGCTCAAACCTATATATAGCCTCGTACACTGGATTGTTTATACACACACACACACACACATAAAATTTATTAACAAATTCTCTCCAAAACAATGTCTCGCAAAGACATCTCCCAGCAATTCCCAAGTCACCGTGACTTCTCCCAACAATTGCCAATTCACCGTGACTTCTCTCAACAATTCCTAAATGAACACGACTTCTCCCAGCAATTCCCAAGCTCTAACATGATTCCAAATGAACCGGTGAACACTCCACCGGAAGAGATCTTTCCGGTATTCACTCCGGAAAATGAACCGGTACCCAATCCGCCGGTTGTCCAACAACAACCCAATCAACCGGCGAACAATCCACCGGCAAGATTTGGGTTGACTGATGAAGAACTCCTGGAGCAAGATCTCCAAGTCTTGAGAGAGTATGAAGAAGCCGAAGAACGTGAGGCAGCTGCTCGTAGGGCTCAGGAAGATACTCGTATGGAGCGGGAAAACAAAGAAGCACAATACCGATGGGCCATGAGGTTAGGCCCTTTTCAATCAGAGTATTCGACTTCGAGTGACGAGGGCTGTGTCTCAGATGATTCATTTTATTAATTCGTAGTTTTATTATCATTACCGTATCGTAGTTTAATGTTTTAAATCGTAGTTTGTATTAATGTAATGTTTTTTTTTTTTTTTTTTTTTTTTTTTTTTTTTTTTTTTTTTTTTTTTTTAATTAATGAAGTTTATTTTAGTTAATATTGCGTATGTTTTATTTTATGTAAAAGAAAAAAAAAATGGAGGACGACACCACATTTTTTGGTGCTAAGGGTTACAGCCAGAATGTGGTGCCGTGGGATTTCTGGTGCCCTGAAGATTTTTGCTGACGTGGCAGCACTTTTTCCCCACGGCACGAGCTTGACTGCATGAGCGTACCCAATGCTCTAAGAGCAGGAGGTACGCTCGTGCCATCCCTTGCGTTTTCACCACCAACCGAAAAACTATGATGGCGCACTGTACCAGGGGTGGCGCCACGGTCGCATGCGCCGTGGTGGCTAGCCTACGCGGTGGCTTTTATTTATTTATTTATTTATTTTTTTCTAATTATAACGGCTAGTAAGGGAAAAAAGTGTTTTTTTTTTTTAATTTATACATTAAAATTTTTAATTTTAACCCTCTAAAAACGTTATAAATACGCCTTATTATTTCATACTTCAAACACATTTTCAATATATTTTTTCAAACAAAATGAGTAGATTTTGGAGCCAAGAAGAGTAGTCACTTTTGGAGGAGTGTTTCACTCAAATGACCGAGAATCCAAATATGTATTGTAATTTTTTTTCAATGAAATTCAAATTCAAATTCATAATTTATAATTCAATACAACAAAAGCAATACGGAAAAACATAAAAACGATACGGAAAACATAAAAATGATACGGGAAAACATAAACACTATACGGGAAAACATAAACACGATACGGAAATAGTTAAAAACGATACTAAATCATACAACACCGTTAACCATAAATTAGATATGGGTTGGTTTCTCAAAACCTCCCACACGTGAACATATTTGAAGCTTTTCCCACCATAGCGTTGCTCATAAATGGTCTTTGCAGTGGCGAGATGATCATTGGCATTTACCTCCCTATTCATAAACACCTCCCAGTAAATAGTGTTGAATCTTTTACATTCCAAGTTAAGTGTTGTCCATTTACCAAGTGTGTGAACAAAACTAGACTATAGTATGTTATTTATAGCTAGCTTCAATAAGAGTGGGATTTTGGATTTCAAATTTAAAATTCAGTTAAATTTTGAAATTTAAATTAAGAAATGAGCGGGGTATATTTAAATTTCAAATTCAAAAAACGAGAGGGATATATTTAAATACAGATTCAAAAGATGGGCGGGATGTCAAACTTGAAATTCAAATTCAAATTCAAATGGGAGCGGGATTTCAAAATTGAAATTCAAATTCAAATTCAAACCTATATATAGCCTTTTACACTGGATTGTTTATACACAACACACATAAAATTTATTAACAAATTCTCTCCACAACAATGTCTCGCAAAGACTTCTCCCAGCAATTCCCTTGTTACTGTGACTTCTCCCAACAATTCCCAAGTCACCTTGACTTCTCTCAACAATTCCCAAATGAACACGACTTCTCCAAGCAATTCCCAAGCTCCAACATGATTTCAAATGAACCGGTGAACACTCCACCGGAAGACATCTTTCCGGTATTCACTCCGGAAAATGAACCGTTACCCAATCCACTGGTTGTCTAACAACAATCCGATCAAACGGCAAACAATCCACCGGCAAGATTTGGGTTGACTGATGAAGAACTCCTGGAGCAAGATCTCCAAGTCTTGAGAGAGTATGAAGAAGCCGAAGAACGTGAGGCAGCTGCTCGTAGGGCTCGGGAAGATGCTCGTACAGAGCAGACAAACAAAAAAGCACAATACCGATGGGCCATGGGGTTAGGCCCTATTCAATCAGAGTCTTCGACTTCGAGTGACGAGGGCTATGTCTAAGATGATTCATTTTATTAATTCGTAGTTTTATTATCATTACCGTATCATAGTTTAATGTTTTAAATCGTAGTTTGTATTAATGTAATGTGTTTTTTTTTAATTAATGAAGTTTATTTTAGTTAATATTGTGTATGTTTTATTTTATGTAAAAGAAAAAAAAAAATGGACGACGACACCATATTTTCTGGTGCCGTGGAATTTCTGGTGCAATGAAGATTTTTACTGACGTGGCAGCACTTTTTCTCCAGGGCACGAGCGTACTCAATGCTCTAATGAAACTTCATTACTATTTAATAATTTTCTCTCATATAGTTTCGACCGCATATAATAAAAATATATAATTATTTTTTGTCAGAATATTTAAATTTCAACACTAAAAATCGTGACAAAAAGTGTACCGGTAGATCACTACTTGATGCTTATGGGTGTTCCTTTCTTAAATTAAAGTAGAACGAGTTGTTTAGTATAGTGTATTTTGTACGTAATAATGAACTTGTGGTCTTGAAACGTTCGAGCGAAATTCAAGTATGTACAGTATCACAATTCACAACCAAAAAAAAAGATGATGAAACAAAAACTCTTTGCTTCTACGCCGGTTTCCACGAAATTGCAAAATTTTAAAATTTTCGTTGGACGTTTTAGAAACGGCCCCCGTCACATAGCCATCACAAATTCTGCGTGTTTTAAACACCACATAAAAATGTTGCCATAAGTTGATGAAAATTTTGGCCCACGTTAATAAACAATTAAACTTGATTGAAGAGGCAGTAGTAGGCATGAGTTGGACGTTGTCTTTTTGTATTATTATCTCTATATCGGACAAAGATCCAAGATTTGACCGTAAATCGGACTAAGTGGGCTACTTTATTTTATTTTTGTTAGGAGAAATGTTATATCTATTCATGTAATTTAAAAGAAAAAGAAGACACGCATAATTTTACTTTTTTTTTTTTTTGAACGAGCATAATTTTACATATTTTGATGATTTACATGCTTGTTTAGAAAGATAAATAAAAAATACATGGTATGTTTGGCGAAAGTAACTATTATTTTTTAAATATAAATATAATTCTAAATGAAAATGAAGCAGAAGCTACAAGTTGTTGATTTTTAAGAGATTATAAAATATATTTTTTTTAAAGTTTATGTTAATTGCTTCTTTTTATTTGTTATAGATTTTTTTAACGTTATTTGTTATAGATGAAGTTGTGTATTTTATGAAGAATACTTATGAACATTTGAGTTGCGATAAAAAGGCTAAAAAGTGTTTCTAGCCACTAAGCTAGTGTCATGTGTCCCTCACCCACTCATTTCTTTTCTTTTTTTTTTAATATTTTCGGTTAGAGGGCATTTTGGTCATTTGACCCATTTTTTTAATTTCACCTTAAATTTCAAATGCAAATAACTTTCAAACGACAAACTTTTACAAAAAACCGATTTCACCATAATTTTTAAAATTTAATCCTCTTTAATTTGGTATAAATCTTTTTAATTTTTTCGAAACTTTTTTTTTGACATATTTATTGGGTCATGATTTTCTTGAAAATTTTAGCATTTTCGGCTTTAATTTTGTCTAGTTTAAAGGCCGAATTTTGCAAAACTTAAAACAAGAAAGTTGTAGCTTCTTGGCCATTCTTTACCCAGAAATTTGAATCACTCAAATCCAATATGATATGAGTGAGATATCGTATGTTAAATATGACGTTTTACTCATATTTGTTGCACACAACGTGTTTGATGAAATGTTTAGCTTAGATTTTTAGTCTTAAAATTGAGTTAAATGCACTAATTTTTGTACAACAATGCACCTTTAGTTATTTTATTAATGTAAGATTCAAAAAGTTTTGTTTTTTCTTTTTTTTTTTGTTGTTTTTTTAACTGATGAACCATATTAACTGATGAACCTTATTAACTGATTTAAAAAAAAAAACATTTTGTTCATCAGTTACTTTTGTTGAACTATATTAACTGATGAACTTATTAACTGATGAACCTTATTAACTGATTTTTAAAAAAGACATATCGCGCGTTAAAGAGCTTTATTAACTGATGAACTTATTAAATCAGTTAATAAGGTTCATCAGCCTTATTAACTGGTTGAACTATATTAACTGATGAACTTATTAACTGATGAACTTATTAAATCAGTTAATAAGGTTCATCAGCCTTATTAACTGGTTGAATTATATTAACTGGTGAACTTATTAACTGATGAACCTTATTAACTGATGAACTTATTAAATCAGTTAATAAGGTTCATCAGTTAAAAAAAAAAAAAAAAAAAAAAAAAAAAACAAAACTTTTTGAATCTTACATTAATAAAATGACTAAAGGTGCATTGTTGTACAAAAATTAGTGAATTTAACTCGATTTTAAGACTAAAAATCTAAGCTAAACATTTCATCAAACATGTTGTGTGCAACAAATATGAGTAAAACGTCATCTTTAACATACGATATCTCACTCATATCATATTGGATTTGATTGATTCAAATTTCTGGGTAAAGAATGGCCAAGAAGCTACGACTTTCATGTTTTAAATTTTTCACGATTCGGCATTTATTATGGTACAAAATAAGGTCGAAAATGCCCAAAAAATAAAGAAAATTAACACCCATTTCGTATGTAAAAAAAAAAAGTTTCGAAATTTTTAACAAAATTTATACCAACTTAAAGAGGATTAAATTTTAAAAATTATGATGAAATCAGTTTTTTCTAAAAATTTGTCGTTTAAGATATATGTGCGTTTGAAATTTGAGGTGGAAAAAGAAAAAACAAGTAATTTTACTATTTTGCCCATATCCAGATTTTTTAAATAAAATAAATGAGGGACACGTGGCAGCACCAAATTTCTTTTTAGGCTTTGCAAATTTTGGGTACTTTGCAAGGGATCCGGCATCATGAACATTTTGTATGAAAAAAAATTGATGAACATAACAAATAGTATTTTTATCATTTGATAATAAAAATAGATTAAAAGAAAAGAAAAAAGAAAAAAAGAAAAAGAGAGAGCATATCCGTACAGTATCCAGGAGGACATGGGACCCACAATGGAAGTGGGGTGTCTTTGCATATGTGGATGGTGTTGGACGGCATGATGGACTCTGGTCGTATTTCATATCCATCATCACATGCATTTCCATCTTTTATTATTATTATTAAACCCATCAATCATTTATCTTTCAAAACTCTTCTTACAACAACTATCATCAATTTTCCTCAACTTAAGGTAATTCTGTTTTTCTTTAATTATGTATGTATATTTCAACTACTTTGATTTGTTTGCTTTTCGCTTTTTAGTTGCTGCATATGTGTACTACTGGATCTACTTAGGTTCACTGTTTTTTTTTCTTTTTTTTGTTTTTGCAAAACAGAGTAATCTTGGTGCTTTTAAATGTGTGACTTGAGAGTACGTTTAGCATGTATTGTTGGGTGTCCTAACTTAATAATACATCCATCAGTAAAAGATTTAACAAGTTGGAACTGATCACGTTTTACTATACTATATGCTGAAATAGCTTTATTGTATAATGTATATGTAGGCCTCCCAATCATTTCTCTATATGTTGTGGCCATGCTTAAGCTTAAAGAATAAAGACTTGCGCATCTAAAAAAGCTGCAAATTTGGAGAGCGAGTCTATTGGCTTTTTTCTCTCCCTCACAAATAAGCTAATATATAAGCTATTGAGATGAATATATATATATATATATATATATATATATATATATATATATATATATATATATATATATATATATATATATATATATATATATATATATATATATATATATATTACCTAAACACTTATTTCAAGCTTTTCATTTTATGACAACACAATAAGCTAATTAAATTCCATGTGAGATTAGTACGTATCTTCTACTGACATGATCTACCATGTGAAAAAACATGTGATATAGTTAAACATCACATGCCTCTAGTATCTTTTTCAATTTCTTTTCTTCTTCATCAATTGTGTTAATGGTTTAACGGCCTCGACTTTTGATGTTAGTTTCAGTTTCAACGGTTTATCACATGTTCCTTTAAGTTACTGTGTTCTTACTTAATTGTATGTATTTGAAAGCCTGATATTAGAATATGTATTATTATCAGATAATCAAGAATGAATCCTCCAAAAATCAAGAGACGAGTGGGTAAATATGAGGTGGGAAGGACGATTGGTGAGGGAACTTTTGCCAAAGTCAAGTTTGCTAGAAATTCTGAAACTGGTGAACCTGTTGCTCTCAAGATCCTTGACAAAGAAAAAGTTGTTAAACATAAAATGGCTGAACAGGTTACCCTCAACTCTCCGTACTTATGACATTGTAAAATTGTTACAAAAACCGGTTGTATAAGTAACATCTTTACACATTTCTTAAGTCTGATGAATGAGTTACACCGCTACATCTTTGATAGTTATTTTACTTCCTTTCTTATGTATGATTTTCATTATGCAGATAAAAATGGAAATAGCAACTATGAAGTTGATAAAGCATCCGAATGTCGTCCAATTATATGAGGTACTTTAAGTTTTTTTTTACATGACATGGAATTCTTTATAAACTATCTTTTAATTTTCAATTTTCTTTATTAACAACATTTATGGTTTTCTGATAAAGAATATGTGAACGATAAACTATGTTATGTGCTGCCAATAACATTGGTTTGTTCCTTCAGGTTATGGGAAGCAAAACCAAGATTTTTATTGTGCTAGAGTTTGTCACAGGAGGAGAGCTTTTTGATAAAATTGTAATTCACCATTTTTCAGATATATATATATATATATATATATATATATATATATATATATATATATATATATATATATATTTTGTTTGTTTGTTTTTAAAGTTATCTGGTAATTTTACCTTAATGTTTGAATTTGATTATGTAGGTGAACCATGGACGAATGCAAGAAGATGAAGCCAGAAAATATTTTCAACAGCTTATCAATGCTGTTGACTATTGCCATAGTAGGGGTGTCTATCATAGAGATCTAAAGGTAGTCAAAGTTGTTATTATATTGATATTCTCATGTCTCATTACTTATTAGCGTTGCTTTTTTCTACAGCCGGAAAATTTGCTCCTAGATGCTTCTGGAAACCTTAAAGTTTCGGATTTTGGATTAAGTGCCATTTCTCGCCAAGTTAGGGTAAATACAGTGACTTGAAGTTTTTCATTCTGAGAAGTCTTATGTTTCTTAAAGTACATGTTTATTTCACAATGTCAAAATAATTTTTATTTCACAGGGTGACGGTTTGCTACACACAACCTGTGGAACTCCGAATTATGTCGCTCCTGAGGTGCAGAGAACTGTTAATTGTCATATTCGCTATTCATACTACATGGAAAAAATGGGCGACTTCCTTCTGAGCTGAATCTTTTGATTTGGCCAATTCAACCCCATTAAAGATATAACATGACCCATGTCAACCATTTTTTATGTTAATGGGTCAAATTGCAACCTGTAATGCTTAAACATCTACATGTTGTGCTTGTCCATGTAGTGATATTATTTCGTCCTTTTCAGGTCCTAGAAGATAGAGGCTACGATGGAGCAACTGCAGATTTATGGTCGTGTGGAGTCATACTCTTTGTACTGCTTGCAGGTTACTTGCCATTTGATGATTCTAATCTTATGAACCTTTATAAAAAAGTGAGCATTACATTAAAGTGTGTTGTACTGTCGGATCCCATGTTGTATTTATCTCCTTTAAAGTTACTTTGGTGGTGTGTATGTAGATTTCAGCGGCCGAGTTTACTTGTCCTCCGTGGGTCTCATTTCCTGCCATGAAGTTGATAACTCGAATATTGGACCCAAACCCCATGACGGTAAGTGTATGTACTTGTATTGACATTTAGTTATAGTTTTTTCGGCTGGTACGAAACACAATTTCTGAAACTGATTCATTGACCCGAAAAATAATCAGATAACTTATTCAGAATATTTTACCCGAACAGTAAAAATTTGTTACAACATTAAGTCGTAATGATTTGATAATCAGTTCCATATTGTACATTCAAACAATTTTGATCATAGTGTTCAAATTATTTGTTGTTAGAAGTAATTGTTTGGTTCTCCATTAACTAGTTATTATGCAGTTGTTAGATGCATAATAACTAGAGAATTAGCTACTGTACACAAGCTCTTGTAGCCTCTAACTAGGATCAGTTATCGTCATCTTACGTACGTAAGCATGATTATGCCTACCTCAACACTTCTTTTCTGTTGTGCAGCGAATCACTATATCTGAACTCTTGAATGATGAGTGGTTTAAAAAAGGTTTTAAACAACCTGAATTCATCGAGAAAGAAGAGGCAAATTTCGATGATGTAGAAGCAGCTTTTCAAGATTCAGAAGTGAGTTTACTAACTTTATTATAATTATAATCATTTAAAATGTCTCGCTATAAAGAATGTTGAGTATTGTTTTTATATATTTAGAGTTTGCTATCTCAGCTTGTTAGCCCATAATGTCCTATTGTTTGCTCATGTTAATGACATTAAAATTACCTCTTTATTTTGACCTGTGACAACTGAAACACTGATTTAGATTTTCTGGAGGGACAAGATTCTTCTGTGGATTTAGTTTAAGTGGATCTAGAAAAAGTCTCTATCTTAGTTTATTAAAGAGTTCCCTCAGTCTGCAAGCTAGCAATTGATAAACTGAATGCTTTATTTCGGTCATTGTTTTTCGTAAATCCCTATCAAGGCAGTGACTATTAGTGTTTCTCATGCGGATCCGTTACAGATGTCGACTGTCAGATAGGTGGTATATTAAGTCAAACATTCACTGTAGAATCAGAAAAAGTCAAAGACCAGATGTTTACATGTCTTGTTGGTTCACGGTTGGTTCTGATAAGAATGATGGATTTGGTAACATGTCTATGGTGACCCATGCCGAAGTTCTGTAAACAGTGGCGGAGCTAGAAAAAAATTTGTGGGAGGGCCGAAACAAAATTTTTTCCGGAAAAACATTAGATGGGAGGGCTGAGATGAGAAAAAAAAAAAAAAAAAAAAAAAAAAAACACATGAAATCGCGAAAAAATACACTAACAGGCTTAGGCCTAGGGGGGACCGAGACCGTTCCCGGTCCTCACTAAGCTCCGCCCTTGATGGTAAGGTTCCGTTCTTATTGGTTCAGAAATACAATTAAGAGGTTGAATTATATGCTATGTAGGCTTAAATAAATACAATTAAGAGGTTGAATTATATGCTATGTAGGCTTAAATATTATCTTTTCTGTGAAATTGGTAAGAGAGTTCATGGCTTCTCTTTATACTAGTCATCAGGACATTATGTGAAAGATGTGGAGGTATCTAAAGGGGGCACTAAGATGTGATATTTTTCATACTTATCATATTCGTAATCGCCAGTAATACTGGATCCGTAAACCACCAACACATCTTCCTTTGGGAAAATAGTGATAAATCAATGGTGTAAGGAGCAAATCTTACATAGTCCCCCATGTTGCATACATATCTACTTGACTTGGGATCAACCAGACTACCAGAGTTGGGTAATGTTCAAAACGGATTCAGGTTGAAACGGGTCGATATAGAGTGGGCTAGGTCGGGTCACAAACACTTCTTTTGTCAATTTTGTATGTATATTTAATGCATGAACTATAACTAGTGATATAGTATATGTGCAATAGTAATCTAGATCTTTGAATTAAGTGATTTTTGAGGTTGTATGCACTAAGAATAAACTTTAGGTGACTTTCGACCCCATTTGACCCGTTCCCTCTTCAGTTAAGCCTTTTTTTCCCTTTAATTATACATAGCTTAATCCACTTTCTGGGAATATGATATGTCATCTAGAAAAAAGAGAGATCCAGCTCCCCTGAGTTTATTTCTGTCTTCGTAGAAACCATATCTACATATGTTTTAATTTTTCAATTTTCTTCCCCTTTATTTGAAAAGGCTTAATCAGTTTCTAAAAGTTTTTATGTTTGTTTTACAACAGGAGCATCATGTTACAGAAAAGAAAGAAGAACATCCAACAGCCATGAATGCTTTTGAGCTGATTTCAATGTCTAAGGGTCTCAACCTCGGGAATCTTTTCGAGATTGAACAGGTTCATACTCGCTCCTTCTGTAGTATCCCTCTATTGGATGATGTTACTGAGTGCATATTAAATCTTTTACTTTAAGAACAAATATTTTCTCTAATCAAGTAGCTTCATAAATAAGTAGCAAAATGGCCAGGTCTAATGGGTTGGGTGATGGTTCAAAACAGGTTGGGGTTGTCTGAACCAGTTATTTTTGTTTTTAGAAGAAACCTGTGAGTCAAATATGATTACAAAGTTATACTAGTTCCAAAAATATTATAATTTCTGAATAACCTGGTTTAGGGGTTTTAATGCATTAAAAAATACGCGTGAGGCTACTTTTGGCCCACTTCTCTTTGAGCTACTGTCACCCGCTTGACCTGTTAGAGGTGCAACACAACTCGTACCAATCCTTACATAAATTTCAAAGAAATTTAGTGTGTGGGTCACTGTAATTTTATCTTTCATCTGCATCACTAAATTTCAATTGTATCTGCTTTGGAATGAAACCGGGCTGCAGGGATTCAAAAGGGAGACTAGATTCACATCAAGATGTCCAGCAAATGAGATAGTTAGTAAAATTGAAGAAGCCGCAAAACCACTTGGATTTGATGTGCACAAGAAAAACTATAAGGTTTCATAAAGTTACTTCAGCTACCTTGATATGAAGTTTAAATGGCTACGCGTTTGGATGAGTAATGATTGTCTGTTTTTCACCTTTCAGTTACGGCTAGAGAATATCAAAGCTGGGAGAAAAGGAAACCTCAATATTGCTACGGAGGTACCATTAGTTGATGTGTTAATCAATAATGTAAAAGTTAAGCCACCGTTTTTTTGTTTTTATTTTTCCATGTTATCTTACAATTTGTACCCTTTAATAGGTATTTCAAGTAGCACCATCACTTCACATGGTTGAAGTACGGAAAGCAAAAGGAGATACTTTGGAATTTCATAAGGTAAGTTCTTCATTTATTTCAAGTAACATTTGTTTTCTTGTTAGTATGTATCCACTGTATATTCAGAGCGCTTGATATATCTTTTCTTTTTCTTTTTTGGTCATTTGTTTTATTATACAAGGGGAGTAGTATATATAGTTTCTGGGGGCACTGTGCAGAATCTAGACTACCTTTTACTTTTAGTTTATACACTAACTGGTAGCTTATAATGTTATGAAAATTCTAGTTTTAAGTGCTTTAGGTGTAGTTTATCCAGTTTTTTTTTTCACTTTGGTTGTTTTTGCATTGTGATGCTATACAACTCACCATTTAAAATTTTAGTTTCATGTAGAGTGCGTAGAGCCTTATGTTTATTGTTACTTCATCTTGATGCGATGAGTAATTATTAGAGGTGGAAAATTGGGAAGGATGGCAATGGTCAAAATGGCTCGGGTGACTCGAAAGATAGTATTCTATTTTGTTGATATTTTAAATCATCAACATGTTGAATATGATTGCAGAAATTATGCAATAATGATAGTAATAATCCAAAGTTAACAAAGCAGTTTGGTTTGTATGGTTTATAATCTGCTTGGTTGACTTAGACCCATTTCCATATCTGTTAAATTTTGACTCATTCGACGTGAAAACTATAACCCTCAAGTGTTATCTATGAAGGGGCCGAAATAGCTACCTCTTGCAAATGATCTAGTTATAAAGTGTGGAATGTGCAACTTTTATAGTATGGTGTACAACTAGACTTGCAGGTTCCCATATTACATATTTAAGAGTACTAGTTTCCCCATATCAAATGGTATGAGAATCGGCATTTGGCTTGCCCATTACTTAATTTTATGATTATATACGGATTTATGTTTGTTGGTTGAGTTTTTGTTTGTGTTTTGTTTTGTGCTGGTGCAGTTCTATAAAAGACTTTCTAATAGCCTCAACGACGTTGTTTGGAAAACAGAAGAGGAAATGCAACAGCACAATTAAGCAGCTTGGGAGTTTTAATCTCCTTCTGCATTTTTGTCTTCTGTTAATGGAGAAACCCGTGCTACATATTACGTTTTGTTGCTCGTATGTACTATTGGACACTTATAGATAGACATGTTAACGATTGTTTGTTTGTTAAACAATGTAGTTAAAAACACAAGTTGTAGAAGTGTCTATATTTAATTCTTTCTGTTCATTAAATAATTTCACTCCATAAATCAAATTCTTTTAGTAGAAAAGATGGACAGATATTGTCCCATGTTGAAGTTATGCATGCTTTTACTGCTGTTAATTTATGCAGTTTGTTGAGTGCTGTAAAGGGGTGAGCATCGGTCTCGGACCGGACCAGAGCAGACCAAGGACCGAATTAGCCAAAAAGCCAAGACCGAGGACCGGACTGAATGTGGTCGGTCCGGTCTTGTCTCAGTCGGTCCAGTCCAACAAGGCCACATAAACGGTTTGTGGTCCGGACCGGACCGAGGACCGAATTAGCCAAAAAGCCAAGACCGAGGACCGGACTGAATGTTGTCGGTCTGGTCTCAGTCGGTTCTTCGGTTCAGGTCGTTTGCTCGGCCCTAGTGCTGTTAATTTGTACTGGTTCATGCACATTGCACAACTATGTGGGAAGCACTTGCAAGACTTAGATTGTTGTAGATGCTAATCACATGCTTACTCATAACCATTTCCCCAATGCACTAAGATGACAATGAGAAAAGGCCAAGATATTTGATCCCAAAAGGCGGATGCTAAACATATAAATCTGCCAAAAAGAAAAACTGTAAACTTAGGATGGCATGGTCTTCGTCATATGGATCTGCCAACCCGAGCTCGTCAATACGATCACAACATGAGTCACCACAACCTAATTATTATCATCTTATACATTCTCAATTTCAACAAAAAAATGCGGTGATTCTCTTTCAACGTACTTTTAATACGAAGGGAAACAACGCTGAACAAGAAAAAAAATACAAACATCCGTCGATTGGATTGTTCTCAGATTATAAGATAACTCGTCTCGGTGAAGCTTCTTCCTTTTAGGCTATTTACATATACTGTAGTTATTATCAACTCATTCACAAACAAATTTACAATGTACAAGGGTGTGTGGCTATATATGCAAGTAAAGAAGGGGAAGAATGTTTGTTGTGTTGTGTAACCCTCTTGTCCCAAAAGTAGGGTAGTGCATAGCTTATAATTCCATCCACATTAGTAACTCACCATTGCTTGATGCATCAGTCATAACAAACTGCAAAAATATACCAACTTCAGTAAAACTAGAATAAATACACTTCAAAATGAACAATAGGCAGGTAGGAGGATGAGTTGTTGTGGATTTGGACTGAAATCTTATGCTGGGACGGTCATTCCTAAAGATGGTAAGATGGACAACGCTGGCCAGGTTGGGTAGGTCAAATGGCTGTGGCGCCAACATTATCTGTCCACTTTTAAAGAGCAATTATTAGTTAATGAACTAAATATGATAGAAAAAACAACACCCCAAAACAATATTTAATTTGTATGAATAAATAGATTGAAGATGTTGAAACATTTCACTTGGGGTGACTTTTAAACCGTCTGACCCCATTTCACTTCACGGGAAGTTATAAACTCGACTCATTTGACACATCACAGATAAAATTTAACACAATTAAGCCCATTTAAACACAACCCATATGTCATATGATCATATCTCAGTAAGTCAATTGCAAGAGGGGTCATCAAATCCTATGGGTTACAAGTCAACACAAAGTAAAGCAATTGCTAAAAGGGCTGATATTTGCTAATTAACACGGGAACTTGTGTCCAACGTGCCAAGAGGTCAAAGGTTGATTCCTTCTAGATGTTAGCAATTCCTTTAGGGTCACATGTATTGGCCATAAGGGCTAAAAGATCTCTTAGTTTCAAGTGGAGGGCACTTTGGGTTAAAGGGGTCGTATGCCCTGATCCAAAAAGTATATAAGTATTGACAATTCCACAAAAAGTAATGGTTATGAACAAACCTCGAAGCCCCGCTTTTTGTACACTTCCTGTGCAGGCTTGTTGTCTCTAGTTACATGAACAAATAATTTCTTCATACCTATGTGGGTAACAAAATCGCAAGGATGAAAGTCATGAGAATATATGAGCTTATGGTAAGTTATAACTAGACACTGCAAAATAGGTGGATCGGGTGGGTTGGTTATCAGGACGAAACGAAATCCAACTTTTTAATAAAATAATTCAAGCTGACTTTTGCATTAGAGATATACTTTGGGCCCACTATCGACCACCTTCACTCGTTTCTTTTCTAATTACATACCGAGTATGTTTTAATTTCCAGTTAGAAATAAAAATATATCAGACTAATTGACCCATTCATAAGAGATTGCTTAAAATTGCCACATTTAGATACAAGGAAGATGCAAAACTAACCTATAGAAGTTGCGATATGTGTGGCAAGGCCTAGCATGTTTGATGCGATTCCACGACGCCGAGCATATTTTGCCACAACCACGTTTGAAATGTAAGCATACTTGTGTAAACCAAAAGGTTTTTTGCTTGCCAAAACACGGGGATGCCTTTTTACCTCCTTTTATGAAGAGAAAAAACAATCAAGATACAGAATATCATGTCAAATCTCATACAATATCACGTGACACTAAAACATAGACATGAATCCAAACTAAACGACAATAACAATAACACTAAAGAGATGTTATGTCTGACCACTAATATTACAACCTCTGTAGGTTAGTTTCTTTTAACCCATTCGTTAACAAAATTGAAGGCTGTTGCAATCCAAAAAGGTTCATGTGGACACTAGACTGGTAAAGAGTAGAGGTTGCCAACATAGGCAGGTTAGTTATTAGGTTGAGATGGATAATGTTTTGGAGGAATTAGAACACGTTGGCTTGGTTGACCTGAACCTTTTTTTAGTACTTTTTTTTTAATCAAATGATATACGAAAATTCATGCATGTAATACATTTCAGCAACTTTCCACCCATGTGACTCTGTTCTCTTTTATATTAGTATATGTTTACCTGTTTCATTGATGCAGCAAGAATGAATAAAATTTCTGGAAACTTCAAAAGTATCATTTAGTTCCAGAAGTCGAGTGGTTTGTGTCTTTAAAGTTCGTAGTCTAAAAGTCAGTTCGAATAAATGTGGTTCTGTCAGTTTTTTTGGTTCTATTGGTCTATATTTGACCTGCTATGGACATGTAAGGGCAGACAACCAGTTTTTCTATCTTGTAATAAGCTTTTAAGCTTGATCATCTATATAATAAGAATCCTCCTGCTACTCCTGTCATTATTTCTTCTCTAGTTGCAGTTTTACTGCACCAGTTGGTTTCAGAGCAGGTTGTGGTTTGTGTTTGTGCTTCTGCCTAATCATGCCTCCTAAACACAGGCAACCAGCAGGGGCACCTACCAATCTACATGTCGATCCAAGAGAAGAGGTGAATGAATTAAGGAGGCAAATCGAGATTCTGACCAGCGTTTGGCCCAACTCGAACCTTCTCAGGAGGAAGAAGTTGACTCAGATGATGCCTTCCAAAACCCATTTCATAGGCATGTCCGTCATCGTGAGCCACCTATGCGTAATGATCGTAGGTTAGAGGCCAGTATCAAGGTTGAAATTCCAGAATTTTCTGAAACTTTGAAGGCCAAGGAGTTCATTGACTGGTTAAACACCGTTGAACGAGTGTTTGAATTTAAGGATGCGCCTGAAAATAGAAAGGTAATATGTGTAGCCATCAAGCTAAAGGGCCAAGCATCTGCTTGGTCGGAACAACTCCAGTTGATGCGAGAAAGAAGGGGGAAGCAGAAAACCGTAAGTTGGGATAAGATGAAAAAGAAACTTCAAGCGAATTTCCTCCCGTTCAATTATACACAGATAATGTTCCAACGTTTGCAAAATTTGCGACAAATAATTAGGTCTGTCTAGAAGTTTACAGAAAAGTTCTATGAGTTGGTGTCACGCACTGATTTATCTGATAGTGAAGAACAACTTGTTTCAAGGTACTTGGGTGGTTTGCGACAGAATATTCAGGATGTGCTTTGTCTTTACACCTTTTGGTCAGTTTCTGAAGTATACCTAAGGGCTTTAGCAATAGAGAAACAACAAACACGGTATGGAAATCATATTGGAGGATCACAAAACAAATCTGTTGGTACAAAGCAAGTTGAACTTACAATAAAAGTCAACAATTTGACGTTGGTGTGTCAAAGAGACCAACTGTAATGCAGGGGAGCAGGCTGGAAATATTACTAGTTCGTCAAACCAAACTTTTAAATGTTTCTAGTGCGGAGAACCAGGCCACAGGTCTTCAGCTTGTAGGAAAGAGAGGTAAGCAACTTATGATGGAGAATGGAAAGTTTGAAACCTACGAGTATGAAGACGAAGTAGAATATACTGTTGAACCACGCTATGATGAGGACGATGAAAACAGCGAAGACAATTTGGTTTATGGTGATAGTGGTCGAATGTTGGTAATCCGAAAGAGTCTTCTACTGCCTAAAGAAGAAGAAAAGGATGACTGGCTTCGTAGTAACATCTTCCACACAACTTGTACCATCAAAGACAAAGTTTGCAAACTTATCATTGATAGTGGAGTTGTGAGAATGTCATCTCTCGGGAAGCTGTAGACAAGCTGAATGTAAAGGCAGAGAAACATCCAAAACCGTACAAGTTGAGCTGGTTCAAGAAGGGAAACGAGGTGAATGTTGATACTCGATGCTTGGTTCCTTTCTCAATAGGACAAAAGTACTTTGATAATACCAAAGGGCTTGTGTCCCAATGGTACCCCATGTTGTGTGAGAAGCTCCCCACCAAATGGTTATGGGTTCAAGTCCTGCTTATGTGAGATGGTCTGTGGTTGTATATTGTGAGATAGTTGTTCTAAAAAAAAATGTACTTTGATAATGTTTGGTGCGACGTTCTTTCAATGGACGCTTATCACATCCTTCTTGGAAGACCTTGGCAATTTGATCGTTGAACAATTCATGATGGTAGATCGAATACGTACAGTTTCAATAAAGACAATCTTAAGGTGACACTCTTTTCCATCAAAAGAAGTCAGCCTCACCAAGCCATCTAAAAGGGCCAGTGAGAACTTTCTTTCAATATCTAACTTCATGGGGAAGGTATGTGAATCTGGAATTATATTTGCATTGGTGGTTCGTGAGGTGGAAACCCCTATTTCAGCCAAACATTCAGTGAAGTCGCTTCTTGAAAAGTATGTTGATGTGATGCCAACAAGGGCTGCCACCAATGAGGGACATTCAACATCAAATAGACCTCATTCCGGGTTCTAGTTTGCCTAATAAACCAGCACATCGCATGAGCCCAAAAGAGCATGAAGAATTACAACGCCAAGTTGAGGAAGCCTTAGTAAAGGGCCTGATAAGAGTAAGCACGAGCCCTTGGGCTGTTCCTGCACTTTTGACTCCCAAGAAAGTTGGTTCATGGCATATGTGTGTTGATGGTCGGGCAATAAACAAAATCACAGTCAAGTATCGTTATCCAATTCCTCGCTTAGATGATATGTTAGATCAACTTGCTGGTGCAAAGGTGTATTCAAAGAACGATCTTCGAAGCGGGTATCACCATATTCGTATACGACCAGGTAATGAATGGAAAACAGCATTTAAGACTCGTGAAGGTTTATATAAATGGTTAGTGATGCCATTTGGGCTATCTGACGCTCCAAGTACCTTCATGCGGGTCATGAATCATGTCCTTAAGCCATTTCTTCAAAAGTGTGTCGTCATATACTTCAATGATATCCTGACTTACTAGCCCTCATTCGAAGAGCACAAACACCTAAAAGAGGTACTTGAAACTTGGAGGCAAGAGAAGCTTTATGTGAACCTAAAAAAAATGCAGCTTCGCAACCTCAATGGTGATGTTTTTTGGGTTTGTTATATCAGCAGAAGGGATAAAAGTGGATGAGTCCAAGGTTCAGGCTATCGTTGAATGGCCTACACCTCGTTCAATCCATGATGTTCGAAGGTTTCATGGACTAGCCTCATTTTAAAGACGATTCATTCGAAACTTTAGCACTTTAGTCGCTCCCATTACGGAATGCATGAAAGCTGATTTGAAGTTTTACCGGACTCGAGAAGCTAATGAAAGTTTCCAACTTATATAGAGGAAAATATCTCAGGCTCCGGTTCTTGCTTTACCAGATTTTAGGAAGATTTTTTAAGTGGATTGTGATGCATCTAAGGTTGGTATAGGTGCTGTCCTTAGTCAAGGACAACCGGTTGCTTTCTTTAGTGAAAAACTGAGTGGGTCAAGGCTGAATTATACCACGTACGATGTCGAGTTTTAAGCTATAGTTGGAGCTTTGCGACAATGGCAACATTATTTAGTGCATCCAGATTTTATCCTAAATTCAGACAATGAAGCACTTAAGTACATTAATAACCAGCAAAAGTTGAGCCCGGGAAATGCAAAATGGGTTTGTTTCTTACAAAACTTCACATTTGCATTAAAATTATAAGGCTGGAATTCAGAATAAAGTCGCCGATGCCTTGAGTCGACGGCTTCTTTCCTATCAGTAGTAAGGGCAGAGGTACAAGGTTTTGATACCCTCAACGAAATGTATATGGAGGATAGTTATTTTGGAACTGTTATGAAAGAAGTTCTGAATGGACACATTACGGTTATCAGCTTCAAGATGGCTTTTTGTTTAAGAGCACGCAATTGTGCGTTCCAGAGTGCTCTGAGAGAAAAGGTTGTTGCTGAACAACACGCTTTGGGACACTTTGGCCGTGACAAAAGTATTGCATTGGTGGAGAGTAAGTACTTTTTGCCCAAACTTAAACGGGACGTTACTAGACATGTAGAGAGGTGTGAAGTATGTCAACGATCCAAGGGTGTTTCAACTAACGCAGGATTGTACACCTCACTACCCGTTCCACCTTCTCCTAGGATTGATGTAAGCATGGATTTTGGTCTAGGACTCCTGTGTACTCAGAGGCGAAAGGATTCCATCATGGTGGTAGTGGATAGATTTTCCAAAATGGCCCATTTTATATCTTGTCGCAAGACAATGGATGCCTCAAATGTGGCAGATTTGTACTTTAAGGAAGTTTTTCGTTTGCATGGCTCCCTCGAACAATCACTTCAGATCGTGATCCCAAGTTTATGCGACATTTCTGGAGGACCTTGTGGAAAAAGATGGGTACCCAACTATGCTTCAGCACATCTTACCATCCAGAGACGGATGGCCAAACGAAAGTGGTAAACAGAAGCTTGGGGAATCTGCTCCTGTGTCTTGTTGGAGACAAACCAAAGCAGTGGGATTTGGTGCTTCGGTTTGCTGAGTTTGCATTCAACAACTCAAAGAACCGGACAACTCAACTAAGTCCTTTTGAGATTGTTCATGGACTGTCCATACAGTGTTACTGACCTAACCCAATTCCTAATTTAAGGGAAGGTAATGTGAAAGCTGATGAATTTGCTGAGCATATCAAGAATATTCATGAGGAGGTCAAATTGCAAGTTGAAGCCCACAATGCCAAGTATAAAACAGCTGCTGACCTACATCATAGAAAAGTTGTTTTTGAGGAAGGAGACTATGTATGGGCACTAAAGATAGGCTGCCAGCAAGAGTTCTTCAACTGGGGCCGACTGATGCAGCAATAATGAATAAACAGCTATAACTTGAGGTCGAGTTCTTCAACTGGGGCCGACTGATGCAGAAATAATGAATAAAATTTCTGTAAACTTCAAAAGTATCATTTAGTTCCAGAAGTTGAGTGGTTTGTGTCTTTAAAGTTAGTAGTCTAAAAGCCAGTTCAATAAATGTGGTTCTGTCAGTTTTTTTGGTTCTATTGGTCTATAACTCTATATATTGACCTGCTATTGACATCTAAGGGCACACAACCAGTTTTTCTATCCTGTAATAAGCTTTAAAGCTTGATCATCTATATAATAAGAATCCTCCTGCTACTCCTGTCATTATTTCTTCTCTAGTTGCAGTTTTACTGCACGATTCATTCCTAAGAAAATGGGTCAAATTCCACCAACTAAAATGAAGTTGCAAAACTAACCTAGACGATGCAATATGAGTGCCATGCCTAACATGTTACGCAATCCCACGCCGCCGATCATAATTTGCCACAACAATGTTTTAAATGTAAGCATACTTGTGTGTGAATCAAAAGGTTCATTACTTGCAAACACGTGACAGCCACTTTACCACTTTTAATGAAGAGAAACAACTAAGAAGTAACAGATTATACATCATGCAGATGCAGTCTCTTTGTTAGGGAATTCTTTTCTTTAAATTAATAAGACTCCAAAAACAACAAGAGTAAGTTGCTCCCATAGTCATATCATCCCATGACCATTTATAAAAATGTTTATTTAGTAGTTAAATGTCTATAACAACCTTCCTTACAAAATACACAAATCTTATAGACCATAACCAATAGCAATACATCATAACTAATTATTAGCTTGGAGGGTCTTTTTTCCAAATCTGAGCAAAATAGAATTGTTGCAGATTTGCAGGAAACAGAGACCAGTACAAAACTCTAACTTTTTTTTCAGCCTTGCTATTGGTTGGGCCAACATATATGTTTTTTTTGGGTTTTAACATGCATTGTAGCATATCTCATTAAAAATTATGCCACTATTTCATTTATGGATATCTCTTTATATAATAAAATAAGAAGATATACCCCAGGATATGTTTCTCCTTGCCAATATTGTCGGATGCTCAAGTCCATAGTTCCAACGATACTATTTAAAACAGTTCTTTTCATATTTTTCAATTCCTTCTTAACCTGCAACATCACACAAAAGCATCAACCGCCAAAGTGATAAGGGCACGGTAAAACTAGATATATTTTCTTTAGATGTATGTTAGTGAAATTTCATGACTCCTTAGGATTTGCGTAAGCTCCTCAACTGGTTATGTCAGCAAATTGGAAACCAAAACTCATGACAAGGAATACATTCATCAAGACATGCATGAGCCAATAATAGTATATCTTACTCTAAACGTTAGGATATAAACTAGGGCTGAGCAAAATCAACCAAAAACCGAACCGAGCCGAACTGAACCAAACCGACCTTATTCAGTTTGGTTTTCGGTTTTGCATAATTATGGTTTTTGGTTTCGGTTTTACTTGGTTCGGGTCAAACCAAGAAAAATGCACCTAAGCTATCGGTTCGGTTTGGTTTCGGTTTCGCTAGTAGTGAAACAAATGCTATAATTCAAATTGGAATTTAATGTGTGCCACGGTCCACAATGCAAGGAAAAAAAAATCGGACTAAGATGTGCGACATATGGAGTACTTCCAACTTCCAGTAGCAATAACACGTCCATTAGAACTTATTTGTAGAGTTCAACTATTAGTAGACAGGCGATGAAAGTAACATAGATCACAAATTCTCTAAAGATCAAATGGGCAAATTTCTAGCCATATTCATTTTTTCATCAAAACAAAAAAAAAAAAAAAAAACCCCACTTTACACCTTTTTTAAAAAATTAAAATATATTGCAAACGGTAAATCGTTAAAAGATACACCATCGCCCATCGCGACAGGAATTTTTTATCTTTGCTCTTCGATATACTTTCGACAAAAAAAATCGAGTTTTTTTTAGTGTTAGAAATTTACGCCGTGAAAAAACACATGTGGTTGTTAAATCCCATGTGATTTGTTATTTTAAAATGGAAAAAGTCCAAAAATGCATAACATGGTGTTCTTGGTGTACCGAAATGCATAAGGTATCCATAATCAACATTCAAATTTTGTCTCAAAATACATAATATGACCAGTTCAATCAGGTTACTGATGATGTGTCGTCTATGTGGCATCAAGTGTGTTTTATTAGTTGACTTGGCCGTCTTCTTCATCAAAACTCCAACCAATATCATATTTTCAAGTAAAAAACATGTTTTCTTGACGAAAATTTCATGGTGTAAATTTCAACACTCACAAAAAACTCAAAAAAAAAAGTTCGGCAAAAGTATATAGAAGTGTCCCTCTATAGAAAGATTATTTAATTCTCGTTGCGATGATATGATTCGTTCCGCGTAATGATTAAAGGTTTGTGAGATAATTAATTTTTAAAAAGAAAGATGAAAGTGGGTCTTTTTAATTTGATGAAAAATGAGTGCCCAGGATTTACCCATTTGATCTTTAAAGAATTTGTGATCTATGCTGAACTTTTCTCTAGTAGACAATAGATAGATCAATACAAATACGCACACACATGCACACGTTGACATTTAACAGAAGACCATACTTACAGCAACAAGACAGAAAGATTGCAACATGTTCCCATCTTGTCCTGAACATCGTTTCTTCAAAGCTCTGAACTCCTGCAAAGAGAAAAAAAACCAAAGCAATAATCCAACAATTAGTGTTCATCACCTATATCAAAAGAAACCATTAAGTTTCGACGCAACTTTGAGAACAAAATATCAAGGATGTGAACGTTCAAATATGAAAATAACTAGTTATCAGCATTCCGATCGGCAAACGATACATTTTTCAAACAGCACGCTACCAATAATTGGGCTAGGTGAGTTTTGATTATGTGACAAATGCTACTTTCTTTGTATATTACCAGCTTTTAATTTGTGTTTCGAGTAAACCACATGTTTATAATGGAAAAAAAAGCCATAAAGAAAACAGTGATGAGGGCCTTGAAAATAATAGTATATAAAAAACTAAAGAACAAACTACCTAAAATGATAATCTCGTATAATCATTACTTGACAATTTGACATGTGCAAATTTAACAGATTATTTATGTTAGTCTTTTAATTTGTTACCTGATCAGCATACTTCATTTTGAAAGCCTCAGCATGCCTGAAACAGCAAATTGAGCAAGTCAAGATCTATCATAAAATAATACAAAAAGAACAAAATGTAAGCACAACTTGGTAAACTTCGAACGAAGATCAGGCTATACATAGATCTATTAAAATATCACAAACCGTTTGTAAGTTGAGGCTTCCCAATGAGCTTCTGCGCGCAGCCATGCTGCCATCTATCACATAAAGATTTTTCAGATACCAACTTCAAAAGAAATAGATATGCTAGGTGATAATGGGTAAAAAACATACCCAATATTCTTCATTCAATACTGCTTCACGAGCAATGTAACGACCAAAGCTACGCCTTTGCATGTCAATAAATTCCTCATCGCTAACTTGTAGTCGATTGAAAATCAACTCGGGTGGTTTTGAGTCATCATTAGTAGAAACAGCTACGTGTCGGATGCTTTCTGTATTATCCCAAAGGGTCTCAAGAGTTCTACATCGGCTGTACGATATTGGGAAATTTTCTCTAGGATTCAAACTAAAAAGATAGAGGAACATTGATTAGATACCAGCAGAAAATCTGGATAAACTGTTAAATTATTTCTGAAGGTGAAGAGGATGGCAAGAACAAATTAATTAAGATAATCATCTCATGTAGATACACAGAACGTGAAACAAAACAAAAAGGTTTTCGTATAATTTTTCCTCACTTTTATACTATAATTTGTTAGAAAAGACAGTGTTGTGCATACTACGAAACTTATAATCAAACATGGGGGAACTCATGGTGTAGAGGATAAAATACGCTAGAAAGGGAGTTTCTAGAGTATAAAAGAGTTTGAGGAATGTGGGTGTCTTCTAACAGGAATCACCTCAAACTTAGAACTTCACACCGCATATGAGAAGTCCCGATAATCATCATCTTGAATGTTATGCACAGAACTATGAGTAGAACATGTGTTTGTATTACCAAAGTACGATTAAGAGATGTTAAGTAGATGCTTTTGGCAACTCCAACTGACCTGTTTACAAGTTTGAAAAATCGTTGGTGACTAGTCGGGCGGCCCGACCCCTTGTAGCTATTAATCGGCCTAGGCGGGATTAGTTGGACTGGGATATTTTATATAAAATTTCGAAATTATTTGTATAACAATGGACCGATTAGTGGCCGGTTTTGACCAGACCGATTTTTTTACCCATTACCCCATAATAGACAAGGTATGTGGCTGATTACCTTGTAATCGCCGATTAATAGGCCGGCTAGGCCAATGTTTGTAACATTGCCTGTTTATAGGCCATAAACAATTCTGACAGTTCTAACTGATTTTATGTATTTGGGATCAACAAACTCAAAAATGGTTCGCCAAAAACTTTCATGAAGATGTTTGGTAAAAAATTCATATGTATGACATGAACTTCACTCGTTTGAGAGGAGATGATATTTTCTGATAGTTACTAACTGATTTTACGGCAGTTAGGATCAACAAACTCACAAAATGGTTCGCCAAAAACTTTCATGAAGATGTTTAATCAAAAGTTCAAATGTATGACATGAACTTCACTGGTTTGAGAGGAAGATGATATTTTGGCTAACTGCGTTACAGATTATCGTAACCCAAACCGGATACTCACATCATTTCCGAAGTTACTAACTAAGAAGAAAAAAACGCCCTATAATGCAATCCTAATGGAACACATATGCTCCTATACACACCCGATGAAATCTGCTAAGCATATCAAATCCAGATTGGGTTGAAGCAAAATACAGCGCCAATATACAACAGGAAAATAAGCTTGTTGATTGTACCTTTTTGGGTATTGTTATACATGATAGGAATCTATCTTTGATCATGCTCATGAGTTAAAGTATCTTGGGTTCTTAAATAGAGAAAATGAACATAGAGATCATATATTACGATCGGAAAAAGCCAACGATAGCAAATGTATTTGTACATTGTTTTTCGGTGTTGTGTTTAGCTAAGCATCCGAGATTTACTAAGTTTAGCAGAGTTGCATCGATGTGTAAAGGTCATATAGGTGATCTCTAAGGGTTGCAATAGCGTCCCACGACATAACATGTCATCATAAGCACATTTCCTTGCATTTTATTCATCAGCTTCAAAAATAACGTGACCATTCAGTTCTATTACACATTAAGCATTCAGAACTTCATTTTTCTCCCTCCAATGTGTGAATTTCATGTCATCCATACGATACGAATTATCTTGATTAAATCGTGCCCAAACATCCATGAAGGTACTTGTAGAATTCATAATATTTCTAAAGTTTGTTAGAAATTGAACTTCAATATGCAGAAAAATGTAGTCATTACCATTCAATTGCACGTTTTGTTGCTATGTTTGAATGGGGTAAATCATTGATGCATGGTGTTAGGTAAGAACAAGTAGAAATAATAATGAAACGAAATAAGTGAACAATGAAAAAGATTACCTTTTAATGTAAAATGCTTATAACTCCAGTTTCGACAATATAATTAAGAAGTGTGCTCTATATGAAGATCCCGTTATTCAAAATACGTAAACTAGAGCTAAAAAGGAATGATTTGCACGGAGTGAGTGAAATTGCCTTAAAAAACAATGTGCAACTAACATTGCAACAAAGAAGAGTAAGTAAAACTAAACTCAACACAAGGATCTACGCAAAGAAGGTAACTAACTTCCCATTTGATATCGCAAGAGTTAATTCAAATTACTTTTGTGCCCAGTTGTTCGCTTCAAAATGACTTGAAGTAGATAGGGCATGTTCTTAAATAAATTCATACTTTTTCTACCAGTAGATGTGCTATAAGTCTCTTTGCTATTCCTGGAAGTTTTAGTGTTCTCTATCCCCACAAGGAATATTTTATCCACAACAACTCTCAAGTCGGCCCCAACTGAGCCAAAGCCCTTTGGTTAGTATTCTCTATCAATAACTAATAACAAAGGCATGGGCTAAAAGAAGACTTTGAGCAACTAGTTGTGTGATATAATAAAAATTGAAAATGAGTAAGTGAAAATGGAAACATAAATAAATAAATACCTAAAGAGGATAACAGGTTGATGTTGTTTGTTAGAAAAGACGAAAACTGGTTGTGGAATTTTGAAGCGAGGGAGTAAGCTACACTCCATTCCACCAAGTTTAACTAACTAACTAACTCGCAATGTGATTGAAGAAGAATGAATTATCAGCAACAACTAACTCCATCCCTACAAAACAATTACCACTCGCAATCAGAATTTCTTCTATGCAGGTAAACGGATCAGAGTGTGTTCAACTGAAATCGGTAGATTTTATCAAAGGGCAAACTTCAGGTCAATTTGAATTAAACAAACTTTTCTTTTTTTTTTTTTTAAGAAAACTACAAAAAATATCCTTTAACTTTGTCAAAAATGGAAAAAAAAAAAAAAAAAAATCTGCAAATATTGTCCCTAAACTTTCAGTTTTCTGCAAGAATGGCCAGTCAAGAGTTACTGTAGTTGTAAAAGAAGGTTTTTTGGCTAACGTTCGTTAAGAAATCCCGTTAGTTATTATTTCACCTTTCCGCCTTTAAGACACTCCAGCTACCTCCCAGGCACGAATATCGGCGAGGACATTTTTTGCAAATAACCAAACTCTAAGTCGTGTTTAACACATTAACATTAATAAATCACAAACACATAAACGTTCCATCTTCTTTCAACCGATCAAATCACACACCCACAAAACAATACCATCAGAACTTAGCAGGCGTGCAAAATCAAGTAACACACATACCAAGTTACAATATTACTGATTTTACTCCATTCAAATGTTATTTGTCTTAATCTTAATCGTTAATGCAATAAATATGTATGGGAATCAATTCGTTTGTGCTTTGGACAATCCTCAAGATGTTTTGGATGTGTTTGTAAGTTAACACCATATATGAATTAACTGTTATTTCTCTAAGAAACTAGTTTTAAGAAATTGACAATGCTTAAAAATTAGTTTTGCTATACAGGAATTGCATAATGATTACGTCTTAGGAGGTTCCTATCATGGGAATCGTTATATTTACTTAGTTAACTGTAGGGGGATTAGATAGAGAGTTAGTTTAAGAAGAGTCTCAGAATTAGTGTGTGTTGTTGAGGGAGCAAGGTGGAATGATTTTGTCATGCACAACATCACCTGTTCGGATGTTGCTTATATACATTTTATTGAAGAGGGTGAGGATGTGTTTTATGTCTCTTTTGAGTCGTTTTCTATGATTATTACTGTGATCCTCTATGTAACACCCAAATTAGTCTTCAGCTGTTGTAATGAAATTTTTGGGGGTGTTACATCCAACCCCTACTGACTCGGCCGTAGTTACCACTAACATGACTGACTACAATGTTAGGGTGGACAGTGATCATCTCTATGATCGATACGTCCACTCCTTCTTGTATGGGTTTGGTTGGTTGAGACTGATTCATGACTTGAATATGAGCCCTGGTCAGTGGATGGTGTTTACTCAGGTTGTCCCGGGGGAGGAATATAATGTCATGTTGTTTGAACCTGATGGAGGGGCCATCACAACAGTGGAGACATACAACACCAACATAGCCATGAATGCTCTCTGTCACGAACCACATGAATATGATATGTTTTTCTTTATTAACTTTTGTTGGTTTCTTGTCGGTGTGTTCCCAGTTGGGTGTAGATAATCAATGAGTACTGGATATCACTTGAAATCATGTTATCACTTTCCAATAGAAACTATTCGACCCTATACCTGGTTACACGAATATCTCCTCATAATGTTCCTCCATCATAGCCATAGTGGTTACATGACACAGTAATTATGGTCTTAATTACAAGTTTGAAACTGCCCATAAATAGGTCAAAGTAGTTACAAGTATGCCAATAGTAGTAACTTGCTCCAACAGTACTAACTTAGTACTAGCAGTAGTGATGCGTGGGAATTGCACCAGGCTTTACCTCTCGAGGGATCTCGAGAAGCTTACAACCCCCACCAGGCAGTGTACCTGATCGTTGTAGTATAGTATAGTGACAAGTACCGGGGGATTGATCATTCAACTCAGGAATAGTGTCGCTAGGATTAGAAAGCCTAAAAACTAGGTCTAGAGGTGAGGGATGATTCTTTTTGTATTTTTATATTTTTATAAAAGCAAGTAAAAATCTCGGGTTTTGGAAGAGTGGGCGGAATTAGTTGCTAGTCAACTAACCCAATAACTAAGATGCAATCAAAATAAAATAACAAAAATGAAAATAAAGCTAATTAAACTAGTGGTGTGAACAATAAATGGGAAAGTTGTGTTTACATAAATTTCATTACTCCCTAGATATCTTTTACAGGTTGATAGTTTGTTACAGTTGCGTGGATGACGGGTTATATTCCTTAATACCAATCGTGGGGTGGCGTACGTACTTCCCCATCTCTATAAGCTCCTACTTCACTCCTATGTCGAGCCTGCAAGAAGCTCCTAACATGGGATCATTAGAATTCGCTCATGCATTAAATACAATTATAAAAACCTAGTACGCATTGGTTCATGTTTCTTAAGACGTTCAAGCAAGTTACACTATGGAAGTCTGCCAGTTTTCTTAAGCCTAACATCGAAATCATTCATCCGTAACAACTATAAACAAGCAATCAACCCATAATCAACATCTAGGTTTCATTACATCTAAGCAAACACACAAGAGATCTAGCCTAGCATGTTAAAATCAAGACAAGCGTAAGATATATTCAAACAACACATAGATATATTGAATGAATTGAAATGATACTTATCTTAATTGAACATGAAAGGTTTCAAGGGGTGAAAACCCTTGAAAATACTGTAAAAGTCGAGCTAGGGTTTATTCAAGTCGTCCCTAATATTGTCCTCTCTTTTGAATGAAAATTACAAAGACTATATATAGATTTCCTAAGGTGACGGCGTCAAGAAGAAAATTCTGACGCCGTCAACCCGCCGCCCATAATAAAATCGGATTGCCTAGATCTAGATCTGACGTCGTCAAGAGCATTTCTCCTCTGGGCCCTCACGTGTTAAGGGGTCATGACGGCCTTGGTGACGCCGTCACGCCCTAATGCAAAAGTGTTCTGGACCGTCATGGACTCCATACTCTTCACCTCTTGTTTTTCCTCTTGACGCCGTCATTAAGAAACTTGTGACGCCGTCAGGTACTGTTCCCAGCAAGGAAAATTAAGACTTTGCCGTTTTCTTCACTTTTATGCTCCAAAAACGTCCAAAATGCTTCCTTTTCCAGAATTCACTCCAAAAGTACCTAAAATCACAAAAGGAACGATTTAGGGCAATATTTGATCAAATCAATTCAATTCCGGGCTTAAATGACCCCCTAAAAACGGATCATTTTTCGCCTCATCATATACCCTTACATTTGAGATTTGCTTGTCCTCAAGCAAATGCGCTTTTATTCTAATCAAAATACTAGTTAGGGGTCATTTAACACTAATATAAAAGTAATTACAACAAATAATTGTTCCATTAAAGACCAAAGACAAGCACGGAGGTCATACACTAGCACCTCACAAATAGTGTTTAGATACTCACATCTCTCGGGTGTAATAAAGTATATATCACAATATGAAAATGGAAAACATCTCTCACTACCTGTCATAGCAAAATAGATTACCATAGGCTTGGGAAAGGATCAAACCTCCACCACATGGCGTAAGCACCTAGGATAAACTATCAAAGAGGTCTTTTTAAAGGGTTATAACGTTAGGTGTAGGGATATGGAATACACGGTTTTGTTGGATATAGGCAATCTTTACTCGTGGCGAGTTAATAATCTTGGTTAATTACATGTACAATATGACGTTGCTAAGCCAAGACTAGACTCGACTTAAGCTAATAAATGAAAAATAACAAAAACTTAAAACAAACATAAAATGAAACGGGATGGTAGTCCGTATGTTTTTTCTCTCTTTTTTATATATATATATATATATATATATATATATATATATATATATATATATATATATATATATATATATATATATATATATATATATATATATTTTGCATACACTCTTACCCTACCCTCCAAAATAATACATCATAGGGAATGAACATTCCCCTTACACATGAATTTTTACATACTTTACAATAAACTAATCTAATGACTCGAATCAAGATAATCAAAAAACTTGGAGTACTTTTAAGATTAATGCACATATGGGGGTAATAATATGATGTTCTTCCCCATTACTCCATAAAACAAGTACTTTACCCATGAGTCCCAACAATATGTACAAGGATATGACTCGACTTAGCAACCATGTAATCAATTAGATAATTAACTAAGGGTTTAAACATGTAACAATAATGCACTAAAGATGAGTGCATACACGGAAGGCTAAGGCGATTTAGTTGTACATTTAAGTGGGGTGTAACAAATTCTTCCTTTAAGTAAGATGCTTAAAGTTAGAAACGAAAAGATAGGCTCGGAGGGGTGTACTAGGGGCTTCGTGTACTAAAAATGAGTACAACGCTAAGGGTGTGGGAAAAATTAATTGACTTAACTAGCCAAGTAATATGACTTAAATGGTCAAGTAATTATGATACGGGTTTAACACAAGGGTGATCTTAATGCCTCTTATCATGTTGTAAATCCTACTACACGAATGTAGTCTCACTAGCGGTCTCGGGATGCATCACTAACACAAGTTCTAGAATCTAAATGCTACCAGTACACTCATAAGCACTTAATAGTAAATGCTTTTCCTATCAAATCTAAAGGCGAACCTCACGTATTTGGGTGGAAAATTTTTCTGAATAGTACGGTTTTGTGCTAGTCATACGAATCCTATCCATGAGACGCTTGCTAAGGCTAAAGTTTCACTCCTAAATGTTGTAAAAAATTTTAAATTTGGCGCTAAAATTACACTAACAAGTATTTATCTTAGTTTTATTACACACCTACCATCAAACAAACAAACTCAAGTGAAAGTGTATCCTATAAGGTATCATCATTTACCCTCCCCTTACACTTAGGATGAACATTGTCCCCAATGTTCAATTAAAGAATGTAAAAGTGAAATCAAATACTCCGCTGATTCGCTCGGTGTTGATAGTGTGGTAACAAAGTTAGATCCTCCTCCAAGAAAATGAACAATCAAAGCTTCCCTTCCAGAATATAAATCATCTTCTTGTCATATATAACCTGTTAAACCTGAGAAAACAAACAAGGCAACCTCGCGTAAAATCGGCCGCAATCTATATATGATAACAAATCCTAGAAAACAATGTAAGATATAATGCTTGTGGAATGAATGTTTGCAGATTTTCTGGAGTTTATAAAACTAAAGAATTAACAAAAACTTTAAGACTCCGTTAGAAAAACAAAACTAGCAAAATTTCCAGAATTTTACACATGACGCCGTCAGGAATTTCTTCCTGACGCCGTCAGAAGTGACCTGCAGAAATCTTTATGTTAAGTTTCCGGAAAATTTCTGGAAAACTTATGTCCTACTTCCTTGAAAATCCTGCAAAACATCATTATGACTCGATACAAGCATTTGACTCTAACAAATACGAATATACATGTTCATTTAATATTGTGGAGAATCATGATCGAGTTTGTTTCTTAAAAACATATTTGGGGTTTCCCCTTACACTTATCTTTTGCGAAATACCTTTGGATGAAGTTAAGACTAGGCCAAACGACAAAATAAAGTATTTTCACAATTTTAGTTTTGAAACATGATCTACCAACAATAAAAATAAAGCATGCATACGGAAACAAATAACAATCAAACAAATAAAAATCACACAAAGCATGGGTTGCCTCCCAAGAAGCGCTTTTCTTTATTTACGAGTCTTGTAGCTAGACTCAAGGTCATGGGTTACTACGTGACCTCATCGTTGGTCTCACTTTCCACCGATTGTAAATGTTCTTTATAGAGACCAAACACCTTTTGCTTAATTGCTCCTATGATTCTATTGGCAAATTCCTTATCAACTCTATATTTTGGTCCTAGAGTCAAGCAATCCTTATAGAAAAGGCTCTTCTTCTCCCATACATAGTCCATGCCCTTTTCCTTATCCTCTTCATTGATGTCATCGAAAGCACCAATGTTATCCATGTCAAATCGAGGCACAAAACGAAATTCTTTCATTCTATTAGGCATCCTATAAGTGATCATATCGGTGTTACTAGCAAATCAGATTGTCCCTTCTACCTCATCATATTCTAACTTGGACTCTTCAACAAATGATTTACCAAACACAACATTGGATAAGCGACAATCAATAACATTAGCAAGATCTTCAACATCCATAAAGTCAGTGATATAAGTAAAATTCCCAACAAAGACATGTAGACCTTTAATTCTCCCGACAAAGTTACAAACTCCACCGGGGTATTTGGGATCTCTTCTAGGTCCAAGTCTTGTTTTCACTATATCATTATAGACACTTGAGGACATAATGTTGATTGGGGATTTAAAATCAATGTAAGCATTGTCAATATGTTTATACCCAATCATACATGGTATCTTAGCATTCTTAGGATCGCCTCTCTTTATCCTAGGTTCGATTCTAGTGAAATGAGGTCGAGGATTATCAATAAGATTATTATAGTACACAATCTCTTCCTTAGTGGGGTATAGATTGAAATAATCATCTAGCTTTGGATCAATCTCCCTTTCTTCAAGTTCCTCAACAACATCCTCAAAATCTTTAGTCCCTAGGTCCTTATTTGAATACAAGGCGGTCACTAGGTCACTAAATGCATGGTCGAGCTCAACATTAATCAATCTATTAAGCTCCCTAAGTTCCCTAATCTCACTCTCAATTTGTTCACGTAACAAAGCCACTTCTCTAGGGGAAATGGGTGGATTCACGTTTTCCATAATGGTCAACGGAATAGTCAATGAATTTATTTTACTAACAAAGGCACGAAGAAATAGATAGACTAAAGAAAACCTAAAAATAAAAATAAAATCTTACTAGAAAGGAATCTAGCAAGTAGACCTAATAAAAAGAAATTCTAACCTAGACAATAACTATTCCCCGGGCTGCGGTGCCAAAAACTTGATGCGTGGGAATTGCACCAGGCTTTACCTCTCGAGGGATCTCGAGAAGCTTACAACCCCCACCAGGCAGTGTACCTGATCGTTGTAGTATAGTATAGTAACAAGTACTGGGGGATTGATCGTTCAACTCAGGAATAGTGTCGCTAGGATTAGAAAGCCTAAAAACTAGGTCTAGAGGTGAGGGATGATTCTTTTTGTATTTTTATATTTTTATAAAAGCAAGTAAAAATCTCGGGTTTTGGAAGAGTGGGCGGAATTAGTTGCTAGTCAACTAACCCAATAACTAAGATGCAATCAAAATAAAATAACAAAAATAAAAATAAACTTAATTAAACTAGTGGTGTGAACAATAAATGGGAAAGTTGTGTTTACTTAGATTTCATTACTCCCTAGATATCTTTTACAGGTTGATAGTTTGTTACAGTTGCGTGGATGACGGGTTATATTGAATGAATTGAAAGGATACTTATCTTAATTGAACATGAAAGGTTTCAAGGGTTGAAAACCCTTGAAAATACTGTAAAAGTCGAGCTAGGGTTTATTCAAGTCGTCCCTAATATTGTCCTCTCTTTTGAATGAAAATTACAAAGACTATATATAGATTTCCTAAGGTGACGACGTCAAGAAGAAAATTCTGACGCCGTCAACCCGTCGCCCATAATAAAATCGGATTGCCTAGATCCAGATCTGACACCGTCAAGAGCATTTCTCCTCTAGGCCGTCACGTGTTAAGGGGTCATGACGGCCTTGGTGACGCCGTCACGCCCTAATGCAAAAGTGTTCTGGACCGTCATGGACTCCATACTCTTCACCTCTTGTTTTTCCTCTTGACGCTGTCATTAAGAAACTTGTGACGCCGTCAGGTACTGTTCCCAGCAAGGAAAATTAAGACTTTGCCGTTTTCTTCACTTTTATGCTCCAAAAACGTCCAAAATGCTTCATTTTCCAGAATTCACTCCAAAAGTACCTAAAATCACAAAAGGAATGATTTAGGGCAATATTTGATCAAATCAATTCAATTCTGGGCTTAAATGACCCCCTAAAAACGGATCATTTTTCGCCTCATCAAGTAGTAACTCTGCTTCAGCAGTACTAACATAGTACTTGCAGTAGTAACTCTGCTCTAGCAGTACTAACTTAGAACTAGCAGTGGTAACTCTCTGAAGGATTGAACCTTCTGATGAGTTACTCCCAATCACTATTAGAAGTCAAGGTAATCAGGGGCTTAATAGGTGCACACTCCGTACCTCCAAACCCATTTCAAAGTATGATCATATCCCTCAATTGAACTAAATTTTCAACAACTTTAACTACATCAAGTTTTCCAATAACTTTAACTACATCAAGTATCTGTAACTAATTTTGTATTATTAAATTCAGATTTTGAACCCCTTCGGATGAATTGGATGTGTAACTGGACGTTTCACACTGTCCATGACCAAAGAAGATAGAGCATGCTACAGAACTCTGACTGCATCCTTCTAGAGAGATGGACGACTTGTAAGTGTATTGAAACTTTGTTAATTTGTTAAATTGTTACGCTTAATATTAGTGTGGATGTTGGTTTATTGATAATTGGAAAGAAAATATTATGAAGGGAAAAACTTTTGTATTTCACATTAAATGAAAATGGGATATTCTGTGTATTTGGCCTATTTGGGAAGCAGTAGTGACGGAGTTTCTTAATCAGATATATAGTTGTCATTTGTCTGAGATATTGTATGTCTGATAAGATGATTGATAGATCATAATGTCTGATAGAATCACCCAAAAAAAAAAACTAATACTAAGTTTTGTACATTTTGTACCAGACTATACCATCAAGAATTGTGCAAAAGTACAACTTGTATGGGTTCTATGTCGCTGTTTTGAAGCATCAAAGGATACAAAAAGTGTTCGAAGTACATAAGAGAATAGTGGTGGTAGTTGGTCAAGGAAAGGTGAAGAGGAAAGTGTCAATTGTTTCATCAACTGGTTTTAAGGAGTTAAGGGAGGAAGCCAGGTTTGGCCAAGGAACAAGGGTCCGCTTCTTTGCAAACAAGTCCCAAAGAGTTTTAATGTTTGATGGTTGTTCAAGATGTGTGTTGATGAAACAAATAGACAATGTTTGAAACTGTTTGTAAGTTGGATAAACCATATGGGTTTGTCCATAGACAATGTTTTGTAACTATCTGATGTAGGATAAACCATATAGATTTGTCCATAGACAATGTTTTGTAAGTTTGATGTAGGTTGATATGATGGTTTATGTAGTCCGGTTTGTTTATTTGAATTTGTGGCTAATGCAATCTATTTGCATAACTTTAGGTTTTCAAACGGTTTTTTGGATGAATTTGTGTTGTATCAAATATTGACTATGTGGGTGCTGCAAGGTAGCAGGTTGTTATGATGTATCTCAGGTTGTATTGAACTATAACCATTTGACATTGTTTGGCTTTTGTGTGTCAAACATTTGTCCAATGCAGGTTATATCCAATTAGTGCAGGCTGTTTTCTTTTCATTTGCCAATGCAGGTTCAATCAAATTAGTGCAGGTTGTTAGAGAGAATAAGAGTTATGCCATATTTGAGGAAAGTTTGTTACATATCTTCATTAACTGGAAATGCAAATACAGAGCTCTATGCATAGAGGTAACAGGTAAAAGCAAAAGTCAACTACATTACATCTTTCACAATTCTACTTCTACGTTACAATATTACATCATGACTGCTACACCACCTTTCCTACAAACAACATAAAAGCAACAACCAGAGCCATTACAACAACACATTTCCTATAAACGACTAGCTCGAATTTGCTTTCTTTCAATTCAATTTGCAGAAGTAACACTTGGTTTTGCAAATAAGACTTCTTATAGTCAAAATCCCTTTGCAAGTCTCTTATTTTTTCATTCAAACTAAATTTGTCTATTTTCAATTCATTTTCCATTTGAATCAACTTGTGCACTTCTTGTTTGTAGTAGTCACTTGGTAATTCAAGATCAAGCCAGTAAAAGGTGCCACATTTTGAACCCTACATGTTTAGACATATTAGCATATATCTGAATCATAAACAAAGTAAAAATCACTTACATTATAAAAATTTACGTAGCCTAGAAAATGTCTTAAAGGATGATAGATGGTTCATGATGTTTGTCGAATAACGGGTTACTCATATTTGCAATGGGTAGGTGGTGGAGGACGACGACTTGGAACAGAAGATGATGATGAAGCCATTTTGATTGAATGAGTGTTTGAATTAGGGAAGAAGATAGAAGATGATTTTTTTGTTGACTACTAAAAGTTAAGAAAACGGATCTTGGCACGTGATATGGCCCACAGGTCCATAGCATGGTTGCTCATCCAAAAAATCCTCTTCAATTTCTATGATGAAGAAATATTCCTCTTTCCCCTCACCCTCTTTGGTTGTCTCCAACAAATCAATCTCTGCCTCTTGAATCAACAAATCAATCTCTGCCTCTTCAATAGGTCCATAGCATGGTTGCTTATCCAGAAAATTCTCTTCAATTTCTATGTGGAAGAAATCAGCCTTTTTCCCTATTTTCAACTCACCTTCCAAACCCTATTCAAGTTCAGGTTCACCCATACCCTTTCCAACATCCTCTTAACTAACTTTCTCTTTTTCGTTGTCAATAGTTTGATTCACATCTGCCACACCCTCTTTTTGACTCGCCTCACTGTCTTTGCTTCCCTTCTCCTTAATTTCATCATAGTTTGTTAAGAAATCAATTTCGAATAAGTTCTTTTTGAACTCATACTCACCACTCAACCTTTTTGCCCTTATTTTGTTCTCCCCTTCATCAGACCATGGTGTTAGAATACCAGCTCATCATCATCTAGGTCTACGAAAAAACAAGTCTTATCATCCTGATGCGTGGAATTGCGCCCTCGTAAAAGGTTTTACCTCTCAAGGGATCTTGAGAAGCTTGCAATCCCCACCAGGCAGTGTACCTGTTCGTTGTAGTATAGTATAGTGATAAGTACCGGGGGATTGATCGTTCAACTCTAGGAATAGTGTTCGCTAGGGTTAAAATTCTACTAAACTAGATCTAGGGGTGAGGGGTGATTCTTTTTGTATTTTTATATTTTAAATGAAAGCAAGTAAAATCTCAGGTTTTGAAGGAGTGGGCGGAATTAGTTGCTAGTCAACTAACCCAATTAACTAAAGATACAATCAAAATAAAATAAACTAAACTTAAACTAAATTGTGGTGTAAACAATAATGAGAGAAAGTGTGTTTACTTAGATTTCATTACTCCATAGATATCTTTTACCGATTGATTAGCTTGTTATAATTGCATGGATGACGGGTTATATTCCTTAATACTAGTCGTAGGGCCGTGTACGATCTTCCCTAACTCTATAGGCTTCAACCTCAATCCTATGTCGAGCCGACTAAAAGCTCCTAACATGGTATCGCTGGAAGTTACCTACGCATTAAATATAACCAAATAATCGTAGTACACCTCCGATCATGTTTCTTAAGACGTTCAAGCAAGTTATCAATTGGAAGTCTGCCAGTTTTCTTATGCCTAACATCGAATTCATTCATCCACAACCATTATAAACAAACCATCAACTAATAATTAACATCTAGGTTTCATTACATCTAAGCAAACACGAAAGAAACCTAGCCTAGCATGTTAAAAAGAAGACAAGCGTAAGATATAATCAAACAACACATAGACATATTGAATGATTTGGTAAAGTACTTATATTCAATTGAACATGGAAGAAACAAAGGGTTGAACCCCTTCAAATAGCTAGAAAATTCATCTAGGGTTTTATTCCCTCCAAGTTGCACACAATGAATGAAAACTAGAAAACTATATATATATATATATATATATATATATATATATATATATATATATATATATATATATATATATATATATATATATATATATATATTTTACAATCTGACGGCGTCAAGAGTTAAGTCTGACGCCGTCAACTCACCGCCAAATTAAACTCGTATTGCCTAGATCCACTTCTGACGCCGTCACTCTTTATGGGTTTTGGGCCGTCACTCTTTACAATTACTCTTGATGGCCTTGGAAATTTTGTACGTGACGTTGTCAGACCCTCTTCACAAAACATTCTGGCGTGTCACGTGTATTTGATTTATCCAACCTTTTGTCAACTCATGACGCCGTCACTAACAACTTGTGATGCCGTCAAAGGCAATTTCCAGCATGCTTTTGAGACTTTGTCGTTTTCTGCACTTTTTCGCTCCAAAAACGTCCAAAATGCTTCCTTTTGTAAAATTCCTCTCAAAAGTACCTAAAATGACAAAAGGAACGATTTAGGGCAATATTTGATCAAATAATCTCGACTTTGGCCTTAAATGACCCCCCAAAAGCGGTACACTTTTCGCTTTATCAAATACCCTTACACTTGAGATTTGCTTGTCCTCAAGCAAATGCGCTTTTATTCTAATCAAAATACAAGTTAGGGGTCATTTAACACTAATATAAAAGTAATTACTACAGATAATCGTTCCACTTCAACCAAAAACAAGCACGGAAATTATACACTAGCACCTCACAAATAGTGTTTAGATACTCACATCTCTCAGGTGTAATAAAGTATATATCACAATATGGAAATGGAAAATATCTCTCACTACCTGTCATAGCAAATAGATTACCATAGGCTTGGGAAAGGATCAAACCTCCACCACTTGGCGTAAGCACCTAGGATAAACTTTCAAAGAGGTTTTTTAAAGGGTTATAACGTTAGGTGTAGGGATAGGATAAACACGGTTTTGTTGGATAAATGCAATATTTACTGGTGGCGAGTTAATCATCTTGGTTAACTACATGTACAATATGGCGTTGCTAAGCCAAGACTCGACTCGACTTAAGCTAATCATAAACTAATAAAAATATAAAACAAACATAAAATGAAACGGGATGGTAGTCCGTATGTTTTTTTTTTTTATCTTTTTTTCTATTTTTTTTCTTTTTTCTTGATTTTATTTTATTTATTTATTTATTTATTTATTTTTGCATACACTCTTACCCTACCATCCAAAATAATACATCATAGAGGATTTGCATTCCCCTTACACTTGAACTTTTACATACTTTACAATCAACTATTCTAATGACTCGAATTAAGATAATCAAAACACTTGGAGTACTTTTTAAGATTAACACACATATTGGGGTAATATATGATGTTCTTCCCCATTACTCCATAACACAAGTACTTTACCCATGAGTCCCAATCGTCCCAAAACAATATGTACAAGATATGACTCGACTTAGCAACCATGTAATCAATTAGACAATTAACTAAGGATTTAAACAAATAACAATAATGCACTAAAGATGAGTGCATACATGGAAGGCTAAGGTGATTTGGGTGTACATTTGGGGTGGGTTGTAAACAAATTATTCCTTTAAGTAAAATGCTTAAAGTTAGAAACGAAAAGATAGGCTCGGAGGGGTGTACTAGGGGTATCGTGTACTAAAAATGAGTACAACGCAAAGGTGTGAGAAAAATTAATTGACTTTACTAGTCAAGGTAATTGACTTAAATGGTCAAGTAATTATGATACGGGTTTAACACAAGGGTGATCTTAATGCCTCTTATCATGTAGTAAATCCTACTACACGAATGTAGTCTCACTAGCAGCTCGGGATGCATCACTAAAGCAAGTTCTAGAATCTAAGTACTACCGGTACATTCATAAGCACTAAATAATAAATGCTTTTCCTAACAAATCTAAAGGCGAACCTCACATATTTGGGTGGAAAATGTTTTTGAGTGGTACGGTTTTTGTACTATTTGGGTGGAAAATGTAGTCTCATTAAGGCTAAAGCTTCACTCTTAAATGTTGTAAAAATTTTTAAATTTGGCGCTAAAATTGCACTAACAAGTATTTCTCTTAGTTTTATTACACACCTACTATTAAACAAACAAACTCAAGCGTAATTGTATTCTCTAAAGTATCATCATTTACCCTCCCTTTACACTTAGGCTGAACATTGTCCCCAATGTTCAATAAAAAGATGTAAAAGTAAATAAGGTAAAAGAATGAAAACAAATACTCCCCTGATTCGTTCGGTGTGGATAATTGGATAACATGGTTAAATCCTCCTCCAAGAAAATGAATGTTGAAAGCTTCCCTTCTGAAATAATAAGTCATCTTCTTGTCCAATATAACCTGTTAAACCTGAGAAAACAATCATAGCAACCTCGCATAAAATCGGCGACAATGTATATATATAAGGATATAATGCTTGTGGAATGAATGTTTGCAGATTTACTGGAATTTATAAAACTAAAGAATTAACAAAAACTTTAAAACTCCGTTAGAAAAACAAAACTTGTAAAATTTTCCAGAATTTTACACCTGACGTCGTCAGGTGTTAATCCTGACGTCGTCAGAGTGTTCTAACAGAAATCTCATGTTAAGTTTCCGGAAAATTTCTGGAAAAACTTATGCCTTAATTCCTGGAATTTCCTGCAAAACATTATTATGACTCGATACAAGCATTTGACTCAAACAAATACTAATATACATGTTCATTTAATATTGTTGTGGTTCATGTCCAATTTCCGTTCTTAAAGACAAATTTAGATTTCCCTTACACTTAGCTTTTGCGAAATACCTTTTTATGAAGTTAAGACAAACAACAAAGTTAAGCATTTTCACAATTTAGTATGAAACATGAGCCACAAACAATAAAAATAAAGCATGCATACGAAAACAAATAAAATCAATCAAACAAACAAAACAAATAAAACATGGGTTGCCTCCCAAGAAGCGCATTTCTTTATTTATGAGTCTTGTAGCTAGACTCAAAGTCATGGGCTATTACGTGATTTCGCTATCGGTCCCGGTTCCTAGGTCATCCTCGATCTTAGTTTTATATTCCGGACCTAGTTGCAAGCATTCCTTGTAAAAACCAAATATTTTGTTCATGACATAGTCTACTCCTCTATGTCTATCCTTATCACTCCTATAGTAGACTGCTGCTTGTGTTCCTTTTCGATGTTTGATAAAGGACGAAATTGTTCAATCTTATAGTGCATTTGGAAAGCTATCTCATCGTTCTCATCTTTAAACCTAACTATCCCTAGAGACGAGTCATAATTCATCTTAGAAGCCTCAACGAACGGCTTTCCGAACACTACTTGACTTAGGCAACCATCTATTACCGGATGAATATCCTCCACAATCACAAAATCGGTAACATAAGTGAAATTTCCTACAAAGACGTGCAATCCTTTCACTCTTCCCACAAAGTTACTCATTCAACTCGTGTTGGGCATCATCCTATATCCAAGTTACTTCTTCATTACCCAATTGTAATGGGTCCTAGTCATAATGTTTATGGGAGATCTAAGATCGATGTAAGCTTTGTACACATGCATATGCCCAATGTTGCACGGTATGTTGATGTTAGAGTGATCACCCGCTTTGATGATTGGTGAACCAAGGACGTATGGTGTCTCGGGGTCATCGAATAGATCCTTATAGTATTCTCGTTCTTCCTTGGTGGGTAACCTATCAAAGTATTCCTCTACATTTTCTACTTCCTCAACTTTCTCTTCCTTTTTCTCAACAACCTCCTTAATCTCATCCGTGTCACTTTCTTCCTTATTACTGTCGATCGGCTTAATAGTAACTATATTGACAAAGTGGACGTGTTTAGATGATGAGGGGTCCTTAATTTGGGTTCCGCTACTAGTGTCCCCAGTGTCCTTCTTTGGTGTAGTTAGCACTAGGTTGTTGAGAGCTTTCAACAAGTTGTCAATTTTATTGGTCATCTCCGCTTGTTGTTGATTGAATTCGGATTCAAACTTAGCTATGCGGGCCTCTTGAGATGCCATAAATTTGGACATCAATCCTTCAAGATTATTGGTACTACCATAGTTGTTGGAAGGATTTTTGTTGAAAGTACGGTTAGAGGGTGGACCGTTTGGTTGATAACGATTAGGTGGAGTGGAAGAATTGTTTTGGGGCAGGTTTTGGTTTTGTTTTCACCTAAGGTTCGGGTGATTTTTCCAAGAGGGGTTGTATGAATCACCGTAAAGGTTTTGCTCGGATTTGAAAGTGTACCACTTGTCTCCCGCTCCGTCGGTACGCGAGGATGCATAATCCGCGAAAGCTTGTTCGGGGAGTTCCATGCAATCACGAGTGTCGTGGGGACCACTACATAATTCGTACGAAGAAGTGATTTTGTTCACTTGGCTTGAAGGCTTAGGAGCTTCGTAGGATTTCATGAGAAACTTGACTTGGTCTTCAAGTTCCATGATCCTACGGTCGGGAGTGCTTAAATTGTTCGAAGGCAAAGATATTGCCTTGACCGTTTTGTTCAAATCACGGGAATCATTCCAACTTTCATTGTTATAGAGAGCAAGATCTTCTATGAGTTCCCATGATTCTTCCGCACTTAGATCACGAAGCTTGCCACCGGCCGATTGGTCAATGGTTGGCCTTGTGGAGAGATCAATATGGTCATAGAAAATTTGGACTTGGAGCCAAAGATCTATGCCATGATGAGGGACTTTCTGGAGTAAGTCCTTGAAAGGAGTTCATGCTTCATAGAGAGTTTCACCTTGACATTGTTGGAACATCAAGATATCATTTCTAAGCTTAGTAGTTCTCCCCGGTGGGAAAAATTGAGCAAGGAAACGAGTGGTGAGATCATCCCAAGAAGTGATGGATCCCGCGGGTAAACGCTCAAGCCATTGACTAGCTTGGTCACGTAGAGAGAATTGGAAGAGACACAATCGGGTCGTCTCTCGAGTTACAACATCAAGGTCTATGGAATCTACTATTTTGAGGAAATCCTTGAGATGTTGATTAGGATCTTTGGAACGAAGTCCATGGAATGCACATCCGCTTTGCACCAACCGGATGGTGTCGGATCGCAAGGGAGACACACTGGCTCCTTGAGTGAGCTCAATGGTATTTCGATAGCCTTGGTGGCTAGGACGGGAGTACTCTCCTAAAGTTCGGGGTCTAGGAGGTTGGTTTGCTAGTGGTGGGTTGATGGGATCAAAGAGATTACCACCTTCCATAATGGCGGATGGCAAAGGTTACGAACAAAGGAACAAAGAAATAAGATAGACTAAAGAAAACCTATAAAAATAAAATAAAAATCTTACTAGAAAGGAATCTAGCAAGTAGACCTAATAAAAAGAAATTCTAACCTAGACAATAACTATTCCCCGGCAACGGCGCCAAAAACTTGATGCGTGGAATTGCGCCCTTGCAAAAGGTTTTACCTCTCAAGGGATCTTGAGAAGCTTGCAATCCCCACCAGGCAGTGTACCTGTTCGTTGTAGTATAGTATAGTGACAAGTACCGGGGGATTGATCATTCAACTCTAGGAATAGTGTTCGCTAGGGTTAAAATTCTACTAAACTAGATCTAGGGGTGAGGGATGATTCTTTTTGTATTTTTATATTTTAAATGAAAGCAAGTCAAATCTCGGGTTTTGAAGGAGTGGGCGGAATTAGTTGCTAGTCAACTAACCCAATTAACTAAAGATGCAATCAAAATAAAATAAACTAAACTTAAACTAAATTAATAATGAGAGAAAGTGTGTTTACTTAGATTTCATTACTCCCTAGATATCTTTTACCGGTTGATTAACTTGTTATAATTGCATGGATGACGGGTTATATTCCTTAATACTAGTCGTAGGGCCGTGTACGATCTTCCCTAACTCTATAGGCTTCAACCTCAATCCTATGTCGAGCCGACTAAAAGCTCCTAACATGGTATCCCTGGAAGTTACCTATGCATTAAATATAACCAAATAATCGTAGTACACCTCAGATCATGTTTCTTAAGACATTCAAGCAAGTTACCAATTGTAAGTCTGCCAGTTTTCTTAAGCCTAACATTGAATTCATTCATCCACAACAATTATAAACAAACCATGAACCAATAATTAACATCTAGGTTTCATTACATCTAAGCAAACACGAAAGAAACCTAGCCTAGCATGTTAAAAAGAAGACAAGCGTAAAATATAATCAAACAACACATAGACATATTGAATGATTTGGTAAAGTACTTATCTTCAATTGAACATGGAAGAAACAAAGGGTTGAAACCCTTCAAATAGCTGGAAAATTCGTCTAGGGTTTTATTCCCTCCAAGTTGCACACAATGAATGAAAACTAGAAAACTATATATAGATTTTACAATCTGACGGCGTCAAGAGTTAAGTCTGACGCCGTTAACTCGCCGCCAAATTAAACTCGTATTGCCTAGATCCACTTCTGACGCCGTCACTCTTTATGGGTCCTAGGCCATCACTCTTTACAATTACTCTTGATGGCCTTGGAAATTTTATACGTGACACCGTCAGACCCTCTTCACAAAACATTCTGGCGCTTCACGTGTATTTGATTTATCCACCCTTTTGTCAACTCATGACACCGTCACTAACAACTTATGACGCCGTCAAAGGCAATTTCCAGCATGCTTTTGAGACTTTGACGTTTTTTGCACTTTTTCGCTCCAAAAACGTCCAAAATGCTTCCTTTTGTAAAATTCCTCTCAAAAGTACCTAAAATTACAAAAGGAACGATTTAGGGCAATATTTGATCAAATAATCTCGACTTTGGCCTTAAATGACCCCCCAAAAGCGGTACACTTTTCGCTTCATCACATCCCTGTATCCAGCCTTACTAGATGAAGCTTGAGTTGAAGTATCACCCTGTTTTCCCTCCTTTCCTATTACAGTAACACCATGCCACTCTAGCAAACACAACTCACCAGCTTTCTCATATTCCTTAACACCGTCACCATCCTCTATATCTTTAATAAGAATACCTTTACCACGACTATTCCTCATGTCCAACAAATGCTCCTCGACTAATGAAATACCTTTTTGATATAAACCTTTATTTCCTTAAACCGAGGCACGTATTTTAACATTTCTACGACATCTTCCACACTAATCAATGGGACCAACCCATCATCCAAAGATTTTCCAGAGATCCTAAAATGTGAGAACAGAGTACTATCCCCTAATCCTAGTGCATCTAACATCCCAACACAACCCTCAATGCAGCAATGGTCAACATCAATCAGGTCAACATAGGCTATATGTCCAAACCGATATTCTCGGTTGGGTGGATTTGTGAAGAGCCCATTGTGGTGGATTTTTAGAGTGAACAGTATACCATTCGAATTTGGTTAGCAAAACAAATAACAACTTAAAAGTATGAAAATCACATATCCTACAATGTACACATGTATGTTCGAATCAGAAAAACAAATTACAACTTGAAACTGTAAGGAATTATTGAAGTCAGTATTTAGATACTGCTGAAGATTTATGCTGACAGGTTCCTGCGGAAGCATATACTGGTTTCTGCTGAAGAATGGTTCCTGCTGAAGAATAGTGTTACTGCGGATATAGTTAATCCGTAGATAGAGATTAGTTATTTATAGATAAGATATGTAGAATATCTTCTAGAGTATTATGTTTATACGTTTCTTGTAAAAGAATTTAGGGTTTCCACTAGTATATAAGGAACCCAAGGTTATTGTAATATACAAGAGTTTCAAAACAATTATTAGTGAATAATATCGATCCATAGAGGATCAAAGTTTAGCATACAATTTATATTTATATTCCGCAATAAGTATAAGCTAACAGAGATTGTCTATTTAGTTTGCTAGTGATTACATTAGTAGACTAATGATCTATTGGCTCGAGATCTATCAAGTGTAGATCCTACAAGTGGTATCAGAGCCACAAGATAATCTCTGTAATTTGACTCACACTCAAACACCTTTTTCACTCAGTAACCATGGTTGATGGAGATGCTTCTGATGTCACTCTCACAAACGCCAACGCTATCACTCAACAACTTCAACAGGTTGCTTTCTCCAACAGCAACGCCAAGTTTCCCTATCTCAAGAAGGATGAGTATGAGATTTGGGCCATGAAGATGCAGAACTGGATTGCCAGTGTCGACTTCAACTTATGGAATGTGATATTAAAAGGGTGCAGTCCTAAAAAGCAGGGAAAAGACCCTAACGGTAATTTGACTACTTTTTCTCCATCTTTTGCTGAAGAGATCATTGCTGAACAAAGGGAGAACACAGCAAGAACTATCTTGCTTCAAGCAATTCCTGATGATCACATGGGAGATTTTCATTACCTAACTGATCCTAGAGAAATCTGGATGGCTATAAAGACAAGATTCAGGGGCAATGAGGAATCAAAAAGGATGAGAAAGTCTATGTTGAAGCAAGAATTTCAGGAATTCAGAATAACTGAAGAAGAGGGCATTCACAAAGGCTATGATAGGTTTCAGACGATTCTAAGTCATTTGAATCAGCTTCTAGCCAGACCTGACAATGAGGAGGTTAACTTCAGGTTTCTAAGAGCCTTACCTCCCTCATGGTCTCAGGTCAGCATATCCTTGAAAACCAAAGGAGGTTTGGATTATCTCTCGTTTGATGACTTGTACAACAAACTCAGAGCCTTGGAACTTGACATCAAGGGACACTCCTCTTATGAAGCACCTCCTTCACACTCTGCATTTATCAGCACTAATTCAAACTATATGCCATATTCTCCCAGTCCAAGTCCTTCCACTACAACATTGTCTTTCACGAATGCTAGTCCAAAGATTAGCAATGTGATGGAAGATGTACTTTATTCATTTGTTGTTGAAGTTGATCAACAGCAACAAATAGCCTATGAGGACTTTGAGCAGATTGATGAACTGGCAATGGAAGAATTGGACTTAAAGTGGCAAATGGCAATGCTGTCTCTTAAAGTCAGAAGATTTGAGAAAAAGGTTGGAAGAAAGCTCCAAGTAAATGGAAGAGATGCAGCTCGTTTTGATAGAAGAAAAGTGAAGTGCTATGCATGTGGAGAGATTGGGCATTTTGCAAGAGAGTGCAAAACCAAGAAGAGTGAAGATAGTACAAGATACTTTGCTTACAGGAAGAAGGAGGTGGAGGCTGGAGAATCAAAGGCTTTGGTGACTACTGTAGATGCTTGTGTTGACTGAAATGAGCATGAATCTGAAGATGCAACAAGCAGTTCTCCTCAACAAATCTCCTATGTGGCTAGTTATGATGCTGACTTCGCCTTCATGTGAATATCTCCTCAGGTATCTAATTGTGTTTTTGGGTGTGACATTAAATATAATACTCTTAAAGAAGCTTATGATGATATGAAACCAAAATATAATGCTAGCTTTATTGAAGCTCAAGCTTTTAAAGAAGCTGTTAAAACTTTAGAAAAACAGAAAGTGTGGTTTCAACAAAATCAATTGGCTTATGAGGAAAAGAGAAGAGAATTAAAAAGAGATTTAGAGATAACTAGCAATGAGTTAAAATTTACTGAAAGAGAAAAAGCTAGAATTGAGTATGAGAAAGAAGTTTTGCAAGATAAGTTGGATAAGGAAGTTACTAGGCATAAAGAATGGCTAATTTCAGGTGATAAGTTAGCTAGTTTTCTCTATAGTAGTCAGTCTGTAACATATGAGTTTGGTTTAGGTTTCAGAAATATGTTGGTGTAGAGGCAAACTGATTCGTGTGAAAACCAAGTTATATATAGTATAGTATTACTCAAGAGATCCGCAAAGAAATACGGATAACCCGAGGTCGTAGTCCGTGTGAAGGGTGAATGGAATTTTCAATTCCCGATTTGTGAAACGTGTCGTGAAAGTGGTAAAAAGTGATTTTTATGAGATTACACTAATGAAATAACAAATGAAGCACAAATAATCACTTAAGCACGTATTTCAAATAAGGAAACTAAAAACGTAACGTAAGCTCAAACGTAACTGTATGAAATAAAAAGTGAAATTTAAGCTACACTACTCCTACGGTCTTTAAAATAATTTTAAAAAGTTAAAATTGATAAAAGAAAATTTTAAGAAAAAGAAAAATATTTTTTTTGACTTTTTATTTATTTTTTTTATGAATTAAAAACTAATTAATCTAATTAAAAATTAAAAGAAAATGCAAATAAAATGAGAAAAATGAAAAATAAATTTTGAAAATTATAAAATAACTAAAAAGTAATTTTAAAACTGAAAACTATTTTTTTTGGCTTTTTGTGTAATTTTGGGAATTAAAAACTATTAAATCTAATTAAAAATTCAAATTAAATTCAAAATAAATGGGAAAAATGCAAAATAAACTTCTAAAATTCTAAAATAAATGAAAATAAATTTCTAAAATATTTTTGGATTTTTCTTGGTTTTTTCTGATTTTTTTGGATTTTTTAGCAATTAATACGTATTAAAAATTGAATAAAAATGAAAATTAAATAAGAAAAATAGCAAATGAACTCAGAAAAATATGAAAAATTGGGGAAAATTCTAAAATATTATTCTAAAGCTAGGAAAAATTTAAAAATTGTAAAATAAGCACTGGAATTGCTTATGGGATTAAAACAACTTATGTTGAAGTGCTTATTGATAAGCACTTTGACCAAAACTTGACCAAACTTTAAACAAGTGATTTAAGAACCCAAATGAACTTAATGGAATAGTTATGAGACCAGAATGAATCACAGAAACCAAAATATAGGCTCAAATAGTCAAATAAGCAATTATGAAAAAGCCAATAAGCAACACAGAATAAACTATGGACAAAAGCTTAATGAAAACAGCAACAATAGGCACAAAAGAACTCAGAAGAACAACAAAACTCAACTTATGATCAAACAAACACAATTGCAGCCCTGAATTAGAAAACAAATACAAGCTTGAAACACTAAACTAGATCAACCAATTAAGCAGCACCAATAAGCTGATAAAATTGAGTTTACGGGGGCAAAAAGCTCACACTCTTACTGAGATTCCAAATTCACCAAAAGATCACACTTCTAAACTTATTTGATTACCTAATGAATGCCCTAGACTATGATGATCACTGATTATGCAGGGGAACAATAAGCTCAAACAGGTAACTTAAAGGCAATTTTCCAACAAGCAAATAAGATCCAAACTTAAATTTTCTTTTTGATGTTGTTTCACAAACTGCCAAATTTTACAAATCAGCTTTTAAAAGGTATTTCCAATCAAAATTGAACTCTAGATAAGTTCACAAAGTTTTGACAAAATTCTGAGTTCAACTTGCTTTAGACTTTTTGCTTTTAAAATGAGACTTTGACTATGTTTGATTTTAGATGATTCTAAATGACTCCTAATTAAGTAATAAGCTACTATAGAACTAGATTAAGCCATATTTTAAACTAATGCAACTACTACTTATGATTATGCACTTATCAACCTAATTACCTAACTGTTATTAAAAATAAAAGACTAATTTGACTTTTAAGTATTTAACTACCTAAGGGAAGCACTTCTTATACTAAATTTGACTAAACCTAACTGATTATGCAAAAGTAACTACAATATCACCACTAAACTGCCTAGTGCAGCTTGATCCAAACACCCCTATACCAACTGTCAAAGCTTATATGTGCTACTAATACCTCAAATCAATCACCAAATCAATTCTAAACTTAAACTCAGAACCAAATCAGATCCAATAGCACCAACTCAATACAGAAAATACAGATTCAAATACCAACAACAAGCACAAACTCAAATCTCAGAATGTGACAGATTAATGAAACAGTGAACATTAACAAATAAGAAAAGCCAACCAAACTCAATAAAACAGATATGAAATGATTAAATGAAAGTAAGTATAAAGCAACTATCAATACTAACCAACAAAAACAGATTTATTCTACAATTACTCTACTAATGCAATTTAAATAAAAAATAATGAGAAACTTACACCCCAAATCCCCCTCAGCAGAAAAGAGGGGGTTCTCTATGCTTGCTTGTCTTTAAGACAGGCTAATTGCTCCTTATTAGCTGTCTATAACTCCACAATAAGCTGTGCAATAAGCACTCAACAGTTGACTTTATTTGACCAATTTAAATTATAAGAAAACTTACAAACAGCTATTATGAAAGCTGATATAAGCTTCTATCAAACAGTAAACTATAAAATTTAAAATTGGAATTGAAACTATATATATATATATATATATATATATATATATATATATATATATATATATATATATATATATATATATGTATGTATATATATATATATATATATATTTACTTATTTATTTATTTTTAATTGATAAACAACAACAGAAACTGAGCTAAATTTAAATTTAACTAATAATAACAGGAAATTAAAGGAAACTAGTAAAATTAAAGCAATAATCTGAATTTCAAAACTAAAATTATATTAAATAGATGAAAGCTGAGTACAATATTAAATGAAAGTTACAATAGAAATTTAAACAGAAAAGCAGAATAATAAAACAATACTAAAACTACACTGACTCTACTAGAAATTACACAGTATACATGAATGAGGAGGGGGTTTATATAGTTGCTGAGAGATGAGGTTGAGGATGCTTCTAGTATGCCAAGTCATCAATCCGAGTGAGAGTGTGTTTCTTCTGAGTGCTCCTTAGCCATTAGATCACCTTGGTCCCCAATCCATTGATATCAACCGTTTGATTGAATGATTGATAAGATTGATCCTCTGTGTCTTTCCTGATTGGACCACGTGTCCTTCTGACATCCCCTGACATGTGCCTGACCTCTTCTAGAAACTCAATGATTGGGTAATTATTTTTTAATTGAGGTAATTTGGTGGGAAGGTGAGTTAGGGTTCTTCAAACAGTAATTTTCTGGGTAAGTTTAGTTTTGGGGGGCGGGTAAACTTTGGGGGTGTTTTGTTTTTATTAGTTTGACCGGGTATAAGTTGACCGGGTATAAGGGATGAGGTGGATCGGGTTAAAGTATTAAGGGTGGTGGGCTTGTTGTTTGGACTGGGCCTGGGATGTGGATTAGTTGGTGATGGATTATGTGTTGGATCAGGATAGTATATTATTTATTTTAGGAATTAAAATTATAAGGACCATAGTTGTAATTTAGGAATTACCAAGGACCAATTCTGCCAATTTTGTGAAATACATCCAAGGGCTAATATTGACATTCTTTGATTCATGAAGGTCTTGATTTGTCTTTTCTTCAATTATTTCATCAAGGGACCACTTTTGTCATTTCTGAAACTACAAGGACTGAAGTTGCCAATTCTTCAGAACTTTGTCCAGGGAATAATCTTGCAACATTATGAATCTCTGAGAACTTCTAATGACATTTTAAGCTTTCTTTTATCATTTTGCTTCCCCGGCTCTGGCTTTTGACATTTTTCCAATCTCGTGCTCGTTTTTGTCGGTTTTGGCTTTGTTTTTGTTTATTTTTCACATATCCGTACTTGCACATACACAAATACAAAAACATACATTCTCTTGGCATATTTGGTTAGTATTTGGTGTATTTGGTCTGATTTAAGGCTAAAAAGGATGTGTGAAAAAGCACACATCAAAATCCCCCAGACTAAGGTATTGCCGTGTCCTCACGCAATGTCATCACCTCACGCTTAAGAGATAAATAATTTCAAAATCTCTCTTTACTAATGTTGCAAAGTAGCAATGATGTTCAAAAGAGATATCAAAATCATTTATTCTCAAAAATGCTCCGTTTTCCGATTTTTATGAATAATAACTACTATTACTCTTTTTGTATTTTTCATTTGTTTATATGTGACAGTTTGCTTTGACTTTCATTATCAATTCTTATTTGTTGATAACTTTCAGTGTCAACGAGTAGAAACACTTCTCACAGAGAAGAGACCATACGGATAAAAATCGTCATCCTTGATTTTTCACATGCTCCCAAACTAAGCGTAAAATCGAGATCATTGTTTATTCACAAGTTAGATGCTAACACTACCCACAAAAGTTACTTGTGTCATTACCTCTTGTTCCCAGTTCCTAAGTTTTGTATCTCAAGATTTTAATTTGTTAAGAAATGAATTGCTTCATATTTTCTCGTTTTGATATTTGTTAGTCCGATAAGAGCACAAAATTTGAACGCTAAGTAGTTTCCAAACTTTCCCTCGAAAACCCCTGCATACAGAAATCGGGTCCACATGAAGGTCTCTGATTTAACACGATTTGTGGAGGTCCCCCTTTTTATTTACGACCGAGACATCCCATGTCTGAGACCCGAAACGGAAGCTTTTTATTAGGAAAACCCCCGGAGTCGAAGCTTGGCATTTTTGCATAATTATAAGCACTTTAATAATACTTGGTCCTTAGTCCTTTATTTCTTTTACAACAACGGGTTTTGAGCCGCCAAGATGTAAGAGCTTTATTATAACCTTGGATTTATATCCGCTGCTTTTTATAGCTTTGTATTCCTCTGCCTTTTTATTTGGCTTTGGACTATTATTATTGATATTCATAATCATATGCCAAACCCCGAGTCCTACGGCCTTTACTAAGATCAAAACATCGGCTGCGAACCGGCAAGATGCAATAGTCTATTTCACCGTAACACTGGCAGTACCCCTATGTGTACCAAACCCCCATATGCAGAGATTTTGTTGGGAACGAGAAAAAACTAAGTATTGCCCAAACCCCATACACTTAATTAATCCTAGAGATCTATTATTATTGGTGTGCAAACTTATGGGAACAAGGAGGCCACAAGTACCTTTCGTGGGCTCTAAAGAGATCCAACTACTCCACGTTTAGCACGAAACTTCTAAATAAACTCTATCATTCCTCGATCTCCGCAAATTTAAAATCCCAAATAATGAGATCCGCGGATGCTTAGCCGATAATCTTTTGATTATATTGGTTTAGGGAGACAAGCTAGGGCTCAACACGCCCGGTCAAGTCGAAACATTTATTTCTACTCTCGCCGGTAGGAAAGTCAAAACAAGGTGTCAAAACTTATTATTCATATCATATATATTTTTTTATTTTTTCATTATTTTTATTTTTATTTTTATTGTTTTTTAACAATAAAGAGGTGACAAAAATTTAAAATTTTGGTGGAAAAACGGAGTTGCGCAAGTTAACAGCTCAGACGATGGTACAGGTCAAATCGAATCGAAGATTCACCCCCCCCCCCCAGACTAAAGTGAAACATTGTCCTCAATGTTTTAAGGGTACGGGTAGTCTACGTAATATCTATGGCCGTTTATTAAGTATGCCAAGAGATAAACGTTAGTCGATAAGATTTTGGATATGGTGAATTTCCGAAAGAGCAGCGAAGAATGAGACTCGAGTGGAGAGAATGACAAAACACGAGCACGAGAGTCCTTAAACTTCGGGGAAATTCCTGAACATTCACAAACAACCACGAAAACACGAGTTTGGAAAGGGTCGCCCCCCTCACGCCACGTTACTTAAGAAAATAGAAAATAAAGAGAATGAAAATGGATAAGCATGGGGTGCCTCCCACGAAGCGCTTGTTTTTGATTACCGAGTCACATGAGCTTGACTCAATCCCCAAATTTAGTTATCCTTAGGGAAAGTTTGGAGATCCGGGACAACCATGGGTGGTATGTCCCCTCCGAAGTAATGTTTAAGACGATGACCATTCACCTTAAAGTTGGGACCATTAGGTTGAGCAAGCTCGACGGTTCTATAAGGGAATACTTGGGTAATGGTGAATGGTCCAGACCAACGGGTTTTTAACTTGCCCGAGAAAATCTTCAATCGAGAATTGAAAAGAAGAACTCAGTCACCAACATTGAAGACGCGATCTTTAATTTTAGCATCATGAATCCTCTTTGTCTTTTCTTTGTAGATCAAAGAATTCTCATAGGCATGATCACGAAGCTCGACTAATTCATTCAATTGAACTTTACGGTAATCACCCGCGGTTTGTAGGTCAAAATTAGCATGTTTCAAGGCCCAGTAGGCCTTGTGCTCAAGTTCAAAGGGCAAGTGGCAGGCTTTCCCGTAAACCAGCTTGTAAGGAGTGCACCCAATGGGTGTTTTGTAAGCTGTACGGAAAGCCCAAAGTGCATCATCTAACTTATCGGCCCATGAAGCACGATGTTCACCTACGGTCCTTTCTAAAATTTGTTTCAAGCCACAATTGGAGACCTCAACTTGTCCACTTGTCTGTGGATGATATGTCGTAGAAAGACAATGTGTGACACCATATTTGAGCATAACTTTAGCGAATTGCTCATTACAGAAATGGGTCCCACGATCACTTATAATAGCACGAGGTGCACCAAATCGGGCGAAGAGACTTTTGAGAAATTTTACTACAACTCGGGCGTCATTGGTGGGGAGCGCCTTCGCTTCAACCCATTTAGACAAGTAATCGACGGCCACGAGTATATATTTTTTACCACGAGAAGACGGGAATGGACCCATGAAATCGATACCCCAAACGTCAAAAATTTCACAGACTTGGATGATATTTTGAGGCATCTTGTCTCTCTGAGAAATTTTTCCTTGACGCTGGCAAGAATCACATGATTTCACCAACTCATGGGCATCCCGGTAAATCGTCGGCCAATAGAAGCCGGAGTCAAATACTTTCTTAGCGGTGAAATTGGCACCATGATGTCTCCCCGTGGGTCCATTGTGGCATGCCATGAGAATTTCAGCGGCTTCTTTGCCGTGAACGCACCGCCGGATCACTTGATCCGCACAAATCTTAAACAAGTAGGGGTCGTCCTAGAAATAATGCTTAACATCTTTGAAGAATTCCTTCTTTTGCTGGAATGGCATCCCTTTACGGATAAAATTCCCCGCATGGTAATTCGCAAAGTCGACGAACCATGGGGTACTAGAATCACAATGTGATAAACTCCCCAGTGTCTCGAGAGGAAATTTTTCGTTAATATCCTTTTTCTCGAAAACACTTTGATGGGGATTCTCTAAACGCGATAGGTGATCAGCAGCAAGGTTCTCAGCTCCCTTTTTGTCTCGAATTTCAACATTGAATTCTTGAAGGAGTAGAACCCACCGCATCAAGCGTGGCTTAGCATCTTGCTTTGCCATTAGGTATTTGAGAGCCGAATGATCCTATACACTATGCATTTCTTCAAAAGCAAGTAAGGTCGAAACTTTTCAAATGCGTAAATGACGGCTAACATTTCTTTCTCAGTAGTCGTATAATGGTATTGAGCATCGGTCATTGTTTTACTAGCATAGTGTATCGGCTGAAAATGTTTAGACTTGCATTGCCCCAGGACTGCACCAATGGCATAATCGCTCGCATCGCACATTAGCTCAAAAGGCAAGTCCCAATCGGGGGCAACTAAGATCGGAGCCTCCGTTAACTTCTTTTTAAGAATATTAAATGCTTCGATGCATTAAACGGGGCATCTTTTTCAAGCAAGTGGGTCAGGGGCCGGGCTATCTTAGAAAAGTCTTGGATGAAACATCGGTAAAAGCCGGCATGACCGAGAAAACTTCTAATTCCTTTAACGGTAGTGGGATGAGGTAATTTTGCAATCACATCGACTTTAGCTCTATCGACCTCAATCCCGGATTTTGATATCTTATGGCCGAGGACAATGCCCTCTTTGACCATGAAATGGCACTTCTCCCAATTTAGAACCAAGTTGGTGTCTTCACACCGTTTCAGCATACTTTCTAAATGGGAGAGGCAAGAAGTGAAAGAATCTCCATAAACCGAGAAATCGTCAATGAAAACTTCCATGGTTTTCTCGATCATGTCCGAGAATATAGACATCATACACCTTTGGAACGTGCCTGGAGCATTGCATAAGCCAAAAGGCATACGACGATAGGCAAACGTTCCGTAAGGGCAAGTAAACGTAGTCTTTTCCTGGTCCGGAGGGTCAATCGGTATTTGAAAGTAACCAGAAAATCCGTCAAGAAAAAAATAGAACTCATTTCCCGCTAGGCGTTCTAGCATTTGATCCATAAATGGAAGTGGGAAATGGTCCTTACGAGTCGCATCATTCAATTTTCGATAATCAATACAAACTCTCCATCCGGTAACAAGACGTGTCGGAATTAATTTATTATCTTCATTCGTCACTACGGTCATTCCACCTTTCTTCGGTACGCAGTGGACCGGGCTAACCCAGGAGCTATCCGAGATTGGATAAATCATTCCGGCATCGAGGAGTTTGATAACTTCTTTTTTGATAACCTCATGAATTTTCGGGTTAACCCGTCGTTGTTCCTGAACGGACGGTTTATAATTGTCTTTAAGTAAAATCTTATGCGTGCAAAAACGAGGGTCGATACCTTTGATATTGGAAATTTGCCAAGCGATGGCACGTTTATGCTTCTTCAGCACATCTAAGAGATGGTTCTTCTTCTCATCTTTAAGTTCTTTTGAAATTATGACGGGTAGTTTGTCGGTTCCTTCTAAAAATGCATATTCGAGATGAGGAGGCAAATCCTTGAGCTCGGGCTCCGGAGGATTCTCAGTAGACGGCTTAACTTCTTTAACATTGTCCATTTTAAGGTCCATCGGAGGGAGAGATGGGTTTGGGTCTTCATTAAGCATTTTTTCAATCAAAAGAACATCCCCCTCCGGGTCACAATCGGAATGATCAATTTTCGGTGAAATCAAATCATTAGCAAGAAAGGCCTCGATCTCTTCCAAGATGAAATCACTTCCCTTAAATGGAGTAAGGGAAGGGGAAGGATCGGAAATAATTGGTTCAAAAGAAGGAGTGGGATTGCCACTTGAAGCATTTTCGGTAAAACCAAGTAACTTTTGAGCATACTCCTCCGTAACTTCGTCAAGAACGTCGACTCGGTTAACGGAATATTTGTCATAATCGGAGGAGTACCTCGTGGTTTGATCCAAATTAAACGTTACGGCTTCGGTACCAACGCGTAGGGTAATTTCTTCGTCATAAACATCAATTAATGCATGGCCGGTCCTTAGGAAACCTCTCCCGAGAATGAGGGGTACCCGCGGATCAGCATCAAAATCAACAACGACAAAATCGGCAGGGAAATTAAATTTCCTAACATTGACAAAGACATCCTCGGCTATTCCCATCGGGCGGGAAGTAGTTCGGTCGGCAAGCTCGAGGGTCATACAAGTCAGAGTTAAATCGGGTAAAGACAACTTTTTCCAAATGGATAACGGCATTAGGTTAATGCTAGCACCAAGATCGGCCAAGGCGAAGCATTTAACCATCCCAGGAAAATTACACGGAATGAGAAATCGACCGGGGTCTTCAAGCTTTTCGGGAAGTTTTTTGAGAATAACCGCCGAACAATTTTCATTCATTTGGGTTCGTGACATTTCAAACAATTTTTCTTTATTATTCAAAAGACCTTTCAACATTGAAGAAAATTTAGGCATCAAAAGTATAGCATCCGCGAGAGTTATGTCAAAATGTAGTTCTTGAAAAATCTGATAAAACTTTTCCATCTGGTTTTTATTTCTCTCACGGTTCTTTTGTTCGTTTAAGCGTGACGGATAAGCCAATTTTGTTTTGACGGGAATGTCTTTTTCAGTTTCGTTAACAACTTTATCTTTTCCTTTTGACGTTGGGATCACCGGAGGTTGGATGTTTTCGGTCCTTCCATTATCAGTAGGAATTCCCGTATCCGTTGTCACCTCGGTTTCACAGGCGACTACCTTAGGAGACGAAGAAGAGGTAATCGGAGCCGTTGGTCCCTCATAAGAAACACCACTCCTAATCGTGATTGCTTTTGCATCACCCCTCGGGTTAGCAATTGTGTTGCTCGGAAGAGAACCAGACGTCGATGGTTGATTCATTTGAAGAAAACTGCTCATCATTTGCTTAAGCTCATTCGTTTGTCGAGTCATGGTTGTGTCGATCTCCTTCTTAAGTTCAACCCTCATGTTGTTGATTTGATTTTGCATAGCTCGAATGTTAACATCATTTGTTTTCATGTAATTAGCAAGCTCAGGAGAAGATTGTACTTGTTGTGGTGGTTGATAAACTTGTTGGGGTGGAGGAACTTGATAATTTTGAGCTTGGTTGAAATTGGTTCCACGGTTTTGATTGTAACCTTGGTTTTGATAACCTTGGTTATTTTGAGGATAACGGTTTTGATGAGTTTGCACGGGTGGAAACCCAGGTGGACTTATTTGGTTAGTACGAAAACCTTGGTTTTGATTGTAGTTTACGGCTGCTATGTTAGCATTATAAACTTGGCCATCGGTGGCTTGACAATCATAATACGGATGAGGTCCACCACAAATCACACATTTTTCATTAACGGCTTTAACGGGCTCGGGTTTTTGGTTCTGCAACTTAAACTCTTTCATCATACAACGGATAGCGTCGGTAAGTTCGGCCAATTCTGATGATTGGACCGACGAAGAAGAAGAAGGAGTAAAAGAAGTCACTTTCGAAACATTCGGTTTGTTACGAGAAGTCGGAACCTTAGATTTGTTCTCGATGATCGATAAAATATCCCTAGGCGTACGATTCAAGATATTGCCACCGGCGGCTGCGTTTAAAGAATCTTGATCGTTTTGAGTCAAAGCGTTATAAAACGTGTCGATTTGGTGTAATTTGGAGAAACCGTGGTGAGGGCATTTTCGAAGAAGATCCTCAAAACGTTCCCATGCCTCACCAAAGTTCTCATCAAAACGTTGTTGAAAATTAGTTATATCATTCATAAGATTAGTCGTTTTGGACAGAGGAAAGAAATGATTAACAAATTTCGAGACGAGTTCTTCACATGTGTGAATTGAACGAGGGGGTTCTTTTTCGAGCCAAATCCGGGCTGAACCCTCGAGTGAAAATGGGAACAACATTAATTTAATATCATCGTGAGGGACATCCTTAAATTTCATAGTCGAAGTTAACTTATTAAACCATCGGATGTGTGCGTAAGGATCGTCCCTTTCAAAACCGTGAAATTGGTTTGATGTGACAAGTTGAATCAATCCAGTTTAAATTCAAAATTATCGGAAAGGATTGGTGGTAAAACAATTGCATCCCCATATCCCTCGGTGGGACGCTGGAGCAATTCTTGCATAGTACGTTGATCGGCCATCTCGGTGATGGGTGGTTTAACAAGAGTACGTAACTCGGGTACGTAAGCTTGTTTACGACGTCTACGATAGTGTTGGTTCGGTATGGTCAGAGAATTATCGATTAATCTCGACCGTGAACGTGTGATCATACACTAAAAAGAAAACCAAAGTAAAAAGAAAAATGAAAACAAATTTGAAAAGAAAATCTTTTTGTATTTTTGTTTTTATAAAATAAAATTCAAAAACTTAAACTTTTGTTTTTTTCTTTTTCAAACGTTACGTTAATTGTAAACCGTTTCCCTTAAATCTACTCGCGACGGAACGGGAGAGAAGAATGGATCTCTCTTCAGCTTGCAATTTAATGTCAAAGCTATCCGTATTTTCCGCTTATTCGGTCGTAGAATCCAAAGTAATCCGATTAGCAACTAATTTCACGCGTTGTTATATTGAGAAGCTTATTTGGTTTACAACGCCCACCCTTCAACGGGAGAGTCGAGGCTGTAACTTTATTATTTTTTTGGTATTTTTGAAAACACTTTAGGAAAAGTGTTTTTGGTTTTTCAATTTTTTTTGGTTTTTATAGAAAATATATACAAGGAAGGTTTTCAAAACACAATTTCGAAAAACAAAAACGAAAAATTCACTTCAACCTTCCCCGGCAGCGGCGCCAAAATTGATTCGTGTGAAAATCAAGTTATATATAGTATAGTATTACTCAAGAGATCCGCAAAGAAATACGGATAACCCGAGTTCGTAGTCCGTGTGAAGGGTGAATGGAATTTTCAATTCTCGATTTGAGAAACGTGTCGTGAAAGTGGTAAAAAGTGATTTTTATGAGATTACACTAATGAAATAACAAATGAAGCACAAATAATCACTTAAGCACGTATTTCAAATAAGGAAACTAAAAACGTAACGTAAAATCGAAAATGTAAGCTCAAACGTAAAATAAACGTAACCGTACGAAATAAAAAGTGAAATTTAAGCTACACTACTCCTACGGTCTTTAAAATAATTTTAAAAAGTTAAAATTGATAAAAGAAAATTTTAAGAAAAAGAATTTTTTTTTTTGACTTTTTATTTATTTTTTAATGAATTAAAAACTAATTAATCTAATTAAAAATTAAAAGAAAATGCAAATAAGATGAGAAAAATGAAAAATAAATTTTGAAAATTATAAAATAACTAAAAAGTAATTTTAAAACTGAAAACTAATTTTTTTGGCTTTCTGTGTAATTTTTGGGAATTAAAAACTATTAAATCTAATTAAAAATTCAAATTAAATTCAAAATAAATGGGAAAAATGCAAAATAAACTTATAAAATTCTAAAATAAATAAAAATAAATTTCTAAAATATTTTTGGATTTTTCTTCGCTTTTTCTGATTTTTTTGGATTTTTTAGTGATTAAAAAGTATTAAAAATTGAATAAAAATGAAAATTAAATAAGAAAAATAGCAAATGAACTCAGAAAAATATGAAAAATTGAGGAAAATTCTAAAATATTATTTTAAAGCTAGGAAAAATTTAAAAATTGTAAAATAAGCACTGGAATTGCTTATGGGCTTAAAACAGTTTATGTTGAAGTGCTTATTGATAAGCACTTTGACCAAAACTTGACCAAACTATGACCAAGTGATTTAAGAACTCAAATGAACTTAATGGAATAGTTATGAGACCAGAATGAATCACAGAAACCAAAATATAGGCTCAAATAGTCAAATAAGTAATTATGAAAAAGCCAATAAGCAAAACAGAATAAGCTATGGACAAAAGCTTAATGAAAACAGCAACAATAGGCACAAAAGAACTCAGAAGAACAACAAAACTCAACTTATGATCAAACAAACACAATTGCAGCCCTGAATTAGAAAACAAATACAAGCTTGAAACACTAAACTAGATCAACCAATTAAGTAGTACCAATAAGCTGATAAGATTGAGTTTATGGGGGCAAAAAGCTCACAGTCCTACTGAGATTCCAAATTCACCAAAAGATCACACTTCTAAACTTATTTGATTACCTAATGAATGCCCTAGACTATGATGATCACTGATTATGCAGGGGAACAATAAGCTCAAACAGGTAACTTAAAGGCAATTTTCTAACAAGCAAATAAGATCCAAACTTAAATTTTCTTTTTGATGTTGTTTCACAAACTGCCAAATTTTACAAATCAGCTTTTAAAAGGTATTTCCAATCAAAATTGAACTCTAGATAAGCTCATAAAGTTTTGACAAAATTCTGAGTTCAACTTGCTTTAGACTTTTTGCTTTTAAAATGAGACTTTGACTATGTTTGATTTTAGATGATTCTAAATGACTGCTAATTAAGTAATAAGCTACTATAGAACTAGATTAAGCCATATTTTAAACTAATGCAACTACTACTTATGATTATGCACTTATCAACCTAATTACCTAACTGTTATTAAAAATAAAAGACTAATTTGACTTTTAAGTATTTAACTACCTAAGGGAAGCACTTCTTATACTAAATTTGACTAAACCTAACTGATTATGCAAAAGTAGCTACAATATCACCACTAAACTGCCTAGTGCAGCTTGATCCAAACACCCCTATACCAACTGTCAAAGCTTATATGTGCTACTAATACCTCAAATCAATCACCAAATCAATTCTAAACTTAAACTCAGAACCAAATTAGATCCAATAGCACCAACTCAATACAGAAAATACAGATTCAAATACCAACAACAAGCACAAACTCAGATCTCAGAATGTGACAGATTAATGAAACAGTGAACATTAACAAATAAGAAAAGCCAACCAAACTCAATAAAACAGATATGAAATGATTAAATGAAACTAAGTATAAAGCAACTATCAATACTAAGCAACAAAAACAGATTTAGTCAACAATTACTCTACTAATGCAATTTAAATAAAAAATAATGAGAAACTTACACCCCAAATCCCCCTCAGCAGAAAAGAGGGGGTTCTCTATGCTTGCCTGTCTTTAAGACAGGCTAATTGCTCCTTATTAGCTATCTATAACTCCACAATAAGCTGTGCAATAAGCACTCAACAGTTGACTTTATTTGACCAATTTAAATTATAAGAAAACTTACAAACAGCTATTATGAAAGCTGATATAAGCTTCTTTCAAACAGTAAACTATAAAATTTAAAATTGGAATTGAAACTATATATATATATATATATATATATATATTTTAATTGATAAACAACAACAGAAACTTTGAGCTAAATTTAAATTTAACTAATAATAACAGGAAATTAAAGGAAACTAGTAAAATTAAAGCAATAATCTGAATTTCAAAACTAAAATTATATTAAATAGATGAAAGCTGAGTACAATATTAAATGAAAGTTACAATAGAAATTTAAACAGAAAAGCAGAATAATAAAACAATACTAAAACTACACTGACTCTACTAAAAATTACACAACATACATGAATGAGGAGGGGGTTTATATAGTTGCTGAGAGATGAGGTTGAGGATGCTTCTAGTATGCCAAGTCATCAATCCGAGTGAGAGTGTGTGATGAGGCGAAAAATGATCCGTTTTTAGGGGGTCATTTAAGCCCGAATTCAAATTTATTTGATCAAATATTGCCCTAAATCGTTCCTTTTGTGATTTTAGGTACTTTTGGAGTGAATTCTGGAAAAGGAAGCATTTTGGACGTTTTTGGAGCATAAAAGTGAAGAAAACGGCAAAGTCTTAATTTTCCTTGCTGGGAATAGTACCTGACGGCGTCAAGAGCATTCATGTGACGGCGTCAAGAGTAAAAGTGGTGACGGTCCAGAAGAAACGTGACGGTGTCACCCTAGGCCATCACGTGTTAACTTGTCAAAACTGGCGCGCGGAGTAGCTGATATTGTTTTGGTCATAACTTTTGCATACGAACTCGGATTTAGGTGATTCAAAAGCCCACGCGAAGAGGACGAAGAAATCTACAATTTGGTGAAAAAATGGGTGTGACGCCGTCATGTGTAACGAGCTGACGCCGTCATGCCTTGCCGACAGAAAACTTGCTTATAAATATAACATCATAACTTCACTTTTTGTAAGCCCTAAACCCTAAGGTCGATTCCTGGGTTTAGGTAGGTGTTTTTCCAGCAACTTAGAGGGTTTCAATCACTCCATAAATATCTTGTAATGGTTTGATGATTCTATCTTAATTCATGTCTTCAATTATCATTATTGTTGCTTGTTCTTTATTAATTATGCTTGGCTAATTCACCTTGTGTCTACTTATGATTGTGTGAAACTTGTATATAATTGATTAGATCTTATTGATTCCTTGTTGATGTTTGTGTCTATCTTCATCAATTAGGGTGTGACACTTCGATAGATCTAATTGGTTTAGCTTATAATTCTTGTTTCCTATTGTCTCTTGTTTTAGTTGAATGATATCGATGTTAGGCTTAAGAAAACTGGCCAACTTCCTATATGGTGTTAAGATCGTTTAAGCCCATCTAGGATATAGTAACATTGATTGCACAGTGGAATAATAACAATAAGAACATAATCAATATTACTCCAAGGTTTTCTTTTATCATAAATATAAAAACTACTACAACTACTAAACTACTACTAACGCTCTATGCGTTTCTAGACTCTCATTGGAGAGACTAGCTATGAATGAATGATCTGTAACCTAGACGCCTACCCTCTTTATATAATAGAGGGAGGTTACAAACCCTAGCTTCCTACGAAAGCTAACTATTACATATTAGGCCCTTATTGTTTCTTCTTTCTTTATTCTTTGCTTGTAGGTTTTGTAATCTTCAAATCTGTAATTCCCAACAATCTTCCCCTATTTGATATTACAAAACAATCTGCATGAAGAAACAATGCTAAAACATGTCATCACAAATAATAAGCTGCACATCATAAATCTATAAATGTTAAGATCGTTTAAGCCTATCTAGGATATAGTAACATTGATTGCACAACGGAATAATAACAATAAGAACATAATCAATATTACTCCAAGGTTTTCTTTTATTATAAATATAAAACTACTACAACTACTAAACTACTACTAACGCTCTATGCGTTTCTAGACTCTCATTGGAGAGACTAGCTATGAATGAATGATCTGTAACCTAGACGCCTACCCTCTTTATATAATAGAGGGAGGTTACAAACCCTAGCTTCCTACGAAAGCTAACTATTACATATTAGGCCCTTATTGTTTCTTCTTTCTTTATTCTTTGCTTGTAGGTTTTGTAATCTTCAAATCTGTAATTCCCAACAATCTTCCCCTATTTGATATTACAAAACAATCTGCATGAAGAAACAATGCTAAAACATGTCATCACAAATAATAAGCTGCACATCATAAATCTATAAATGTTAAGATCGTTTAAGCCCATCTAGGATATAGTAACATTGATTGCACAACGGAATAATAACAATAAGAACATAATCAATATTACTCCAAGGTTTTCTTTTATTATAAATATAAAAACTACTACAACTACTAAACTACTACTAACGCTCTATGCGTTTCTAGACTCTCATTGGAGAGACTAGCTATGAATGAATGATCTGTAACCTAGACGCCTACCCTCTTTATATAATAGAGGGAGGTTACAAACCCTAGCTTCCTACGAAAGCTAACTATTACATATTAGGCCCTTATTGTTTCTTCTTTCTTTATTCTTTGCTTGTAGGTTTTGTAATCTTTAAATCTTCAAATCTGTAATTCCCAACATATGGTAACGTGCTTGAACGTCTTAAGAAACATGAACCAATGCGTACTAGGTTATTATGGTTGTATTTAATGCATGAGCGAATTCTAATGATCCCATGTTAGGCGCTTTTTAGCCGGCTCGACATAGGAGTGAAGTAGGAGCTTATAGAGTTGGGGAAGTATGTACGCCACCCCACGAATGGTATTAAGGAATACAACCCGTCAATTAAAACAAGGTGTGACAATTCAATAGGTAGAATTGGATAGCTAGCAAGGAGTAACATATCATGGGTAGACATGCTTCACATCCCTTGTAGAACCTTAGTTTAGTTTTCTTGCACATTAGTTTAATTAGTAGCTTTTGGATTAGTTGATTAGCAACTAATTCCGCCCCTCCTTCCAATACCTGAGAATTTTACTTGCTTTTCATAAAATATAAAAACATAAAAAGAATTATCCTTCACCTTTAGACCTAGTTAGATTAATTTCAATCCTAACGACACTATTCCTGAGTAGAACGATCAATCCCCCGGTACTTGTCACTATACTATACTACAACGATCAGGTACACTGCCTGGTGGGGGTTGTAAGCTTCTCGAGATCCCTCGAGAGGTAAAGCCTGGTGCGATTCCCACACATCTAGTTTTTGGCTCCGCAGCCCGGGGAATAGTTATTGTTTAGGTTGAAATTTATTTTGATTAGGTCTACTCATTAGATTCCTATCAAGTGAGATTTTTTTTCTTTTCTTTTTATTTTGTAGCTTTCTCGTAGTCTATCTTTTCTTTGTGACTTTGTTTGTAATTTGCTTCAAATGGACTTTACACTTAGACTTCTAAGATTGCAAGATAAGGTTGAGTTGCTAGAACACCAAAGAGTTTAAAATATCTCATTTAGAGACACCTATGAATCATATGAGCCTTCACCTAGGATAGATTCTTATGAACAGCCTCCGTGTTTAAGATCTAGTTTTAGTGAGGCCAATAGGAAATGCGACCTAGTTTGCCAAGGAATTATGGAGAGAGCCGTTGCAACAAATCATAAGTTGGATGAAGCACTAGGTTTGCTTTTATCACTACCTAAGAAAACAATTGAGGAGGATTTAGCCAAACATGATCACATTGATCAAAAAGACCTAGGTTTTATGATCGATGATGATGAATCTCAAGAAACAGATGATGAATCTTTTGGGCAATTTGTATATAGCAGTAAGAATATTGAGGATGATCCTTATGATTCGGATATAGAAGTTGAGATGCCTAGAGAAGCACTTGAGATACTTGGGAAAATGTTAGGGTTAGATTATAATAAAACACATGTTGAGGATATAGGTGATATTAACACATGGAATGATGAGGTCAATAACATAAGCCTACAAAATACTCAACCATCATTTGAGGCACACACACCGCCCGTGACTTACCCGGAAGAAGTAGAAGAAACTTTAGGAATTCCGATGGAGGTAGAACCCTTGGACCAGGCACCACTAGAGGATATAGGTTTGAATACTTGTAGTGATAACCTTACTCCTAGTTCTAGGGAATTTCCTAATGTTGATGAACCGGAACCTCAACCTTTACACAACTTTCCATCCTTAGATATACATCTAGGAGACAAAAGAGGAACCGACCCACCCATCAACCAATATTATCCGGGTAGTTTTAGGATGAAGGAAGCCATTCACTCACCCCCTTCACCTCACGTGGCATATTTCCACCCTAAGGGTGTGTATCGCTACTTCCACCCGCACTTAATTCTAAGTGTAGGGAAAACCTCCCCTATTTTCATTAAATAAGGGTAGAGTCAGGCTCGTGACTCGAACAAAAGCAAGCGCTTATTGGGAGGCAACCCAAGCTTTATTTATTTATTTGTTTGTTTGTTTGTTTATTTGTTTGATTGTTATTTGTTTCCGTATGCATGCTTTATTTTTATTGTTGGTAGATCATGTTTCAAAACTAAAATGGTGAAAATACTTTATTTTGTCGTTTGGCTTTGTCTTAACTTCATCCAAAGGTATTTCGCAAAAGATAAGTGTAAGGGGAAACCCCAAATATGTTTTTAAGAAACAAAATTGATCATGATTCTCCACAATATTAGATGAACATGTATATTCGTATTTGTTAGAGTCAAATGCTTGTATCGAGTCATAATGATGTTTTGCAGGATTTTCCAGGAAGTAGGACATAAGTTTTCCAGAAATTTTCCGGAAACTTAACGTAAAGATTTCTGCAGGTCACTTCTGACGGCGTCAGGAAGAAATTCCTGACGGCGTCATGTGTAAAAATCTGGAAATTTTGCTAGTTTTGTTTTTCTAACGGAGTCTTAAAGTTTTTGTTAATTCTTTAGTTTTATAAACTCCAGGAAATCTGCAAACATTCATTCCACAAGCATTATATCTTTAATTGTTTTGTTTTTATTCCTAAGTCTGGAATAACATCTAGTTGTAAGTTTCCTTTGTTCGGTTTGATGCTTTGGGTTTTTGTGATTGTTTTCTCAAGTTTAACAGGTTATATTGGACAAGAAGATGATTTATTTTTCTAGAAGGGAAGCTTTGAAAGTTCATTTTCTTGGAGGAAGATCTAACCTTGTTGACACACTATCCACACCGAATGAATCAGGGGAGTATTTGATTTCATTCTTTTGCCTATTTCACTTTTACATTCTTTAATTGAACATTGGGGACAATGTTCATCCTAAGTGTAAGGGGAGGGTAAATGATGATACCTTATAGGATTCACTTGCACTTGAGTTTGTTTGTTTGATGGTAGGTGTGTAATAAAACTATGAGAAATACTTGTTAGTGTAATTTTAGCGCCAAATTTAAATTTTTTTACAACATTTAGGAGTGAAACTTTAGCCTTAGCAAGCGTCTCATGGATATGAGTCGTATGACTAGCACAAAACCGTATCATTTAGAAAAATTTTCCACCCAAATATGTGAGGTTCGCCTTTAGATTTGATAGGAAAAGCATTTACTATTAGTGCTTATGAGTGTACCGGTAGCATTTAGATTCTAGAACTTGCGTTAATGATGCATCCCGAGACCGCTAGTGAGACTACATTCGTGTGGTAGGATTTACTACATGATAAGAGGCATTAGGATCACCCTTGTGTTAAACCCATATCATAATTACTTGACCATTTAAGTCATATTACTTGGCTAGTAAAGTCAATTAATTTTTCCCACACCTTAGCGTTGTACTCATTTTTAGTACACGAAACCCCTAGTACACCCCTCCGAGCCTATCTTTTCGTTTCTAACTTTAAGCATCTTACTTAAAGGAAGAATTTGTTACTACCCACTTAAATGTACAACCAAATCGCCTTAGCCTTCAGTGTATGCACTCATTTTTAGTGCATTATTGTTATTTGATTAAACCCTTAGTTAATTATCTAATTGATTACATGATTGCTAAGTCGAGTCATATCCTTGTACATATTGTTTTGGGACGATTGGGACTCATGGGTAAAGTACTTATTTTATGGAGTAATGGGGAAGAACATCATATTATTACCCCCATATGTACGTTAATCTTAAAAGTACTCCAAGTGTTTTGATTATCTTAATTCGAGTCATTAGATTAGTTTATTGTAAAGTATGTAAAGATTCAAGTGTAAGGGAAATGTACATTCCCTATGATGTATTATTTTGGATGGTAGGGTAAGAGTGTATGCCAAAAAAAAAAAAAAAAAAAAAAAAAGAAAAAATTGAAAAAATCAAGAAAAAGAAAAGAGAAAAACATACGGACTACCATCCCGTTTCATTCTATGTTTATTTTATGTTTTTGTTATTTTTTTTTATTTATTAGCTTAACTCGAGTCTAGTCTTGGCTTAGCAACGCCATATTGTACATGTAATTAACCAAGATTATTAACTCGCCACCAGTAAAGATTGCCTACATCCGACAAAACCATGTATTGCATATCCCTACACCTAACGTTATAACCCTTTAAAAGACCTCTTTGATAGTTTATCCTAGGTGCTTACGCCATGTGGTGGAGGCTTGATCCTTTCCCAAGCCTATGGTAATCTATTTTGCTATGACAGGTAGTGAGAGATGTTTTCCATTTCCAAATTGGGATATATACTTTATTACACCCGAGAGATGTGAGTATCTAAACACTATTTGTGAGGTGCTAGTGTATGACCTCCGTGCTTGTCTTTGGTCTTTAGTGGAACGATTATTTGTTGTAATTACTTTTATATTAGTGTTAAATGACCCCTAACTTGTATTTTGATTAGAATAAAAGCGCATTTGCTTGAGGACAAGCAAATCTCAAGTGTAAGGGTATATGATGAGGCAAAAAATGATCTTTTTTTAGGGGGTCATTTAAGCCCGAATTCGAATTTATTTGATCAAATATTGCCCTAAATCGTTCCTTTTGTGATTTTAGGTACTTTTGGAGTGAATTCTGGAAAAGGAAGCATTTTGGACGTTTTTGGAGCATAAAAGTGAAGAAAACGGCAAAGTCTTAATTTTCCTTGCTGGGAACAGTACCTGACGGCGTCAAGAGCATTCATGTGACGGCGTCAAGAGTAAAAGTGGTGACGGTCCAGAAGAAACGTGACGACGTCACCCAAGGCCGTCACGTGTTAACTTGTCATAACTGGCGCGCGGAGTAGCTGATATTCTTTTGGTCATAACTTTTGCATACGAACTCGGATTTAGGTGATTCAAAAGCCCACGCGAAGAGGACGAAGAAATCTACAATTTAGTTAAAAAATGGGTGTGACACCATCATGTGTAACGAGCTGACGCCGTCATGCCTTGCCGACAGAAAACTTGCCTATAAATATAACATCATAACTTCACTTTTTGTAAGCCCTAAACCCTAAGGTCGATTCCTGGGTTTAGGTAGGTGTTTTTCCAGCAACTTAGAAGGTTTCAATCACTCCATAAATATCTTGTAATGGTTTGATGATTCTATCTTAATTCATGTCTTCAATTATCATTATTGTTGCTTGTTCTTTATTAATTATGCTTGGCTAATTCACCTTGTGTCTACTTATGATTGTGTGAAACTTGTATATAATTGATTAGATCTTATTGATTCCTTGTTGATGTTTGTGTCTATCTTCATCAATTAGGGTGTGACACTTCGATAGATCTAATTAGTTTAGCTTATAATTCTTGTTTCCTATTGTCTCTTGTTTTAGTTGAATGATATCGATGTTAGGCTTAAGAAAACTGGCCAACCTCCTATATGGTAACGTGCTTGAACGTCTTAATAAACATGAACCAATGCGTACTAGGTTATTATGGTTGTATTTAATGCATGAGCGAATTCTAATGATCCCATGTTAGGAGCTTCTTAGCCGGCTCGACATAGGAGTGAAGTAGGAGCTTATAGAGTTGGAGAAGTACGTACGCCATCCCACGAATGGTATTAAGGAATACAACCCGTCAATTAAAACAAGGTATGACAATTCAATAGGTAGAATTGGATAGCTAGCAAGGAGTAACCTATCATGGGTAGACATGCTTCACATCCCTTGTAGAACCTTAGTTTAGTTTTCTTGCACATTAGTTTAATTAGTAGCTTTTGGATTAGTTGATTAGCAACTAATTCCGCCCCTCCTTCCAATACCCGAGAATTTTACTTGCTTTTCATAAAATATAAAAACATAAAAATAATCATCCTTCACCATTAGACCTAGTTAGATTAATTTCAATCCTAACGACACTATTCCTGAGTTGAACGATCAATCCCCCGGCACTTGTCACTATACTATACTATACTACAACGATCAGGTACACTGCCTGGTGGGGGTTGTAAGCTTCTCGAGATCCCTTGAGAGGTAAAGCCTGGTGTGATTCCCATGCATCAGTGTGTTTCTTCTGAGTGCTCCTTAGCCATTAGATCACCTTGGTCCCCAATCCATTGATATCAACCGTTTGATTGAATGATTGATAAGATTGACCCTCTGTGTCTTTCCTGATTGGACCACGTGTCCTTCTGATATCCCCTGACATGTGCCTGACCCCTTCTAGAAACTCAATGATTGGGTAATTATTTTTTAATTGAGGTAATTTGGTGGGAAGGTGAGTTAGGGTTCTTCAAACAGTAATTTTCTGGGTAAGTTTAGTTTTGGGGGGCGGGTAAACTTTGGGGGTGTTTTGTTTTTATTAGTTTGACCGGGTATAAGGGATGAGGTGGATCGGGTTAAAGTATTAAGGGTGGTGGGCTTGTTGTTTGGACTGGGCCCGGGATGTGGATTAGTTGGTGATGGATTATGTGTTGGATCAGGATAGTAGTATTATTAGTTTTAGGAATTAAAATTATAAGGACCATAGTTGTAATTTAGGAATTACTAAGGACCAATTCTGCCAATTTTGTGAAATACATCCAAGGGCTAATATTGACATTCTTTGATTCATGAAGGGCTTGATTTGTCTTTTCTTCAATTATTTCATCAAGGGACCACTTTTGTCATTTCTGAAACTACAGGGACTGAAGTTGCCAATTCTTCAGAACTTTGTCCAGGGACTAATCTTGCAACATTATGAATCTCTGTGGACTTCTAATGACATTTTAAGCTTTCTTTTATCATTTTGCTTCCCCGGCTTCGGCTTTTGACCTTTTTCCAATCTCATGCTCGTTTTTGTCGGTTTTGGCTTTGTTTTTGTTCCCTTTTCACATATCCGTACCTGCACATACACAAATACAAAAACATACATTCTCTTGGCATATTTGGTTAGTATTTGGTGTATTTGGTCTGATTTTAGGCTAAAAAGGATGTGTGAAAAAGCACACATCACAAACCATTATTTAGATAAGAAAAGTAAAAATAACTATGCACTTGTAAAATTATTAAAGGAATGTGAGATGCATGCTGTACCAGGACCAATTAGAGGTGAATTCATGCCCACCTCCAAAACCTCTGACTTTGATGGTTCACACCATTTGCATGGCAAAAAGTCTAATGACTTGCCAAACCTTACTTGTAAAACTAATAACTCTGACTCTCCCACAAACATAGGAACCCCTAAGCCCACATCCCATAATTTGGACTTACCAGAATCACAGACTCAAACTGGCATTAGGATCAATGACTCCCCTGACTCTAGAAGTATCTCTAGTGATGATTCTAATGAATGTGTCTCTTGCTCTTTCAGGGACAAGACCTCAAAGACCTTTAGTTATGCAAGCTGTGAATCAAAGACCAAGTCAGACTTACCCAAGTCCTCATCAAAGATATCTGTCAAGACATCTTACAAGTCTGTGGACTCTGAAGTTGCTGCTGATGAAGTGATTTCAAAGACAGCCTCTTCTGAAGACTTGTTATTTACTTCTTTTAAAAAAATTCCTTTCAGTCATTACAAAACAATTCTATTGCTGGTGGTTGTTTGAATAATTTTGTTTTTAATAAGACATCTTCTGGTTTTAATAAATCTTCTAGAAAGAAGAAGTGTTTTGTTTGTGGTAGTAAATTGCATTTGATTAAGGATTGTGATTTTCATGAAAAGATGATGGGTGTTTCTGCTGCTCACAATAGACCTAGACCAATGTGGACCAATGCTTATACCAAACCCTCTTGTGTTACACATGCACCTCCAACCACTAGCAGAACCAACTCAGTTTCTGCTGAAAGGCCTGTTTCTGCTGGTAGATCTGTTTCTGCTAGTAGGTATGCTGATAGGAATAGATATATTTCTAGACCATTTTCTGGATTTAATCATACTTATTTTAAAAATGGTTATTGGCCTGGATATTATGACCCAATGTTTTTGGGAAGGGCTAATTGGGATTCTGCTGTAAAGTTCTCAACAGATTGTTCTTGGAAATTTGATAGACCATATGTATACAGGGGTTCCAGGATCAATAGTCGATCTAACTCATCTACATGGCTTCATAATAATGATCCACAAGGCAGGCTCAAGTCTTTCAAGACTTGAGTCTATCAATGTACTCATATTGTTGTATAATCTTTTGTTGTTGTAGGGACATCCTCTTTTGAATAAAGACTTAGGTATTGTAGACAGTGGTTGTCCAAGAAGCATGTCTGGGAATCAGGAGAAGCTACATAATTTTGTGCCTTTTAATGGAGGCATAGTGAAATTTGGAAGTGGAGAAGGAAGGATCACTGGTAAAGGAACCATCAGAACGCCAAAGGTAGATTTTGAGAATGTCTATTATGTGAAGGAACTACAAGGTTTCAATTTGTTTTCAGTTTCACAAATCTGTGACAAAAAGATTCCTGTGCTTTTCACTGATGAGGGTTGTCTCATTCTTTCACATGACTTCAAAATACCTGATGAAAGTCATGTATTGCTAAAGGTTCCAAGAAATCATAATCTTTACACATTCAACTTGAATGATGTCAAGCTAGAAGGTGATCTAGCATGCTTGGTGGCTAAAGCATCCTTGGATGAATCTACAAAATGGCATAGAAGGATGGCACATGTTAACTTCAAAGTCATTAACAAGCTTGCTAAAGATGGACTTGTTCATGGACTTCCTTCCAAGATTTTCACCAATGAACACAACTGTGTTGCATGTAACAAAGGAAAGCAACACAAAGATTCTTATAAGGCTATTACTGCTGTGAGCACAATCTCAGAACCTTTGCAGCTGCTCCATATGGATCTTTTTGGTCCAACATCTATCAGGAGCATTGACCATAAGTACTTCTGTTTGGTGATCACTGATGCTTTTAGTAGGTTTAGTTGGACATTCTTTTTGGTGACTAAAGACCAAACCTTTCATAAACTTAAAGAATTTATGGCCCTCATTGAAAACCAACTTAACAAAAAGATCAAAGGCATAAGGTGTGACAATAGGACAGAGTTCAAAAATGCCAATCTTATTGAACTCTGTGGGTTAAAGGGTATAAAAAGGGATTATAGAAATCCTAGGACTCCACAACAAAATGGAGTTGCAGAGAGGAAGAATAGGACCCTGATAGAGGCAGCAAGATCTATGCTTGCTGACTCTAAACTTCCCACTATGTTTTGGACTGAAGCAGTTGGCACTGCTTGTTATGTGCTTAATAGGGTGTTGATTACTAAACCACACAATAAGACACCTTATGAGCTTTTGACTGGGAAGAAACCTACCATTGAATACTTGAAACCTTTTGGATGTCAAGTGACTATTCTGAATACAAGTGATCACTTAGGCAAATTTGAAGAAAAAGCTGCTGAAGGATACATTGTTGGTTACTCAGCTCATAGCAAGGCCTACAGGGTATATAATTTGGCTGCAAAGAAGATTGAAGAGACTCTTAACCTGAGATTTCTGGAGGAAAATGAAAATACTCAGGGTAAAGGTCATGAATGGTATTTTGACCTTGATTACTTGACAGATCATTTGGGGTATACAAGATTTAAAACTAACCCTTCTGCAGGTACACAAGTGTCACCTACTAACACTGCAGGTACCCTGGAAGATGACTCAGGCAGTGATTCATAATGTGATGAACCCACTATTGTTGTTTCTTCTCTCCCTATTCATGTTGCAGGTCCTACTAACACAGAAGCCTCTGATGCCAAAACTGCTGATGATGTGGAAAACTCAACCTATGCAGAAGATCTTGCTAGACTCAAAAAGCAAGAGCATGCAGCTGCTGAAGAAGCTAAAAGGCTTGGTCTTGAATTTGCTCAAGACACTGAAGCACTCTTGAAACAAGCTGCTATTGATGTTAGCAGAAAATCTATTTCTGCTGATGAATCTGCTGATGCAGCTGCTGTCAATTCTCCTGAAGGCATTTATGCTGCAACACCTGTTTCCACTGCTACATCAACTAGCTTAGAAGAACCATTTGGCAGGTTCCCCAGCCCCTCAAATCTTGGCAATCATGAACAAAGTGCTGGCATTTTTCAATCAACTTCTTATGATGAAGACTTTGCTCAAACTTTGACTAATCTTGACACCTCTGTTGATGTCAATCCTGTTCCCACTAAGAGGATCAACACCATCCATCCTCAAGAGAATATCCTTGGTGACCCAAATGCTATGGTTCTAACTAGAAGTGCTATAAAGCAGACACAGTTTGGTCAATGTGCCTTTTTCACATATGTGTCTAATCAGAAGAGAGACAATCACACAGATAAGAAGCATTGTCTGTTTGCTTGTTTCTTATCTCAAGTAGAGCCAACAAGCATTAAACAAGCTTTGAGTGAACCTAGTTGGGTTGAAGCTATGCAGGAAGAGATGCAACAATTCAAGAATCAAGATGTATGGGTACTTGTTGATCTACCTGCAGGTAAAATTGCTATTGGAACCAAGTGGATATTAAAGTGCAAGAGGGATGCAAGAGGTATTGTGGTCAGAAATAAAGAAAGGTTGGTGGCTCAAGGTTTCAGAAAAGAAGAAGGGATTGATTATACTGAAGTTTTTGCACCTGTTGCTAGGGTGGAGGCAATTAGGTTATTTTTGGCCTTTACCTCATACATGGGATTTGTGGTATATCAGATGGATGTAAAAAGTGCCTTCCTCTATGGCAAGATTGAGGAGGAAGTCTATGTCACTCAACCACAAGGCTTTGAAGACCCACAAAATCCTAAGAAGGTGTACAAGGTTGTCAAGGCACTCTATGGCCTTCATCAAGCACCAAGAGCCTGGTATGCTAGGCTATCTACCTTCTTTTTGGAACATGGATACAGAAGAGGAGCAATTGACAAGACTCTCTTCATCAAGAAAAACTCCAGGGATATCATTCTAGTACAAGTTTATGTGGATGATATTATTTTTGGCTCCACAAAGGAAGCATGGTGTAGGGAATTTGAAAATTTGATGAAAGGTGAATTTCAGATGAGTGCAATGGGGGAACTGACATTTTTCTTAGGGCTACAAGTCAAACAACAACCTGATGGGATTTTTATTCATCATGAGAAATATGTGAAAGATATCTTGAAGAAGTTTGACTTTGAACTACTGAGGACTGCAACCACTCCCTATGAACCTCCCAAGCTTAAAAATCTAAATGAACAAGATGAAGCTGTTAATGTGCATCTATATAGATCCATGATTGGATCACTCATGTATCTCACAGCTTCAAGACCTGACATCACCTTTGCTGTCAGTGCTTGCTCAAGACATCAAGTCACTCCCTTGACTTCCCACCTAAATGCTGTGAAAAAGATTTTCAAGTATCTCAAAGGCCAACCCAAGTTAGGTCATTGGTATCTAAGGGATTCACCATTTGTGCTGGAAGCATATAGTGATAGTGACTATGCTCGGGCTAATTTGGACAGGAAATCCACAACAGGAGGTTGTCAATTTCTTGGTAGAAGACTCATTTCTTGGCAGTGCAAGAAACAAACCATTATGGCTACCTCTTCTACTGAAGCAGAATATGTTGCTGCTGCTAACTGTTGTGGTCAGGTACTCTGGATTCAGAATCAAATGTTGGATTATGGGTTCAACTTTATGAACACAAAAATCTATATTGATAATCAAAGTACCATTTCCATTGTTAAAAATCCAGTTTTTCATTAAAGAACTAAACATATTGAAATTAGGCACCATTTTATAAGAGATGCAAATGAAAAACATTTAATACAGGTGCTTAAAATTCATACTGATGATAATGTGGCTGATTTATTAACAAAGGCTTTTGATGGACCTAGGTTTAACCACTTAGTTGTCCACATTGGGATGGTTAACCCTTGAATGCTATGTTTGAGGGGAGGCATAAGCCTCAGGGGAGGCATATGCCTTTAGGGAGGATTGAAATTGATGTTGTATAATTTGTATATTATTTGTATTTTATTGATTATTGCTGACACTAATCTACTAATGGTTCTGTAAGTTTTGTTTGTTTTGTTTGTTACTCTGTGTCTGTTTTGCAGAATGTCCTTGTGTGAAGTTGCTGATCTTTAGTTATAATTCACCAAGAGCAGTTTCAAAGGGAATGTGGTCATGTTTGCTGAGAATTGTTTCTACTGAAGAGTCATTCATACTGAAACACATTGCTTCTACTGAAGTAATACATAAGAATTGACAAATAAGGAAAGATGTTCATTCATTCAAGAAACAATTTACAGCTTACAATCAACTTCAAAATGGAATACAAAGATCATTCCTATGCTAAGTCTACCAAACCAATACTAAGCTTCTATCATCTATTACAAAAGGGCTGGTGGATATGCATGACCAGTACGATGAAGAAGCTAAAGGTGAAAATGGAAAGGAGAGAATAATGATGATGACGACGAAGAACCTAGTTTTACATCTTTGGTCCTTGGCAACATCCCATCATCAACTACTCCACTTTCCTTTTCCCCTTACCCACCACCTCTGCCTCCTTGCCCTTTCCCCTGTGTCCATGGTATGAAGCACCAGATCATGGAGCAGGAAGACCCAACACCACATCCCGTGATGTTGGAAGAGATGGATTCCTCTTCCTTGGCCTTGGTTGGGATCTCTCTGGTGTGGAAGGAGGAAGGAATGATGGATCTTCGTCTTCATCCTCTGAAGATTCTTCATCAGAAGTAAAGTTGAAGGGAGAGACATACTGCCTCTCAGCAGGAATGAGGGCATTGCTTGGTTCACCCCTCTCCAATGCATTCCATCGTCTCTCTAGCTCTCTAGCAGCATCTGAATCATCTAAATCAGAAGGATAAGGTGGAAGATCCTCTGATGATGATGATGAGGAGAAAGTGGAGGAGGTTAGGTCAATGATTTCTGGTTTGGAAGACATTATTTGGTGAAGAATTGGGGTTTATTGAGAAATTAGGGTTTTGATGAGAATTGGGGGTAATTGATATCTGTAAAAGAGTGATTTGGGGGTTATTAAATAGGCGAAGTCAAGGCTTTATGATAATTAATGCGAGTTGGGTGGCACAATAAAAATCAAGATATTCACTGAAGATATTTGTACTCCTGATTGGTTTCTGCTGATTGACCATTCATCAGCAGATAGACTTTCGTTTCTGCTGAAGGGTAATTTTGAAATTGGATGGAACCACTTTACACGTCAGATATGGTCAACGATTTGTTCCGATGATTTTTGACCACGATTGGGGAACTTCCTTTTATAACCTACTTTGCATATCTTCGCCAAAACTAAATTATTTCCCCATCCCTCAATTTAAACCCATCATTCATTTGCATAATTCATAACCGTCTCTCACAAATCCATCAAATGGCAACACTTCACTTCAAGAAAGATCATAACAAGTTTGCTGTTCTGTAAAAGACTAAAGGTCATGAACTGTATGATTCAATTGTGGAGTTTCTACAGCGTTCAAAGATTCATTATGCTTTAACACATTCCCCAAATGTGATATATGAATCTATGGTGAAGCAATTTTGGGCATCTGCTAGGAAAAGATCTGAAACAGAGATTATGGCTACGATTGATGGAAATGAGTATGTGGTGACTGAAAATTTGATAAGGACAAAGCTTCATTTGGATGATGAGAATGGTGTCTTTCACTCCAACACTGAAGAGATACTTGCTGGGTTGAGGGAAGCTGGTTATCAAAGCACTGACACAACTAAGTGGCTTAAGAATCAGTTATGTCCCAAGTGGAGGTTTTTGGTGCATTTGCTGCTCCAATGTATTAGCAACAAGTTTGGTGGCTGGGATCAGTTCTCTACCCAATTGGGTTGTGGTATTATCTGTCATTCTAAAGGGTTAACTTATAATTTCTCAAAGTTTATTTTTGATAATATGGTAGAAAATATTGATAAGGAAAGGCATAAGTTTTTAATGTACCCTAGGTTTCTACAAATTATTTTAGACATAACCACTGTAGACAGAATTCATGTGCCCATTAAGAGTCTTGGTTCTAAGTTATTTGCCTCTATGCAAACTAACTATGATGGGGTACATCACCCTCTATTAGCTGCTATGTTGCCACAAGGCAATGATGATGGAGGTGAGGGTGATGCTACTGGTAATATGCCCTCTCCAAATGCTGTTGATGATGGTAATCCATCATCCTCAGGTGTTGCTGCTGATGGTAATCCTTCAGTGGTAAATGAGGGAGAGCCATCTACAACTGCTGAACCATTGCCTGTTTCTTCTGACCAGCCTCTACCTTCCCCTAGTCCTATTCCATCACATTCTCAGGTTGCTCCTGATGTGCTTGTTGCTGTGGTTGAAGAGACAATTCAATCTCTTGGTACTCAAGTACCTACACCTCTTGAGCCTGAGATTACTAGACTACCCACACCTAGCCTTATAAGAGAGCCATATGATGCAGGCTCTCCCAATGTTGTACATATGTCTGATTCTCGTGATAGGTTCAATGAAGCTCCCATGACCAATGAGCAATTTTTTGGTGGAGCAGAGGACCCTGTTACTCTCACATCTGTACATGATTTGCTTTGCAGGTATATCAAAAAGACTAATGATCTTTAAAAGGAGCTTGCAGATACCAAATCTACTCTTGGTGGTGAGATTGAAATGCTGAAAAGCAAGGTTTAGGATTTGGAAGCACAACTTGATCAGCAAAAGAAAAGAAAGGTTGTCATTGATGCTGATGAAGTACATGAGGAGGGAAATTTGGACTCCCTTGAGATTCTGGCTGAAGTTGCTAGACAAACTCATGCTTCCACTCCCAAAGTAGCTGAAGTTTCAAACCTCAAGAAGCCAATTCAGTTCAGCAGAAGAAGTAGAAGACATTATTTAGCAAAGAAAGCTGTTGAATCTTCCAAGGTGTCTAGTGGTGTTGACACTCTTATGACAGATGCTGGTGCTACTCTTCAGGAGAATGAGTCAAATTGTGATATTGCTGCTGAAAAGACTACTGATGGGACTCATGCATCAGTAGATACCTTCTTTGTAGCTGATGTTCAAGAATTATCTGCTGATCCAACACCAAAGGTGGTTCCTTCTGATGCATCAGCAGATTTAAATGTTGATTGTCCTGATGGTTCTCAGGTAAAAGATATTCCTGATCAACATTATGTTCCTCCTGAAGTTGCAACCATTCAGAAAGATAAAGGAAAGTCTGTTATGGTTGCTCAAGACATTCCCTTTAGAGAGAAAACTAAGAAGGAAATAGCTAATGAGAAGCTTAGTGAACTGCTTGCAGCCCAATTGCAAGCTAAAGAGGAGGCTGCAAAGACTAAGAGGGATTTGGATATGAAGGCATCTGAGGACCTTGCTAGGAAGATACAAGATGATTTAGATAGAATGGGTGCTCCAATTACTCATACACTACCTGCTGAAAGACAAAAGGAGCTAGATGAAATTGCTAAGAGTTTATCTGCTGAGCAATGGGAACATTTGGCTTCTCAAGTCTCTGCTAAGCCTGATTTGGCAAAGTCTGTCCTTGGAGTTGATTATCATGAGATTGATTTTGCTAAAAGGATGGTTGAAAGTGTTAAGCTACAAAGGCAGACTGAGGCAGAGAGAAAAGCTAAAGAGCTAAGGGACAAACCATGGACGAAAGGACAGATTCGAAACTATATGAGGAATTTTGTCAAGAACCAAGGGTGTTCTATGTTTGTATCAGGATGGACTCAAAAGAAAGTTTGGGGATTTTCAGACACTCAGTTAACTTCATATTATGAAAAGCTCATCTCTCTTCTTCATTCCTCTGGTATTAATGTTCCAGATGTCTTAGAGAAGCGTGTCAGGCTTATGGGTAACCCTGTTGCTAAGAGGATAAGGCTTGATGATTCTGCTGACCAGTCTAAAGATTCTATTGAGTCTTCATTTGGTGCTCAGGAGAATATTCATTCTCCTTCAGTGTTAACTCAGGTTGATGACTCTAATGATGCTGTTCCTTCACCATCTGCTGATGTTGTTGCTGATGCAGATGTGGAGCCTTCTGAACCTACTGATGTTGGTGGATCTTCTTTTGTTCCTATTGATGCTTCATCAGATGTTCCTAAAGATCCAGAGTTTGTTACTCTTGAACTTATTCCTACTGAAGATCCACAACCTGTTTCTCCTGATGCTTTAGACCCAGTTCCCACTGAAGAAACTTCTGATGGTCCTCCACCTGCTACTACTTCTTCTTCTACCCCTGGTACAAGGAGGAAGACTTTTGCTAAGAAGAGAAAGGCTTCTAGGGGTGAATCACCACAGGATAGTACCTGCATTGACTTTGATTCTGATGATGAAAATACTGTTGTTTGGGAGAAAGTAGTTAAATGGGAACTCATTAACTCTCCCACTCGTCAAGGACAAGTCAATGTACTTCATAGACAAGATGGTTCCACCAAAGAATTTACTTTTCTGAGTCAAATTTTACATATGGTGGATAGGCAAGACATTATTTCCTTATATGGATAGGTTGTAACTTATTATAAGTCTCATCAACCTGAAGGGATTGGTATGTCTTTGCTGGGAGACTTACATGTGCTCTGTGATTCTCATCTTTTTACGGGTACTGGATTTCATGTTTGGAAAGGTCAGAAGGATTGGGTAGTTGATACTTGGAAATACTTTCTGATGAGGCGAAAAATGAACCGTTTTTAGGGGGTCATTTAAGCCCGGAATTGAATTTATTTGATCAAATATTGCCCTAAATCATTCCTTTTGTGATTTTAGGTACGTTGGGAGTGAATTCTGGAAAAAGAAGCACTTTAGACATTTTTGGAGCATAAAAGTGAAGAAAACGGCAAATACTTAATTTTCCATGCTGAGAACAGTACCTGACGGCGTCAAGAAGGAAATTTTGACGGCGTCAGGGGTAAAATCCATGACGACCTAGAGAAAACCTGAAGGCGTCAAGAGAAGGGCGTCAAGAGTTAATATGGTGACGGCCTGCACAAGGAATACACGTGACAGCGTCAAACCCAGATCTAGGCAGTCCGAGAATTTATTTGGCGGCGAGATGACGGCGTCAGACATTTGCTCTTGATGCCGTCACCTCACAAAATCTATATATACTTTTCTATTTTTCATTCATTAAGAGAGGAACTTGTGTGGAGAATACTAGGGTCGAACCTAATAAACCCTAGGTCATTTGTAACAGTATTTTCAAAGGTTTTCACCCCTTGAAACCTTTCATGTTCAATTAAGATAAGTCCTCTTTCAATTCATTCAATATGTCTATGTGTTGTTTGAATATATCTTATGCTTGTCTTGATTTTAACATGCTAGGCTAGATCTTTCATGTGTTTGCTTAGATGTAGTGAAACCTAGATGTTAATTATAGGTTGATTGCTTGTTTATAGTTGTAATGGATGAACGATTTCAATGTTAGGCTTAAGAAAACTAGCAGATCTCCATTGTGTAACATGCTTGAATGTCTTAAGAAACATGAACCGATGTGTACTAGGTTTTTATGGTTGTATTTAATGCATGAGCAAATTCTAGTAATCCCATGTTAGGAGCTTCTTAGCCGGCTCGACATAGGAGTGAAGTAGGCGCTTATAGGATTGGGGAAGTAAGTACGCCACCCCATGAATGGTATTAAAGAATACAATCCGTCATCCACGCAACTGTAACAAGTAATTAACCTGTAAAAGATATCTAGGGAGTAGTGAAACCTAAGTAAACACAATTCTCCCATATATTGCTCACACCACTATCTTAATTTAGTTTATTTTTCATTTTTAGTATTTTATTTTGATTGCATCTTAGTAATTGGGTTAGTTGACTAGCAACTAATTCCGCCCAACTCCTTCAAAACCGAGATTTTTAATTGCTTTTATAAAAACTAAAAAAATACAAAAAGAATCATCCCTCATCTCTAGACCTAGTCTTTAGGTTTTCTAATCCTAGCGACACTATTCCTAGCTGAACGATCAATCCCCCGGTACTTGTCACTATACTATACTACAACGATCAGGTACACTGCCTGGTGGGGGTTGTAAGCTTCTCGAGATCCCTCGAGAGGTAAAGCCTGGTGCAATCCCTGCGCATCAAGTTTTTGGCGCCGCAGCCCGGGGAATAGTTATTGTCTTGGTTAGGATCTCTTTTTATTAGGTCTACTTACTAGATTCCTTTCTAGTAAGATTTTATTTTTATTTTTTTAGGTTCTCTTTAGTCTATCTTATTTCTTCGTGATTTTGTTCGTAACTCTTCGCCATTCGACATCATGGATGATGGTAACATCTTTGAACCCATCATCCCACCACAACAAGACCACCCACAAAACCCACCACTAGTTAACCAACCTCTTAGGCCCCGAACCCTAGGAGAGTATTCCCGACCTAGCCACCAAGGCTATCGAAACACCATTGAGCTTACCCAAGGAGCCAATGTGTCTCCCTTGTGATCCGACACCATCCGGTTGGTGCAAAGCGGATGTGCATTTCATGGACTTCGTTCCGAAGATCCAAATCAGCATCTCAAGGACTTCCTTAAAATCGTAGATTCTATAGACCTTGATGCTACAACTAGAGAGTCAACCCGATTACGCCTATTCCAATTCTCTCTACGTGATCAAGTTAGTCAATGGCTTGAACGTTTACCCGCGGGATCCATCATCTCATGGGATGATCTCACCACTCGTTTCCTTGCTCAATTTTTCCCACCGGGGAGAACTACCAAGCTTAGAAATGATATCTTGATGTTCTAACAACATCAAGGTGAAACTCTATATGAAGCATGGACTCGTTTCAAGGACTTACTCCAAAAAGTCCCTCATCATGGCATAGATCTTTGGCTCCAAGTCCAAATCTTCTATGACCATATCAATCTCTCCACAAGGCGAACCATTGACTAATCGGCCGGTGGCAAGCTACGTGATCTAAGTGCGGAAGAATCATGGAAACTCATAGAAGATCTTGCTCTCTATGACAACGAAAGCTGGAAAGATCCATGTGATTTGAACAAAATGGTCAAGGCAATATCTTTGCCTTCGAACAATTCTAGCACTCCCGACCGTAGGATCATGAAACTTGAGGACCAAGTCAAGTTTCTCATGAAATCTTACGAAGCTCCTAAGCCTTCAAGCCAAGTGAACAAAATCACTTCTTCATGCGAATTATGTAGTGGTCCCCATGACACTCGTGATTGTGTGGAACTCCCCGGAACAGCTTTTGCGGACTACGCATCCTCGCGTACCAACGAAGTGGGAGATAAGTGGTACACTTTCAAACCCGAGCCAAACCCGTATGATGATTCCTACAACCCTTCTTGGAAAAATCACCCAAACCTTAGGTGGAAAAAAAATCAAGTCAATTCTTCCAATCCGCCTAATCGTTACCAACCAAACGGTCCACCCTCCAACCGTACTTTCAACAACAATCCTTCTAACAACTATGGTAGTACCAACAATCTTGAAGGATTGATGTCCAAGTTTATGGCATCTCAAGAAGCTCGCATATCTAAGTTTGAAGCCGATTTCAAACAAAAGCAAAGCGAGATGACCACCAAAATTGACACATTGTTGAAAGTTCTCAATGACCGAGAAATGGGAGCACTCCCAAGCGACACGGTCAAGAACCCGAAACTAAACGTTAATTCCATATCATCAGTTTCGTCACCCACTTCTTGTCCGCAATACTACTCGGTTAAATCAACGAGCACGTGTTTCAAGCAAAACCAAATTCTTCAAAAGGACCAATCGAATAAAACACCCGATATAAAACCGGTCAAAAGCATAGTTGAAACACCTCCTACCCAAGACCTTGACGATGAATTCAAGGAGCTTCACCTTGAACGCCCCGTTATTGATGTCTTAGCCCGTGCTCCCTACTATAGTTCCCTCCTAGAAAGGTATGAGAAGTTTAAACTAGGTAAAAATGGGACCGCCTTCGTTCAAAACAAGTTGCCTAAAAAGCTTGATGATCTGGGCATATTTGTTTTGCCTTGTAAGATAGGAAGATCCGAAGCTTTCGACACACTAGCCGATTTAGGGTCAAGCCTCAACTTGATTCCCTTATCCCTTTTCACCACTCTCTAGCTAGGAAAGTTAGAAGAGACGGAGGTATTGATTGGTCTAGCGGATGGGAGTATTGCCCACCCGGTTGGAATGATTAAGGATGTAGTTGTTCACGTAGGGAAGTTAACTATCTTAGCGGATTTTCACGTCCTAGACATGGTTAGTGACACTACATGCCCATTGTTGGTAGGAAGAGGATTTTTAGCTACCGCTAGCGCCATGATAGATTGTAAAGAGTCTAAGATAGCGGTAGGTGAGGGCGATACTTGGTCGGTATATGATGTTAAGAAACATAGCTACGATTGTGAGGATGAACCGACACCACATTGGGTAGAGATGAATAGGAGACCATCTAGATATGGACCTTGGATAGAAAGGAACTTTATAGGACCTCAACGCCCATTCTATCTAGAAAAAGATTTCATCGATAAGACACATTCGGTAGAACAACTCATAGCTAGAGATGAAGAGCTAGACCCTTTCGAGGACCCCTTAGTCTTTAGGAAGATGATTGAGTTCTTAAGCGTAATTCCTATTAATATAGAGATGAATAAATGGAAAAGAGAAGGGGATAATTGTAAATGGAGGTGGGATAAGCCACCTAAGGAAGGTGACGGATCATGGCATATGAAGATGATTTTGTATGATCCGGATGGAGAAAAGTTTGAAAGGTCATACCGTACTAAGAAAACCGATAGGAAGTTAAAACCTAAGTTTGATCGCAAAGATGTCCTCAATGAAGAACTCACCCATATCACGTAGTAACCCATGACCTTGAGTCTAGCTACAAGACTCGTAAATAAAGAAAAGCGCTTCTTGGGAGGCAACCCATGTTTTGTGTGATTTTTATTTTATTTGATTGTTATTTGCTTCCGTATGCATGCTTTATTTTTATTGTTGGTAGATCATGTTTCAAAACTAAAATAGTGAAAATACTTTATTTTGTTGTTTGGCTTAGTCTTAACTTCATCCAAAGGTATTTCGCAAAAGATAAGTGTAAGGGGAAACCCCAAATATGTTTTTAAGAAACAAAACCGATCATGATTCTCCATAATATTAAGTGAACATGTATATTCGTATTTGTTAGAGTCAAATGCTTGTATCGAGTCATGATGATGTTTTGCAGGATTTTCCAGGAAGTAGGATGAAGTTTTTCCAGAAATTTTCCGGAAACTTAACATAAGAATTTCTGCAGGTCACTTCTGACGGCGTCACGAGTTTACTCTTGACGGCGTCACGTGTAAAATTCTGGAAATTTTACCAGTTTTGTTTTTCTAACGGAGTCTTAAAGTTTTTATTGAATCTTTAGTTTTATAACCTCCAGGAAATCTGCAAACATCATTCCACAAGCATTATATCTTATTTTGTTTTTTAGAATTTGTTAGCATATATAGATTGCCGCCAATTTTACGCGAGGTTGCCTTGTCTGTTTTCTCAGGTTTCACAGGTTATGTATGACAAGAAGATGATTTATATTCTAGAAGGGAAGCTTTGATTGTTCATTTTCTTGGAGGAAGATCTAACCTGGCCACCTTATTATCCATACCGAGCGAATCAAGGGAGTATTTGATTTCATACGTTTTACTTATTTCACTTTTACATTCTTTACTTGAACATTGGGGACAATGTTCATCCTAAGTGTAAGGGGAGGGTAAAATGATGACACCTTACAGATACACTTTCGCTTAAGTTTGTTTGTTTGATGGTAGATGTGTAATAAAACTATGAGAAATACTTGTTAGTGCAATTTTAGCGCCAAATTTAAAATTTTTTACAACATTTAGGAGTGAAACTTTAGCCATAGCAAGCATCTCATGGATAGGAGATTGTATGACTAGCACATAACCGTACTATTCAGAAAAATTTTCCACCCAAATATGTGAGGTTCGCCTTTAGCTTTGATAGGAAAAGCATTTACTATTAGTGCTTATGAGTGTACCGGTAGCATTTAGATTCTAGAACTTGCGTTAGTGATGCATCCCGAGACCGCTAGTGAGACTACATTCGTGTAGTAGGATTTACTACATGATAAGAGGCATTAGGATCACCCTTGTGTTAAACCCGTATCATAATTACTTGACCATTTAAGTCATATTATTTGGCTAGTTAAGTCAACTAATTTTTCCCACACCTTAGCGTTGTACTCATTTTTAGTACACAAAACCCCTAGTACACCCCTCCGAGCCTATCTTTTCGTTTCTAACTTTAAGCATCTTACTTAAAGGAAGAATTTGTTACACCCCACTTAAATGTACACCCAAATCGCCTTAGCCTTCCGTGTATGCACTCATCTTTAGTGCATTATTGTTATTTGTTAAACCCTTAGTTAATTATCTAATTGATTACATGGTTGCTAAGTCGAGTCATATCCTTGTACATATTGTTTTGGGACGATTGGGACTCATGGGTAAAGTACTTTTTTTATGGAGTAATGGGGAAGAACATCATATATTACCCCCGTATGTGCGTTAATCTTAAAAGTACTCCAAGTGTTTTGATTATCTTGATTCGAGTCATTAGATTAGTTTATTGTAAAGTATGTAAAAATTCAAGTGTAAGGGGAATTTTCATTCCCTATGATGTATTATTTTGGATGGTAGGGTAAGAGTGTATGCAAAAAAAAAAAAAAAAAAAAAAAAATCAAAAAAATCAAGAAAAAAAAATATAGAAAGAAAAAGAAAAGAGAAAAACATACAGACTACCATCCCTTTTCATTCTATGTTCATTTTATGTTTTTGTTATTTTTGATTTATTAGCTTAAGTCGAGTCTAGTCTTGGCTTAGCAACGCCATATTGTACATGTAATTAACCAAGATTGTTAACTCGCCACCAGTAAAGACTGCCTATATCCAACAAAACCGTGTATTCCATATCCCTACACCTAACGTTACAACCCTTTAAAAAGACCTCTTTGATAGTTTATCCTAGGTGCTTACGCCATGTGGTGGAGGTTTGATCATTTCCCAAGCCTATGGTAATCTATTTTGCTATGACAGGTAGTGAGAGATGTTTTCCATTTCCATATTGTGATATTACTATATTACACCCGAGAGATGTGAGTATCTAAACACTATTTGTGAGGTGCTAGTGTATGACCTCCGTGCTTGTCTTTGGTCTTTAGTGGAACGATTATTTGTGGTAATTACTTTTATATTAGTGTTAAATGACCCCTAACTTGTATTTTGACTAGAATAAAAGCGCATTTGCTTGAGGACAAGTAAATCTCAAGTGTAAGGGTATATGATGAGGCGAAAAATGAACCGTTTTTAGGGGGTCATTTAAGCCTGGAATTGAATTTATTTGATCAAATATTGCCCTAAATCGTTCCTTTTGTGATTTTAGGTATTTTGGGAGTGAATTCTGGAAAAGGAAGCATTTTGTACGTTTTTGGAGCATAAAAGTGAAGAAAACGGCAAAGACTTAATTTTCCATGCTGAGAACAGTACCTGACGGCGTCAAGAAGGAAATTTTGACGGCGTCAGGGGTAAAATCCATGACGACCCAGAGAAAACCTGAAGGCGTCAAGAGAAGGGCGTCAAGAGTTAATATGGTGACGGCCTGCAAAAGGAATACACGTGACGGCGTCAAACCCAGATCTAGGCAGTCCGAGAATTTATTTGGCGGCGAGATGACGGCGTCAGACATTTGCTCTTGACGCCGTCACCTCACAAAATCTATATATACTTTTCTATTTTTCATTCATTAAGAGAGGAACTTGTGTGGAGAATACTAGGGTCGAACCTAATAAACCCTAGGTCGTTTGTAACAGTATTTTCAAGGGTTTTCACCCCTTGAAACCTTTCATGTTCAATTAAGATAAGTCCTATTTCAATTCATTCAATATGTCTATGTGTTGTTTGAATATATCTTATGCTTGTCTTGATTTTAACATGCTAGGCTAGATCTTTCACGTGTTTGCTTAGATGTAATGAAACCTAGATGTTAATTATAGGTTGATTGCTTGTTTATAGTTGTAATGGATGAATGATTTCAATGTTAGGCTTAAGAAAACTGGCAGATCTCCATTGTGTAACATGCTTGAACGTCTTAAGAAACATGAACTGATGTGTACTAGGTTTTTATGGTTGTATTTAATGCATGAGCAAATTCTAGTGATCCCATGTTAGGAGCTTCTTACCTGGCTCGACATAGGAGTGAAGTAGGCGCTTATAGGATTGGGGAAGTAAGTATGCCACCCCATGAATGGTATTAAGGAATACAATCCGTCATCCACGCAACTGTAACAAGTAATTAACCTGTAAAAGATATCTAGGGAGTAGTGAAACCTAAGTAAACACAATTCTCCCATATATTGCTCACACCACTATCTTAATTTAGTTTATTTTTCATTTTTAGTATTTTATTTTGATTGCATCTTAGTAATTGGGTTAGTTGACTAGCAACTAATTCCGCCCAACTTCTTCAAAACCGAGATTTTTATTTGCTTTTATAAAAACTAAAAAAATACAAAAAGAATCATCCCTCATCTCTAGACCTAGTCTTTAGGTTTTCTAATCCTAGCGACACTATTCCTAGCTGAACGATCAATCCCCCGGTACTTGTCACTATACTATACTACAACGATCAGGTACACTGCCTGGTGGGGGTTGTAAGCTTCTCGAGATCCCTCGAGAGGTAAAGCCTGGCGCAATCCCTACGCATCACTTTCCTCTTCCTGATGTTCATATGATCATCACTACCACTGGAAAAACCTTGTATTGTTGGGGAGATGTGCCATATCCAATCACTATAGGTGTGATGAAACAAATGCTGGAGGTGAAGCTCACTATTCCTCTAGATATGATTGGGAATGATATGCATATGGCTGAACAATTGATTAGGGCTATCAAGAGGAGTATTTGGTTAAGATGGAATTGAAAACTCAGCATGGTGTTCATATTGAAACTTATCTGCAATGATTGGGTATTGGTATGGTATCCTGTTGTATATTTCTTTATTTTCTTTATTATTCATAAAAAAAAAAAAAAAAAAAAAAAACTAACAGATTTGTATAGTATTGTGTATGTTGTGTGCAGGATTTGGTGTTGGCTCTTTCCACACCTTCTCTGGTTATCAACTTACCTGATGTTGACTATTCCATCAAAAAGTTGGCTAGTCCAAAGGGTACAGCTTTGGTAAAGACAAGTCAAATCTGTTGATAGCTGTAATAGTTTGCTAAAAACTATTGGGTACTCAACTCACCTATGCTTAACAGCTGAGAATTGGATGGTTGTCAATTGACCATGGATTTTTCCTTTATGGATTCCCAATAATTGGCTAGCCCACAAGAGTATGGCTTGTGGTAAAGGTAGTGGAAAACCATATTTGGTATTCAATTGACCAAGATGATTTTTCATCAAATAATTGACTAGTCCTGAGCAAACGGCTACAGGTAAAGACATCTCAAATCCGTTTATAGCTGATGATTTGCTAAAAATCATATGGTCATTAGTGTACCATAGTTTGTGAATAGAAACATTTGGCTACTCCAGTAGTAATGGCTATTGGTAAAGAGATATCAAATCCATTATTTTCAATAATTCACCTCTCACAGGAGTTAACACACCTGGATGTGATAAGAATAGTATGAAACTAATATGTTTTGATGCACATTTGGTCATTTGTTGCTGCAAAGAATGGTGCTTTTCAACTTTTTGCTGATCATTGGGATCCTGCTACTAAAGATTCTTTGCCTTTGAAGTTCATCCTCAATCCTCTTCTTCTTGCCTTTGAAGATCTATCAAGAATCTTGGAGTTAACCATGTCAACTTCAAGATTAGGGGAGGATTGTAAGGACTTATTGAAGTCAGTATTTAGATACTGCTGAAGATTTCTGCTAACAGGTTCCTGCGGTTCCTGCTGAAGAATAGTGTTACTGCGGATATAGTTAATCCGTAGAGATTAGTTATTTATAGATAAGATATGTAGAATATCTTCTAGAGTATTATGTTTATACGTTTCTTGTAGAAGAATTTAGGGTTTCCACTAGTATATAAGGAACCCAAGGTTATTGTAATATACAAGAGTTTCAAAAAAATTATTAGTGAATAATATCGATCCATAGAGGATCAAAGTTTAGCATAGAGTTTATATTTATATTCCGCAATAAGTATAAGCTAACAGAGATTGTCTATTTAGTTTGCTAGTGATTACATTAGTAGACTAACGATCTATTAGCTCGAGATCTATCAAGTGTAGATCATACAGAAACATTTAAGCTTACCATAAATAGCATCAAGCTCATGTGTTGGAAACTCAGGAGTTCGAATCTTCCAAAGTGGAGAAACCACTACCATGGTATTGTTTTATGGATGAGTGTTGAAAGAAGCTAGAATGTGTTTGTCTGTGTCATTTCATCGTGTTAAAGTGTTCTATACGAATAAGTTGATTTGTAAAAAAATGCCCTCATCGATTATCGTGGCTCGGGTGGTAGCAGGTGTGTCACATAGGCGAGAACAATGAAATGACAATATTACCCTCACGTGGAACACACTTGACGAGAAACTAACGGGATTTCCTAACAAGCGTTAGCTAAAAAACATTTTTGCAGCTACAGTAACTCGACAAGGACATACAATGCAGAAAATTGAAAGTTTAGAGACAATATTTGCATATTTTTCTCGAGGACATTATTTGCATTTTTGGCAAAGTTAAAGGACATTTTTTTGTAGTTGTCTCTTTTTTTTTCCCTTCAGTGTCGAAATTATTTTTTCGATAATATTATAATAACATAGTTGCCACTTTTTGTCACTGTATAGGGGTGTTATCAGGTCGGGTTGTCAGGTTATCTATTTTATCGAGTCGGGTTGATTCGGGTTTTTTATTAAAAATATGTGATCCGCAACCCAACCCAATAAGGAGTTGGGTTGTCGGGTTTGAGTTGTTGTCGGAAAGAGATTCGGGTTATCGGGTTGCTTAATTGTTTAACTCAAACGCTAAAAGGAAAGTATATAAGTAAAAAACAAGTGTACAACAAATGGTTAACAGTAGGTTTTGCAAAAAAATAAATAAATGTAGAGCTCTCTATACAAATTGAATTCTAAACATACAAATTGTCTCTTGAAACTGTACAACATTAGTGTGAAATTGTAATACCTGAAAATCTTAAACGTGTAAAATGACCAAAATACCCTTATATTTAAATTCCTTAATAACTATTTATAAAATACCAAATAAGTTCTAACAAGTTTACCATTAATTATATATGATCTAAAAATCTAGAAGACAAAAATAAAAATACGAGAATTATTTATTACGACACAAACTTAAATTATTGGACTATTTTCTTTTATAAGCAACTAAGTAAACTACTTAGTGACCCAATAACCATGTTAAGCCCATAAGTTCCCTTGGTTTTGGCCCATATTCGATCCACTCAACACCCTTAAAAGGTCCGGTTGTTTTGTTCCCTATGATACTACGCATCATCAGAAGAAAACCAGGAAACCCTAAGTCGAACTTTTCCTTCCTCTTCATAGTATTCAAAGCTGTAAAAAGGTTCTAGGTGTGATTGCTTCACTTCACTCGATTCCTATACAAGCTTGGTATGGATATTCTCATCTTGTTATTTTTCTTTGAATTATATGTGAATCGACTTACATATATATATATATATATATATATATATATATATATATATATATATATATATATATATATATATATATATATATGTGTATTAGTTGTGCATGATACAAAATAATATATATAATCATATAAACTTAAAACTTGGTATAGGTTGTTGTAGAACTATATATAAATATGTGTATAACAAATTACAGGTTAAGGTTTGTGGTATGTATGTCGAGTAATTATGAACTAAGGTTGAGATTTTGGATTTTGGTCTTGTCGAATGAATCAAGTTAGTAAGGAAGGTGTATTAGTTTTCGATTAGATTATAATTGAACTAATAAAAGTGAGTTGTGATTCTGTGTGTGTGTAGAGTTGTATACGTAGGATTAATAAGTCGTGGTGCTATCTTTTTATGGTTGTCGAGTGGGATTAACTCAATTAGAGTCGAGCTAGGTTAAACATGGGCTAAGGTTTAGATTTGTTGCATGTTGAGTGGTGTGGGTTTTGTATGGCTCGACAGCATGCAAAAGAAAGGGAAACAATATGGTTTGTTGATATTAGGTTTAGGTTGAGTACAAGGAAAAAGAGGAAGCTAGGATCGTAGTAGTTGCTTAATGTCTCAATATAGGAATACTTATGTTTTGTAGCTCGACTAAACAAGGAACAAAGGGTGTGGTTATGGTTTGGTGTCGCGGCAAAAGAAAACCAAGAAAGACATAAACATGGGTTAGGGTTTGTTGTGGGATCGATCACCCTAGGGTTAGGGTTTAAAATGTTTGGTTTGTAATTAAGGTAAATGATTAGAATTAATTAGTGTAATTAATATTAGGTTTAGGGTTTAAGAGTAGAATTAGGGTTAGAATGGTTTATAAAATAAGTAAAGGGGATGTTTTGTAATTTATTTAACTTAAGGGATGATTTGTAAAAGTGATGGGTTGATCGTGTAAATAAAAGTGTAGGGTTTATTATGTAAAATTTGATATTTAAAAGGGTATATTGGTATAAGTATATAAATAAAGGTTTAAATTGGATATTTCATAACTTAAAAGGTTGAATTGTAATTTTCATAATTTAAAGGTGTAAATTGTAAATTACTAAAATATAAGGATTAATTCGTAACATATGAAAGTTAAAGGACTAATATGGATAATAAGTAAAACTACTAAATAGGGAAGTTACTAAAGTGGGAAGAAGATTTAACATGGAATACGAATAAACAAGTAGTTGAATAAGTTATTAATAATAAAATATTATGTGTAGATTTTCGAAGAAGAGTACTATTCCGTTAATTGATCTGTCTACTTCTGTCAGCTTTGCTTCTGTTCAAGGTACGGATATTCTGACCTTATCTTTAAGGTTTCCTTTGTGATATGAACTTTCTGTTATGAACCTTTGACATGAGCCTTTGTTTCTGAACTTTCTGATTTGACAAACATGATTTGAACTTTTTTATGAACCTTTTGTTATTTGAGCTTCACTAGGCATGGGGGTTCCATGTCCGTGTCATAGATGCACCTATGGCATGACTCAAGGGAAGTAGAGTGATGTTCTGCCACGTCCTTTCCGTTATATATGAATGTGCACTAATTTTCAGGGGCGTATGGATGCATCCTAGATCTGTTTTCTGTTATGATATGATATGATTATGTTTAGTGATTGGTTGTATGTGCAATGTACTCCTTTCACTTCCGGTACAATGAAGCTAGCTACTTCTTGTACAATTTATGTGATTATGATATGATTATGATATGTTTCTGAGCTCATGGTATATTCTGATTCTGTTTATACTGGTGACTGTATAGATTCCTTACTTAACCTACACATCATAGTTCAGTATTATCTGTTATACCTAAATATGTTTTCCCAAATTATATATCTGTTCTTCAGCATTTATTTCAATTTTCTTTTGTTATATCCGTTCATTGAGCTTTCGTAGCTCAGCCGCATTTCTTTTCTCCGCGGCAGGTATTCAAGATAGCTTTTGGGATAGCTTTCTGGGCTTGAGTGTAGAATTGAGTGAAGAATTTGACCTTAGCTATTTGAAGTAAGTTTTTTGCTTTTGATCTGTCTGTTTGTTCTGATGTAACACCATAATTTGTGACATTTTTACCCTTGTCGGGTTGGGGTGTTTCAATTATGGTATCAGAGCCAGGTTGGATCAGCGGATTAATAACCCGTAGAGCTTAGGCTATGACCTGTGAGTATTAGGCCCTAAAGTTTTGCACCTTAGAAATCATGATACAACATTTGAGATTTTGTTTTAGGATTTCCCTAAATGAAACTTGAGTTATGACCGGTGAGGATTGGGTAGACATTAGGTTTCCTTCTGTGTATTTTCTTTTCTGTATTCTTTCCTTATTTCGTTTTACTAATCGTTTGGATGATCATTCAGATGGTGAACAAACGGGATGTAGGATCTATTTCTCAGTTGGATAGGAAGATACCTAGGAGTACTCAAAGACAGGCTAGGGGAAAGTAGAATACCGTTATTGTCACGGGACGCAAGAGGTTTGATGGAGTGAAGTGGACCAATAGAAGAATTCTAGTCCCTGCTAGTATGTTTCCATGTGTGATTAAAGAGAAGTTAGTTTTAGAGAATGTAGATGGGGAGGAGCTAGAAAAGTATGAAACCAAAGTAATTAATGGAGATGGTCACATTACTAGGTATCCAGGAAGATGTCCTCAATTTCTAGAAGATGAAGGAGTAGTTTTAGATAGACCTCGAGATTTGTATGCATTTGTAGATCTTGTGGAGGAGGAATGGAGAAAGGTCAGAAATGGCTTTATTAGTTGATTGATACCACAGTATAAAGGAAATCGTAATGGATGGATAAGTGAAGAACCTAAGGATGAAGATTCAGACTTAGAATCGACAACAACTAGTAGATACAATCCAAGTTGAGTGAGATGATTCCTGTTTGCAGTTAGTTTTCCTTTAAGTTCCATTACTTTTGAATTTGATGTTAGATGTTGATTTCATTCTCGTTTTTATGATACATAAACATGATCGAATCTTTTGACTATTAAGTTTTCTGTTGGAAGTTTTATTTTATGACAATTCTGCGTGTGTCTGTTAAATTTCAGTTATTTCTGATATGCTTCGTTTCCCTTCGATCTTAATGATGAGGATTGATTCTGCTAAATCCTAAGAAAAGAGGAGAACTGTTAAGTTGCTATTAGGATGTTTTATTCACGACTTGAGATAAAGTATGGTCGCCATGAAGGTATATTTATATAATGCAAATATTATGACGCCTGGCCAACGTGATAATATTTCCATCATATAATGTATTATCATTGTGAGCATATAATGTTTCGGGAAGTGTTTGGGAAGCATCAGATTTCTGTCAGTTAGATTATCCGCGATTAGTGAGACTTTTAAGACTCATTCGACCTATATGTAGGTTCTGCCTTCATAGTTAGATATCCGGATATGATCAAATTCTCGTTGTATGTTTGTTGATCGTTGATCATTTGTTAAGAATTTCAGAAATCATTATAGAGTATTCTATCGTTTGAAGTTCCGTATTCAATCCGTTTTCGGTTAGTACTTGTGAGGAGTACTTTAGTTATATGCTACAAGTATGTAATCGTTGAATCGAATTCTGAACTATTCTGAATAAGATATGAAGTTATGGAAGTCCGATAAGAAAGATATGTTTGTTTGTTTGAAATCTGTTGGGAAGTTTTCTGAATTAAGATTATTTCTGTAACTAAAAGATTCTGTATTTATTTCGTTCTGGTAATTTCTGCGATCCGATTTGTTTCCGTTTATTCTGCTTACTAAATTTTCAAGGACGAAAATTCTTTTTAGAGGGGAAGAAGTTGTAATACCTGAAAATCCTAAACGTGTAAAATGACCAAAATACCCTTATATTTAAATTCCTTAATAACTATTTATAAAATACCAAATAAGTTCTAACAAGTTTACCATTAATTATATATGATCTAAAAATCTAGAAGACAAAAATAAAAATACGAGAATTATTTATTACGACACAAACTTAAATTGTTGGACTATTTTCTTTTATAAGCAACTAAGTAAACTACTTAGTGACCCAATAACCATGTTAAGCCCATAAGTTCCCTTGGTTTTGGCCCATATTCGATCCACTCAACACCCTTAAAAGGTGCGGTTGTTTTGTTCCCTATGATACTACGCATCATCAGAAGAAAGCCAGGAAACCCTAAGTCGATCTTTTCCTTCCTCTTCATAGTATTCAAAGCTGTAAAAAGGTTCTAGGTGTGATTGCTTCACTTCACTTGATTCCTATACAAGCTTGGTATGGATATTCTCATCTTGTTATTTTTCTTTGAATTATATGTGAATCGACTTACATATATATGTATTAGTTGTGCATGATACAAATAATATATATATGTAACACCCCCAAAATACCGTAGCGGAAGACTGTGTCATAGGGGTGCTACTTCATAATACAAAGTACAAGTTATAGAAAACGAACTCTAAATGAGACGTTTTGAAAAGTTACCATTCGATTAAATGAATGCAAAGTTACAAACTTGAGATTCCAAAGTATGATACATAAATGTATACAAAATGTTTTGAATGGTAAATGATAAAAGCGTAAGTCTTCAGAATATGCAGCTTGACTCTAAGTTCCACGCACTAGTTATCGCCTTACTAACCTGAGATAAACATGCTAAAGTGTCAACACAATGGTTGGTGAGTTCATAGAGTTTGTCTTAAAACAGTTGAAAAGCCTTAAAAGAATGTTCACACAGCAAAGGCATCATGAATCCACTCAGTTACAAGTCCCGCCATAAGAGACTTGTAACCTGTGTGTTCACAACCCACTGCTACAATATAGTATGATTAAGACATGTATAAGTTCATCAAAACAAGCAATTAGTCGTGAGTCTACTCTTCATCTCCGAAGACCTCACGTTTATGATGTATCCAACATTCGCAAATGTTAGGATGTATCAATAGCCTCAATGGTCATCCAACAACTTAATCTGGAGCCACTGGAAGTCTCACAATCAAGTATAATGCAATCATGTATATATGACATCAAGTATAATGCGATCAAGTATAAGACAATCAAGTATAAAACAATCAAGTATAAAACAATCAAGTATAAATGTTTTGAGTATTTGTACAAGTAAGCAAGTAGTCGTGCATGTATCCCCCCCAAAGAGTTAAAACAAGTATGAAAAAGTAGGGGCTTTGACTCACCTTAAGCTTATGTAATGAGAAATGAAAGTGGTAGTCGAATCGCGAAAGTCTCTAAGAGCAGCCTATAATAGAACGTTGCGACTTAGGTTTGGAGTAACGTCTAAGAATACGAAGAATTTCCTATATATGTCTTGCATAATGTTCATGATGTAGTACTTTAGTATATAGTGTAAGTCGTTGAATATAAGTGGTTTATGAAATATGTATAGGTTGTATATCTCTTACTACCGTTCGGGCCGACATAATTCAGAAGTCATGTAGTAAACGTTCGAGGAGCCAGGACACTTTAATTCGTAAATCCACAACTCATCTCGACGGCTTACTTAATGAACTCCTCACATGAGGCTCCCTACTATTGTAGTATTTGATAACATATATATATATATATATATATATATATATATATATATATATATATATATATATATATATATATATATATATATATATATATATATAAGCTTTTTTATCTTTAAAAGTTATATGGTCTTTAGCTGTGGCTTTGCCGTGACCTTGGTCATTGTTACCATGGTCTTGAGACTCAACCTTGGCTTTATCCATGGTTGTGGTCTTGGCTTTAGGTCATTAGACCTCTTGGTCTCATCTAATTATAACCATTATATAGTTACTTTGGTCTAAAAATGGGCTGTTAAGAATTTGAAGAAAATTATCACTCAGAAAGCGTTTTCAGGGCTCGAGCTTCTTTAATCCTAAACGAAAACATCGTTCCGGACAACTTTCGTGTTTTAACTTTTTGATGAATCGGACCAGAAGTGGGACTTTCAAAATTGGCAGAATGCAAAACAGTTTGCATAGGCAGTTTTGCCGTTTTGGTTTCGCTAGCTTCTTATGGCCGTATCTTTTGACTCGTGTACTCGTTTTGGGTGATTCAAATTGCTATGTTTTCCTTGTTAAGTCCTATTTAATAGTAAGTAAGTGTCAAATATCATAGTTATACTATTTTGGTCGTGGTTCTCCATAAAAATCACTAGTTGGCTTGTTTACTTGTCATAAGTTAACATATGTATATCAATACTTGTTTTATCCATTTTTAAACATCATGAACACAATAACAAGAACATATATAGCATGAAAGGAACACAAAGAGAATGATAATGAGCAAGAAAGTGTAATAGGATTTGCTTACAACTTGAGGCTTTCTAAAAGAAAGGTAAGTAACTAGTAAGGTACGGACTTTGATAGACTTAAGCTTCACTCTTTGCAATCTATGATAAACCGTGGTTATTTGAAGATTATAACGATGCCTTCTTGAAAGTCCAAAGCTATTTGAATATTATAACTACGTCTTTTTGGAGACTTTAGAGTTATAACAACTTTTCTTAGAAAATTTCCAAGATTGAAGATCAAACACTAGTTTTCTTTCAAAAACTAGTTAACTTTCTTACAAAATATAAGAAAAGTGCCTTAGGTTTTAGGACTTGAAGGTTATAATAAGGTGTGGTGCAAGTTTTCTATGTGTTTTAGCTTGGTATTTATAGGGTAGGAAAAATAGTTAACCATATATTGGGTTAGAATTTAACCATGGTTAGTATAACACTTGTAATGATCTAAAGAATCAATGGTCAAGATTTAACCACACATGGTGACTCCCCCCCCTAAGTCGGTTTCAATAAGATAAGGGTGACTAGATGAGTAGTCATGGTCTTTGGATGATAATATCCTAAGTATGTAGCTAGTTTTGACTCCGTAAATTGCTAACCGTAAGTTTTTAAGTCACGAAACGTAAAACCGGGTATCCTAAAAATATGAAACTTATAAATATGCTAGAACTTATCAATATACTCCATAATAAAATATAAAATGAGTGGTAGGATCTATCGGGTGCTAAAACCCTGCTAAAAACTGGAAACACGGGTCTAAAACGCGTAAAACGCTGAACTGAAAAACATAAAATTCCAAAACTTTTGGAATTGTCCTAAAATGAGAGAAAATCATATTTCTATTGTTTATAATGTTTTATGGACATATCGGGATGCTGGAATGACGTTTAAACCTAAAAGTAAATCTCGGACACGGCTTCGTGATTTTTGCAGAAATGGTCCGACGAGTGTGAAATTTTCGGATTATCATTAAAATAGTTTAACTTACGAGAATATGAAATAAAAATTTCTGAGATGAATAGTGAAAGTGAATAGTAAAAGTAAATAGTAAAAAGTGAATAGTGAAAAGTGAATAGTGAAATTTTCGAGAATAAAAGTTAACCTGAAATTGCGAATTGTTACAATATAATCATATAAACTTAAACCTTGGTATAGGTTGTAGTCGAACTATATATAAATATGTGTATAACAAATTACAGGTTAAGGTTTGTGGTATGTATGTCGAGTAATTATGAACTATGGTTGAGGTTTTGGATTTTGGTCTTGTCGAATGAATCAAGTTAGTAAGGAAGGTGTATTAGTTTTCAATTAGATTATAACTGAACTAATAAAAGTGAGTTGTGATTCTCTGTGTATGTGTAGAGTTGTATACGTAGGATTAATAAGTCGTGGTGCTATCTTTTTATGGTTGTCGAGTAGGATTAACTCAATTAGAGTCGAGCTAGGTTAAACATGGGCTAAGGTTTAGATTTGTTGCATGTTGAGTGGTGTGGGTTTTGTATGGCTCGACAGCATGCAAAAGAAAGGGAAACAATATGGTTTGTTGATATTAGGTTTAGGTTGAGTACAAGGAAAAAGAGGAAGCTAGGATTGTAGTAGTTGCTTAATGTCTCAACATAGGAATACTTATGTTTTGTAGCTCGACTAAACAAGGAACAAAGGGTGTGGTTATGGTTTGGTGTCGCGGCAAAAGAAAATCAAGAAAAACATAAACAAGGGTCAGGGTTTGTTGTGGGATCGATCACCCTAGGGTTAGGGTTTAATATGTTTGGTTTGTAATTAAGGTAAATGATTAGAATTAATTAGTGTAATTAATGTTAGGGTTATGGTTTAAGAGTAGAATTAGGGTTAGAATGGTTTATAAAATAAGTAAAGGGGATGTTTTGTAATTTATTTAACTTAAGGGATGATTTGTAAAAGTGATGGGTTGATCGTGTAAATAAAAGTGTAGGGTTTATTATGTAAAATTTGATATTTAAAAGGGTATATTGGTATAAGTATATAAATAAAGGTTTAAATTGGAAATTTCATAACTTAAAAGGTTGAATTGTAATTTTCATAATTTAAAGGTGTAAATTGTAAATTACTAAAATATAAGGATTAATTCGTAACATATGAAAGTTAAAGGACTAATATGGATAATAAGTAAAACTACTAAATAGGGAAGTTACTAAAGTGAGAAGAAGATTTAACATGGAATACGAATAAGTAAGTAGTTGAATAAGTTATTAATAATAAAATATTATGTGTAGATTTCCGAAGAAGAGTACTATTCCGTTAATTGATCTGTCTACTTCTGTCAGCTTTGCTTCTGTTCAAGGTACATATATTCTGACCTTATCTTTAAGGTTTCCTTTGTGATATGAACTTTCTGTTAGGAACCTTTGACATGAGCCTTTGTTTCTGAACTTTCTGATTTGACAAATATGATTTGAACTTTTTTACGAACCTTTTGTTATCTGAGCTTCACTAGGCATGGGGGTTCCATGTCCGTGTCATAGATGCACCTATGGCATGACTCTAGGGCAGTAGAGTGATGTTCTGCCACGTCCCTTCCGTTATATATGAATGTGCACTAATTTTCAGGGGCGTATGGATGCATCCTAGATCTGTTTTCTGTTATGATATGATATGATTATGTTTAGTGATTGGTTGTATGTGCAATGTACTCCTTTCACTTCCGGTACAATGAAGCTAGCTACTTCTTGTACAATTTATGTGATTATGATATGATTATGATATGTTTCTGAGCTCATGGTATATTCTGATTCTGTTTATACAGGTGACTGTATAGATTCCTTACTTAACCTACACATCATAGTTCAGTATTATCTATTATACCTAAATATGTTTTCCCAAATTATATATCTGTTCTTCAGCATTTATTTCAATTTTCTTTTGTTATATCCGTTCACTGAGCTTTCGTAGCTCAGCCGCATTTCTTTTCTCCGCGGCAGGTATTCAAGATAGCTTTTGGGATAGCTTTCTGGGCTTGAGTGTAGAATTGAGTGAAGAATTTGACCTTGGCTATTTGAAGTAAGTTTTTTGCTTTTGATCTGTCTGTTTGTTCTACTGTAACACCATAATTTGTGACATTTTTACCCTTGTCGGGTTGGGGTGTTACAGAAATAGTGGCTGAAAAAATGTCTTACTGTAATTGCGGAGTATTTAATATGGCAGAGATGTAGAGTTTGTTTCTAGGAACAACTTCTAAGTATTTTAGAGTTGGTTCATTGTGATTAGGGGTAAGCATTGGTCTAGGACCGAACCGGACCGACAGGACCGAGGACCGAATTAGCCAAAAAGCCAAGACAGAGGACCGAACCGAATGTGGTCGGTCCGGTCCAACAAGGCTAAATAATCGGTTTGTGGTCCGGACCGGACCGACCGAATTATCCAAAAAGCCAAGACCAAGGACGGGACCATATGTGGTTGGTCCGGTCCGGTCTCGGTCGGTCCAGTCAGTTTGGGTCGTTTGCTCAGCCCTAATTGTGATAAGTCAAAATGACTTCCTTTGACAGGATGTTAGCAATTATGTTTGATTTGTTTTTGTGTACGTATATACTATGTATGCTCAACTAGACGAGTCACCATTTATTATGAAGATGCTTTGAGATTTACAATGAAAGTGTTTGAGATCTCCTTGATACAAATGGGTCTGCCGCAGAATATCCTTTATTATATAGTAAAAGTTGTTCAATATTCACAAATAGTTACGTATATAATTATCTGATCAACTTTGCATTTTAAATTTCATTCCAACTGCAACAAAACTAGTTATATAATGGTAAATGAATACGGCTAATGGACTATCTGATAAGGATTTATTTGATATGTTTTTAGGGGATCATTTAAGCCCTAAGTCGTGATTTTATGATCAAATATTGCCTCAAATCGTTCCTTTTCTCATTTTAGGTACTTGGGACGTGATTTCTGGAATATGAAGCATTTTGGAGCTTTTCGGACGTTTTTATGCTCAAGAATGAAGAAAACAAGAAAGTCATGAAACGTCAGGTTTTTACACCTGACGGCGTCACGCTTTGGAGGTGACGCCGTCACCTTATGATGTGAAGTGTTGGATTTTTACACGAGATGCCCCAGAAAGATTTTGGAAGTTAACACCTGACGCCGTCAGGCACAAAAGGAGAAAGGCCGTCTGGCTTTGCTATTACATGAGACGAACTAGAAGAATGTATACGTGACGACGTCAGAGGCTTGTTTGGGCGATACGAAACCCTAATAGCGGCGTTCTGACGGCGTCAGAAGCCATAACCTGACGCCGTCATCTTTGTAATTCTATATATAGTTTTAATTTTTTCATTCATTAAGTGTGGAACTTTAGAGTTCAACTTGGGAGATAAACCCTATACCAATTTTTACAGCATTTTTAGGGTTTCAAACCCTCTTTTCTTCCATGTTCAATTAAAGATAAGTTCTTCCTTTAATCATTTAATATGTCTATGTGTTGTTTGATTAATTTGTTGGGTTTGGAGATTCTGCTGCCTCAAAAATATTCTAAGTGTTATTCTGCTCCTGGAATAAATGATCCTGCTGCTAGTGAAAACATTCTACTGGTGGAAATACAACTGCTGAGATTCTGCTGTTAGTGTATTATATTCTGCTACTTAAGTGATATGTATTATAGTCGGTTACATAGATATAGAAAAGATATTATCTTGTATAGAAAGTTATTGTAAACCGACTAGGACTCCTTAGTCTATAATAGGAGGTTCCTAGGGTTAGAGTTAGATACGTATTATTGTTAAAGTCGATTCACTTCAAGGTTGTAAACCCTAGAATTGTTGAATGCTCGTATATTATTAATATATTGAAGTGTTGATTGTTTATATTGTTCTTCTTAAGTTAAACATTAATATTCTGCATTCTTGTTTAAGTTACAATAAAATCTAAGCCAACTTCTATTAGATCGTTTGCTCAACTGGGATCAACAAGTGGTATCAGAGCTTGTGATCTAGAAGTTGTAATCAAGAAGAACTTGTTTTTACTCAAATCTGTTCTTTAACAACTACTGAAGTCATGGGTTATGAAACACACATGGTTACTGCCTTAAAAGTGCCAATGCTCAAGCAGGGAGAGTATGAGCTTTGGAAGATGAGAATTCGACAGTACATGAGGATGCTTGACTACAACATGTGGAATGTTGTTTTGAATGGTGATCAACTTCCAAAGATACTCGATGGGAAGGAAGTACCCATTAAATCTGAAAAAGAAAAGGCTTTAAGGAAGTTGGAAATCAAAACTCACAGTATTCTTATGATGGGAATACTTAATGAATTTCAATTGGACTTTGAGAGCTGTAAAACTGCTAAAGACCTAATGGATGCTGTTGAAACAAGGTTTGGGGGCAATGATGCTACAAAGAAGTTAAGGAAGAATTTATTAAAGCATCAATTTGAGAACTTCACTTCTTTAAGTGGAGAAAGCCTGTATGATACTTATAAATATATAGTTCCTCAAGAAGACATCAATCTTAAGTTTGTCAAAAGTTTGGCGCCAGAATGGAGCATGCATACAGTTGTGTGGAGAAACAAACCTGATTTTGAAACCATGAAATTGGAAAATCTCTACAACAATTTGAAGGTCTATGAATCAGAGATGAATGCAACATCTACTTCATCCTCTGCTGCTCAAAATCTAGCTTTTATGTCTTCTAAAAGAAAAGGCTCCCAGGAAACTCATTCTACTGCTTATGGAGTTTCTATTACTAGTACTAGTGGTTCTGTTGCTGGTTATAATAATAGTGAAACCATAAGTGATTGTGCTATTTGTGCATTCTTGGATGATCTTACTACAAGTACTCAAGTTCTGAATCAGGATATGGATCACATTGATCCTGATGATCTTGAAAAGATTGATTTAAAGTGGCTGATGGCTATGTTGACCATGAGAGCTAGAAGATTTTTAAGGAAGACTGGAAGAGAGCTCAAGTACAAGGCTCAGAACAACATGGGCTTTGACAAATCAAAGATTGAATGCTACAACTGCAACAAGAAGGTCACTTTTCCAGAGAATGCAGGGCTCCAAAGAAGAATAATGACAACACAAAGAAAGCAACTAAAGAGCCAAAGACCACTACTGCTTTGGTATCTTGTGATGGGTTGGGTGACTATTACTGGAGTGACATGGCTGAGGAAGAACCCAACTATGCTTTACTGGCTGAAGAAAAACCTAAAGTGCATAACTTTGCACTTATGGCTTATGCTTCATCATCTTCTGGATCTGACTCTGAGGTATCTAATGATTCTGACATGTCTGTTTGTTCTTTTAAATCATGTTCTGAAATTGTTGAAGAGCTTAAAGCTAGGAATGAAAGTATTAGGCAAGAAGTTGAAAACCTAAAACTTGATAACTTAGGTTATAAAGTAGGAATTCAAAATGTAGAAAGAAGACTTGAATATCTTAAACAGTGTGAGTTAGAATATGTAGATAGGATTAACAAACATGATGTTGAGCTTTTTCTTAAAAATAATGAAATTGAAGTACTTAAGAAAAAGTTGGAGGAAGCAGAACAGGCAAGAGATGTAGCTCTTACATAAAAAGAAAAACACATAGTAATAGTTGAAAAACAACAATTTGCTTCTGACTTAGTGAATAAGTCAATTGAGAGTCAGATGATGATAAATGGTAGTGGAATAGGTTATAATGATGTAGCTCCCCCAGTGAAAAGTGCTTTTGCACTATCAAGAAAAGAATTATCATTTATAACTGAGTTAGACATCAATAAACCTATAGGTGAGACAAGTAATGATGTTAATGAAATACCTAAGGTCGATGATAAAAAGTTTTCTGATGCACCAATCATTGAAGATTGGGTGTCAGATAGTGAAGAGGAACAGGTAGAGTCAACACCAATTGTTAAAGGGAAGAAATTCCCACATTAGTTGTATCTAGAATTAATCAGGTTAAGTTTGTCAGACCTGAGTTGGGAAAGAATATCTCTAGAAGAATGGTTGACTATAATGAGATACCTAGAGATCAGATGAAAAGGTTTAATAACAAGCCTAGGGGTAGTCAGAGAAATTTCAATAACCTAGTTTCTCATAAATTAGGTAATGATTATAAGTTAAGAAAGAAGGCATGTTATAAGTGTAATAGTTTTGAACATCTAATGAATAACTGTGTTAACTACCAAAAACCTGTTTGGAACCAACACTCAAGGGTGAACCATCAAAACTTTTCTAAAAAAGACTCACCCTCATCCAAAAAGAAATATGGTTCCAAGAGCAGTGTTGATGAGATCTGGTGTAACTAAATCAATTATTACTGATCAAACAAAAGGACCTTTTCAGAATAAAACAACTGTTTCTATGCTAGTGAAAAAGTAAATCTTTTTGCTAGCACAAAAGTTTCTACTGCTAGTTCTACTTCTGGGCCAAAAGTAATAACATATACATTGTGGAAACCATTTTTATGCTGTAAAGGCCTCAGCTTGCTGGAGTTGGAAACCAAAATCAAATGTTTTAAATCATGTTTCCAAAGACAGCAGTGCATCAATATATTTAAATAAATTTGATTATGTTGATGCACAAGGCAGATCCAAGTCAGTAATGGCTTGGGTCCTCGTGAGAAACTAATTTCTCTACTTTTCATGTGCAGGGCAATCTATAAGAGGAGCTAAAAGAAATTGTTATTGTGGATAGTGGATGATCTGTACATATGACATGTGACATGTCCCAACTTGAAAATTTTGAAGCTTTTGATGGTGGATATGTTGCTTCTGGGAATGATCCAAAAGGAGGAAAGATTATTGGAAGAGGTACATTAAGAACAGGAAATTTGGATTTTGAAAAAGTGTACCTTGTAGATGGACTTAAGTTTAACCTCTTTAGTGTCTCACAAATGTGTGACAAGAGGAACTTTGTTCTCTTTACTGACACTGAATGTCTTATCCTTTCTCCTGATTTTTTGTTGCCAGTGATAAGTTTGTGCTATTGAAAGTCCCCAGAACTAAAAATATATACAATGATCATATAAAGAACATAGTTCCCAAAAGAGCTTTGACTTGTCTAATTGCAAAGGCCACTCTTGATGAATCCAACTTATGGCATAGAAGGCTTGGGCATTTAAATTTCAAAACAATGAATAAATTGGTCAAGGATAACCTTGTTAGAGGTTTACCTACAAAAGTTTTTGAAAATATTGAAACCTGTGTTGCCTGTAAAAAGAGTAAACAACACAGAGTTTCTTTCAAGTCCAAAGTTGTGAACTCTATTACTCAGCCTTTGCATATGCTTCATATGGATTTATTTGGACCTGTTTTGTGAGTAGTCTGAATAAGAAAACATATTGCTTAGTTGTCACATATGACTTTAGTAGATTTACTTGGGTGTTCTTTCTAGCTTCTAAGGATGAAACAATAGAGATTCTTAAGGAATTTATAACTAGAGTAGAAAACCTAATAAATCAAAGAGGAAAGATAATCATATGTGACAATGGAATTGAGTTTAAGAATAATGTGATGAATCAGTTTTGTGTGGGAAAGGGTATTTTAAGACATTATAGTGTAGCTAGAACTCCTCAACAAAATGGTGTAGCTGAAAGGAGGAATAGAACATTGATTGAGGCTGCTAGGACTATGTTGTCAGATTCTAAGTTACCTATACCTTTTTGGGCTGAAGCAGTGAACACTGCTTGCTTTGTGCAAAATAGGAGTAAGGTAGTTAAGCCTCATAACAAGACCCCTTATGAATTGTTTCATGGTAGGAAACCCATAATAGTTTTCTTTAAACCATTTGGGTGTCCTGTTATTATATTGAATACCAAAGACCAACTAGGCAAATTTGATGAAAAGGCTGATGAAGGATATTTTGTTGTTTACTCAATAAACAGTAGAGCTTTTAGAGTTTACAATAAGAGAACGAAACATGTAGAGGAGAATTTGCATATTAGGTTCAGTGAAAATACACCTAATGTTGCATGGAAAGGACCAGAATGGCTCTTTAATATTGATATGCTAACCAAAACCATGAATTATGAGCCAGTGATTGCAGGTACAGACACTAACAGTTTTGTAGGTACAAAAGTTAATGATTCTGCAGAAACAAATGCTAAAGTGTCAACACCTCAAGAAGAATTTGTTTTGGTTGAAAAGTTAAAGTTTGGTCCAACTATTGTTCCCATTAAGAAGATTCTGAGTTCACAAGAGGATGATGTTGTTAATGATGAGCCCAAAGGAGATAAAAGAGGTGATGATGTACCTTTTGATGCTGAAAAGGTGACTAATGAAAGACCACAAGTTTTTGAAGAAATGCAAAATAAAGAATCTATTTCAGTTGATGACATTGGCATTTTCACCAGCAGCAGAAACTTTGATTCTACAGCTTCACCAGAAGTTTCTACTGCTAGGTCAGATAATTCAACTGCTAGGCCAAAAGATTCAACTGCTACACCAAAAGACTTTACTGCTATACCAAGAGATTCTACTTCTTCAGCAAAGTTTCCTTCTGTTGATAAACAGGGTAGATCTTTTGCTGATCCAAACTACCCTGATGATCCAAACATGCCTCCTTTGGAACATATTTATTATGACACAAATGATGAGGCACTTGATGGTATAATTTTTGGAGCAGAGGCTGATATTAACAAAATGGAACTCAATATTCCTGTCAGTCCTACACCAACTACAAGAGTTCATAAGAATCACCCAAAAGATCAAATTCTTGGTGATCCATCCTCATCTGTTTTAACTAGAAAGATGGCTAAAGAGCAGAAAGATCAAGCTCATCAAGGTTTCTTTGCCAGATCTCTTCATCAAAAAAACAGTTATAAAGATCTTCAAAATTGCTTGTTTGCCTGTTTTCTCTCACAAGTAGAACCCAAGAATGCTCATAAAGCATTATAAAATCCAAGCTGGGTGGAAGCAATGCAAGATGAGCTTCTATAATTCAGATTACAAGAAGTATGGACTTTGGTTGATTTGCAAAATGGAGAAAGGGCCATTGGAACCAAATGGGTTTTTAGATGCAAAAGAGATGAAAGAGGCATTGTGATCAGAAATAAGGCAAGATTAGTTGCTCAAGGATACACACAACAAGAGGGCATTGACTATGATGAAGTATTTGAACATGTGGCAAGGATTGAGGCCATTAGACTGTTTTTGGCTTATGCTTCATATAAAGATTTTGTGGTGTATCAAATGGATGTTAAAAGTGCTTTTATGTATGGGACAATTAAAGAAGAAGTATATGTGTCTCAACCACCTGGTTTTGAAGATCCTGATTTTCCTGATAAAGTTTACAAGATGAAAAGAGCACTGTATGGTTTAAATCAAGCTCCTAGAGCTTGGTATGACACATTGTCAACCTACTTGTTGGAATCTGGATTTAGTAGGGGTAAGATTGATAACTCTATTTCTCAAACTGACCAAGGATGATATTCTGCTGGTTCAAATTTATGTTGATGACATCATCTTTGGTTTTACAAACAAAGCTATGTGTATAGAGTTTGAGAAACTTATGAAGGATAAGTTTGCTATGAGTACTGTGGGGGAACTCACTTTCTTTTTAGGCTTACTGGTCAGACAAAATGAAGATGGCATATTTATCAGTCAAGATAAGTATGTTAATGATATTTTGAAGAAGTTTGGATTTGAAGATGCAAAGCCTGCAAAGACAACTATGGAGACCAACAAACCAGTGCTTAAAGATGAATATGGTAAATAGGTGGATGTTCATTTGTACAGGTCAATGATTGGTTCATTGATGTATCTTACAGCTTCAAGGCCAGATATTATGTTTGATGTATGTGCTTGTGCAAAATATCAAGTGAATCCCAAAGAATCACATTTCAATGCCGTGAAGAGGATCTTTAGATATCTAAGGCATCAACCTAATTTGGGCCTTTGGTATCCTAAGGATTCACCTTTTGATTTGGTAGCATATTATGATAGTGACTATGTTGGGGCTAGCTTGGATAGGAAATCTACAACAGGAGGTTGTCAATTTCTTGGAAGCAGGTTGGTGTCATGGCAGTGCAAGAAACAAATAGTGGTGGCAAATTCTACAACTGAAGCTGAGTATGTGGCTGCTTCAAGTTGCTGTGGTCAAGTGCTTTGGATGCAAAATCAATTGCTGGACTATGGGTACAATTTCATGAACACCAAAATTCATATTGATAATAACAGCACACTATGCATAATTTAAAATACAGTTTTTCATTCTAAAGCAAAACATATTGAGATAAGACATCATTTAATAAGAGATTGCTATGAAAAGAAGTTGATTCAAATTGTTAAAATCCATACTGACAATAATGTTGCTGATTTGCTCACAAAACATTTTGATGTGGGAAGATTTCAATTTTTATTTGCAAGTATTGGAATGATCAATCTCTGAAAAACTTATCTCTTTATGTTTTTGTAATGTTTTGTAAAATATTTGTGCTGTTATTGATCATAAAGTTGTTTCTGTTGGTGTTTATGGATTCTATTGCTAGTTATATATAGAGTTGCTTCATTCTACTGCTAATCAAATTTTCAACTACTAGATATAACTCATTGTTGTGATTTGAGTGAATTGGTATTTTGTGTGTTTTTGTGGTATTGGACTAATCTTTTGCATGATAAGTTCTTGTGGAGTAATTCTTAATGAGAAGATGGTGTTTGGAACAAGTTTGCAGACATTCTGTTGCAAGGTTAAAGTATTATGCTGCTTAGCAAAGCATTCTGCTGCTAGGCAAATTATTCTACTGCCGAGTTCTGCTGCTAAGTTTCAAAGTACAGGACGGTTATTGATGCGTGGTTTTGCAACCTTGCAAAAGGTTTTACTTCTCAAGGGATCTTGAGAAGCTTGCAATCCCCACCAGGCAGTGTACCTGACCAATGTAGTATAGTGAGTGGCAAGTACCGGGGGGATTGATGGTTCTCTAGGGGAATAGAGTCGTTAGGATTAAAAGCTACTTAAACTAGGTCTAGAGGTGAGGGATGATTCTTTTTGTATTTTTATGTTTTTATGAAAGCAAATAAAATCTCAGATTTTGGAAGAGTGGGTGGAATTAGTTGCTTGTCAACTAACCCAAATTAACTACTAAAACAAAATAAAATAAAATAACAGAAAAGTAAATTGGTGAACTTCTTATAATGGGAAAAACGTATTTAATTAGATTTCACTACTCCCTAGTTATCTCTTACTGATTAATTGATTTGTTACAGTTGTTTGGATGAAGGGTTGTATTCCTTAATACTAGTCGTGGGGCTGTGTATGTCCTTCCCCACTCTATAAGCTTCTATCTCTTCATATAAAGGCCTCGTAAACAGTTACTTATGTATTAAATACAACCAATAGCATCACAGTACACATTAGATAACGTTTCTTAAGCCGTTCAAGCCTGTTACCATATAGGATTATATCCAGTTTTCTTAAGCCTAACGTGAAAATCAATCACCCAAATCAACTAATAACAAATCAACAACCAATAATCAACAACTAGGTTTCATTAGATCTAAGTAAACACAAAGAGAATTAAGCTAACATGTTAAAAGAAAGACAAGATAAACAATCAATCAAACAACACATAGACATATTGAATGATTAAAAGAAAGATTTATGTTCAATTCAACGTGAAAGAAAAGAGGGCTTGAAACCCCTAAGTTTATAGGAAAATTCATCTAGGGTTTTATCTCCCAAAAGTTACACACTTAATGAATGAAAAATCAAAAAATATATATAGATATACAAGTCTGACGGCGTCAGGTTTTAGCCTCTGACGCCGTCAGAGTGCCGTGTTTTAGGGTTTCGTATCACCCAAGAGATCTTTGATGCCATCCCTTTATAAAGGTTATGGGCCGTCTCGTATAGTGCTAAATGGGGGCGGCCTTGCTCCTGGAACACCTGACGCCGTCAGGTGTTAACCTGACAATTTCTTCTAGGGCGTCTCAGCATAAAAATCCTTGGCGTATCATTATAGGGTGACGGCGTCAGCTCCAAAGCGTGATGCCGTCAGGTGTTGAATCCTGACTTTCTTGACTTTTCTTGTTCTCTTCATTCTTGAGCATAAAAACGTCCGAAAAGCTCTAAAATGCTCCATTTTCCAGAATTCATGTCCCAAGTATCTAAAATGACAAAAGAAACGTTCTAAGGTAATATTTGATCATAAAAACATGATTTAGGGCTTAAATGACCCCCTAAAAGCGTAACAAATATTTCCTTATCAAATACCCTTACACTTGGGATTTGCATGTCCTCAAGCAAATGAGCTTTTATACCAATTAAAATATAAATTAGGGGTCATTTAACATTAATATAAAAGTAATTACAACAAATGATCGATCTAACCTAATCAAAACAAGCACGGAAATTATATACTAGCACCTCACATATAGTGTTTGGATACTCTCATCTCTCGGGTATTATAAGTGTATACATCACAAATGGATATGGAAGAAATATCTCTCACTACCTGTCATAGTAAATAGATTACCATAGGCTTGGGAAAGGATTAAGCCTCCACCACTTTGGCGTAAGCACCTAGGATAAACTATCAAAGAGGTCTTTTAAATGGCTATAACGTTAGGTGTAAAGATATGGAAAACACGGTTTTGTTGGATAAAGGGATATTTAACTGGTGGCAAGTCAATTGTCTTAGTTAATTACATATACAATGCGGCGTTGCTAAGCCAAGACTCAACTCAACTTAAGCTAATAACGAAAAACATAAACATAAATAAAACAAAAGGAACGGGATGGTAGTCCGTATATTTTTTCTACTTTTCTTTTTTCATTTTTTTTTCATTTTTCTTGTTTTTCGATTTTTTTTTCATACACTCTAGCCATACTCTCCAAAATAGTACATCAAAGGAGCTCGTTTCCTCCCCTTACACTTGAACTTTTACATAAATCAAAATAAAGACTCGAATCAAGATAATCGAAACATTTGAAGTACTTTAAAACATTAACGTATGTATGGGGATAATAAATAATGTTCTTCCCCATTACTCCATTACACTAGTACTTTACCCATAAGTCCCAATCGTCCCAAAACAATATGTACAATATATAACTCGACTTAGAAACCATGTAATCAATTAGACAACTAACTAAGGGTTTAAACAAATAACAATAATGCACTAAAGATGAGTGCATACAAGGAAGGCTAAGGCGATTTGGGTGTACATTTGTGGGTGGATTGTAAAAAAATTCTTTCTTTAAGTAATATGCTTAAAGTTAGAAGCGAAAAAGATAGGCTCTGGGGGTTGCACTAGGGGTATCGTGTACTAAAAATGAGTACATCACAAAGGTGTTGGAAAATTACTTGACCAATGAAGTTAATGTAATTATATTACAGGCTTAAAACAAGGGTTATCCTAATGCCTCTTATCATGTAGTAAATCCTAACTACACGAATGTAGTCTCACTAGCAGTCTCGGGATGCATCACTAACACAAGTTCTAGAATCTAAATACTACCGGTACAATCACAAGCACTAATAATGAATGCTTTTCCTAACAAATCTGGGGGCGAACCTCGCATATTTGGGGTGGAAATTTTTGTGTGGTACGGTTTTTTATGCTAGTCATAGAACTCCTATCAATGAGACACTTATTAAGACTGGAGTTTCTCTCCTAAATGTTTGCAAAAATTTTTAAATTTGGTGCCAAAATTACCCTAACAAGTATTTCTTTAAGTTTGTGGAAGGATTGTGCAAACACTTGAGATGTTAGTCTTAGAAATGTGTTTGGGATATTTTTGAATGAATGTGATTTAGCACGCGAAATTTACTAAAACACACTAAAGGAACAAAGGTGGTGAATAAGTAAACGTGAATAATGATGAACACAACATGAATAACCCAAAACGATTCAATATTATTTATGAAATAATACGGGTGATCTAAACTATCACCAGGATTACAAATGTAACCTTGAATCTTTGATACGTGAAAATGATTTAGAGATGGAAGTTATGCATGGAAAAAATCTATCTAAGAAGGTGACTTAAGGGTTCCTTTTATAGTATAAGGAGCCCTTATTACAAGTTGTCAAGTTGCTTAATATAATATATTAGAGACTTATCGTATCCTAATATTACACCTTTCAAGGTAAAACACTCCATTATATCTACTGAGACTTCTGTACTACTTCTACTTAATGTATAACTTTGTACAAAGACTAATAATACAACTAAATATCTCTAAATAAAATATAACAACTTGTTGTTAAAACTGGCAGGACCTTCATTAACTAGTAGTACCTTCTTACCCAGAAGGTAATGTTAGTATATCTTCAACATCAACAAAACTGAAGAGGCAGGCTTAACTATCTTTTGGCAGGCTCTTCTGGCAGACTCTTTAACTTGTGCATTTTATTCCCAATAATCCTCCCCTAAACTTGTTATTCCCTTTTTAAAATAACCAAGTTTCTTGTGAATAAAATTCATACCTTGAGGATTTGAGGGAACTCTTCCAAAAACCTTATCTATTTCTCCTTAGACTTTCATACTGATCAAATATGCTTTCCTTCAATCTTTTGACTGCATCAGTTTCTTCTTCACACAAAAGCTTATTGGAGATCAAGACTGACAATACTTCATAGCTTAACGGATACTCCTTCTCTCCTAGCATAAAAAGCTCTATTCCACTCTGAGTTGAAAGATGATGAACATGGCTCATGCTGAAGTATTCCCATGTAACAGATAAATCATAGTAAGGAAATTTCCAATGTGTATCAGTAGGATTTGGATCATATAATCTGCTGAACTCCACCCATAGCTCTTGCTCCTTTGCATCAGGCTTATACATGGTTTTCAGCTTCTCTTGAACTAAGCCCCACAATTCATCTAGATCCATTCTGCTACATGCTCTAAGCAAATTTTCAAAATTCTTGAAAATTTCAACCTTATTTCCAACTCTTGATATCTTCCATGCTTTACCAAACTTGTCATTGTAGATTTCCCAATCTATGATTGGATGCCTTGCATGTAAAGGTTCAGCAAATACAACTTGTGGAACATGGACAACCATTTCCCTTGACTCAACAGGAGGCAAATCTGCTTTCTCTGCTTGATCCTTCTGATCATCTCTTCTTCTTTTGGAAGGTCTTTCTTGTGTATCCATGAGGAAACTGGTTTTGTTTCTTCTGTAAGCCTCTAAGTATAAAAGCTTCAATTCATCAAATGATTTACCTTTAAGTTGATGTTCCTTCATGTTCACTTCTCTTTTCAGATATATCTTGAAGAATTTCTTCTGATCTGCCTCAGAATGAGGCATTTCAAATCCTTTCTTCTGATTCTTCTGGATCTGCTGATAGACATCATCCAATGCCTCTTGATTGTATTTCAATTGGATCAATGGAAATGATGTATTGCAGCTGAGCGTCAAACTTTTCTTGTAGAATTCTTGACTCTTCTTCAGCCCCCATAACCTCTTCTTCATGAAGCTGTTTGGACAACTTTTCATCTACATCTATCTGAACTTGTTCACTCTTCTTCAACTTTTTAGGCTTTGGTTCATCTTCAAACAGAATTTTCTTGCCTTTTTCTGTTGGAGTTGATTCTGGACTTGGAGCAGCAGATTGTTCATCAGAAACAAGAAACCTCCCCTGAGGCTGTGATCCCCTTTTTCTTTTATAGAACATTTCATCAGAACCTTTTAAATTCATAGCCAATAGCTTTTGAATCCCAGTAGGCTCTTGCTCTGCTTCAGCAGTCCCTTTTTCTCTAACAGGCTCTTTTGCTGCACTAGCAGGCTCTTCTTCTTGGATAGCAGGCTCTTCATCAATCACATAAGTTCCTTCATGACATTGAAATTGAATCTCTTCTTCATTCTTAGAACTACCCATCCTCCCCTTTTTGGAAGAGAGACCCAAACCTTCTGCATCTGAACTTGAAGAACTAGAAACAACCAACTGAGAAGACCTTTTACCCTTCAACAACTTCACCTTTAACTCTAATTTCTCAACCCTCTTAACTAACTTGGTGTTAATCTCTGTAAAGTGTTTGTTTTGATTTTCAAGAGTAGTTTGCAAGTGCTGCACTTGCTCCTTTAGTTCCTTTACAGTCTGAGCATCTACACTTTGATGTTGAGGAGTTTGGGGTGGTGAGTTAGGATGGGGTAATGATGGAGATGTTGCAAATAGTGTTGGTGTTGGTTGGTGAGATGGTGATGGTACTGGTGATGGTGGTGTGTCTGATGGTACTGGTGGTGTGAGTGATGGTACTGGTGATGGGTTTGGTGATGAGTGATCAGATGATGTGGATGGTTCTTCAGAATGTTGTGGTAACATTTCCTCAAAAAGTGGTACTTCTTCTCCTTGAAAACCAATTTTCATATTTGAAAACACCTTGTGTGTAAGTTTGGGAGTTTTAAAAGGTTTGTTTGGGGGAAGTAACAAATGTTTGGATTTGTTGATGAGGCACTGAATAAACCTTGGGTACATCAAAAACTTTGTTTCATTGTCCACATTTTTAACCAATCATTCAAAAATATATTTTGAAAAGTTGAATTTCTTGTTTGTTGCCAGGCAAATGAGAGCTGCAACCATGTTACCACTAAACTGCTCCCATGAGGTTTTCTTTTGGCTTAAACAATGAAGGATGGTATGAATCTAAAATCTCCATTGAGGGGTAAAATGCTTTTTAAGAAATGTAAGCTTTGTAGAAGTCACATTATACCCCATTTTTGTCAAATTTTCAAAGATTTTAGTATCAGGCAGTTGACTAATGCCATCTGAATCATTCAAATGAAGATGTCTTCTAATGGATGATTCGGTAAAAGTCAAGGTTCTGCCATCCACTTTGACCTCCAACTCTTGAATCCCATTCCTAAGAGTGTTAACTCTAGCAGTTTGCCAAAATTGTAAAATTTGAGATTCAAAAATAGTGGGATTCACGAGTAAAGCAAACCTGACATAAGAATTTTTTAGAAAATCCACTGCTTGATGAAAAGATTCATTGTCATCAGACTTTTCCAAAAATGCTAATTGGTTGTGACGTTTGACAAAACTTAGACGAGCCATGGTGAAAGTTTTGATGAAAAATTTGATTATGATGGTGGGATTTTATTGTTGTACTGGTAGAAGATGAAAGGTGAGTGTGAATTATGATAAGGATTGATTATTAGAAAATTACTTTTGACCGACTTATTAAAGATATGGATAAGTAATTGAAGAGGCGGCCAAAAAGATCTTTTAATATAATAACTATATCCTTAATTCGAGGAAAACATGAGTAATTCACCGAAATACCCTTTAAAACAACAGCTATATTTTTAACCTGACAGACTCAACGGCTATGTAGCAGTACCATTTTACTCTACCAGTACTAAAATTTGAACTACCAGTACCTTGTTTTTAGAAATATAACTTGGCAGTCTCTTTGAAATTTCAGTAAAAATCCCTTATAGTTTTTAGCAAACTATCAGCTATCAACGGATTTGATAAGTCTTTACCAATAGCCGTTTGCTTTTGGACTAGTCAGCTCTTTAAGTTTGTAAAACTGAGTGAACTGATTACCTTATAGTTTTTAGCAAACTATCAGCTATCAACGGATTTGAGAAGTCTTTACCAAGAGCCATTTTCTTTGGACTAGCCAGCTCTTTAAGTTTGTAAAACTTTGGTGAACTGATTACCATTTCCACATCCTGATTTTGTTATCAAGCTTGAGTAACCTGAAATTGTTAGTTGTACACCAAAAGAACAGAGTGCAGAGCACTTGTTTTAAAGCATTGTTAACATTTTAAGCATCAAGATGAACAAAAATAGAGCAAATTTTGAACTATCAGTACCAATTATGTACTGACAGTACCTTATGACAAACTAGCAGTACCATGTTTAAAGGCCAGAACTTATTTATTTTATGTACAAAAACACATGTTTTTCAAAGATTTATCATACCAATACCTGCTACCAGGTATTTAAACCTACCTAAATCAAAAGCTTTGGTGAGAAGGTCTGCAAAATTCTTTTCAGAATCAATTTTGACAACTTGTATTAACCTTTTCTCATTGCAATCTCTTATGAAATGGTGTCTGATTTCAATGTGTTTTGTTTTTGAATGTTGAACTGGATTTTTAATGATACAAATAGTACTGCTATTGTCAATGTAAATAATGGTGTTAAGAAAATTGTACCCATAGTCAAGCAATTGATTTTGGATCCAAAGAACTTGGCCACAACAACTTGCACTTGCAACATATTCTGCTTCAGTTGTAGAATTGGCCACCATTGTTTGCTTCTTGCATTGCCATGATATGAGTCTGCAGCCAAGAAATTGACATCCACCAGTTGTGGATTTTCTGTCTAGGGTTGCACCAGCATAGTCACTGTCTGAATAAGCTACCAAATCAAAAGATGATTCCCTTGGATACCATAGACCCAACCTAGGTTGACCTTTGAGGTATCTGAAGATCCTTTTGACTGCTGTGAGATGAGAAACTTTTGGATTTACTTGAAGCCTTGCACATACACACACTGAGAATATGATATCTGGTCTTGATGATCTAAGGTACATCAAGGACCCAATCATTGATCTGTAATTGTGCACATCAACGTCTTCACCCTCAGCATCTTTGAGTAACCCCTTTTCTGGATCCATTGGTGTACTTGCAACCTTTGAATCTGCAAACCCAAACTTCCTTAGGATCTCTGCTACATACTTATCTTGGCTGATAAATATGCCTTCATTTGATTGTTTCACTTGGAGACCCAGAAAGAAAGTAAGTGCCCCCATGGAACTCATTTCAAACTTACTATGCATAAGTTTTTCAAACTCCACACACAACTCCTGATTTGTGGATCCGAAGATAATGTCATCAACATAAATCTGCACCAGCAAGATGTCTTTCTTGGTTCTTTTGATGAACAAAGTTGGATCAATCTTGCCTCTTTGAAATCCATTTTCCAATAAATAGAAAACCAATGTTTCATACCATGCCCTAGGAGCTTGGTGTAGACCATAAAGAGCTTTGGTAACCTTGTACACCTTGTCTGGATATTCTGCATCAATGAAACCTGGAGGTTGAGAAACATACACCTCTTCTTCAATGGTACCATATAAAAAGGCACTTTTGACATCCATTTGGTAAACAGTGAAGCCTATGAAAGAAGCATAGGCCAAGAACAGCCTAATTGCTTCAATTCTTGCAACAGGAGCAAAAACTTCTTCATAATCCACTCCTTCTTCTTGAGTATACCCTTGGGCCACCAATCTGGCTTTGTTTTTTTTTTTTTTTTTTTTTTTTTTTTTTTTTTTTTTTTTATCACAATTCCCCTTTCATCTTTCTTATTCCTGAAGACCCATTTGGTTCCAATTGCCCTGTAACCTTTGGGCAAATCAACCAGTATCCAAACCTTCTGAAGCTTGAATTGAAGTAGCTCTTCTTGCATTGCTTCAACCCAACTTGAATCATCTAAGGCTTTTGTAATGTTTTTGGGTTCTACTTGTGAGAGAAAGCATGAAAACAGGCATATGTGGGCAACTTCATGGTTCTTTTCTTCATAGACAACTAAGATAAACCCATCTTGATTTGAAGATAAGACTTGAGTTCTTGTTTTAACACCAGAATCAATGCTGCCAATCACATTATCAATGGAGTGATCTTTGAGAATTCTTGTGTTGTGTGTTGTAGGAACATCATAGGAAATTGGAAGGTTGCCAATCCCTACATATTCTGGTAAGGAATCATCTGATAGAACATTTAATGGTTCAGCAGGACCAACTTGTGAACTGGCAGTACCATCTGTTGAACTGGCAGTACCATCTTGTGAATTAGCAGTACCATTTTCATTTTCAGAATTTTCTTGATTCCCTTGATCTTGAGTTCCATTATCATCTTCAACACCTTCATTTGTTGTATTAGAAGGCTCTCCATGACTTGAAGATGAGTCAAATCCTTTCCAAATTGGCATTAAGATGTAATCTTGATCATCATTTGGTTCAACATTGTCTTCAAAACCTGCATTATCATTAGTATTTGTACCTGTGACAGGCACATAATTCATAGATTCTGAAAGCTTGTCAATGTCAAAACACCAATCTGGTCCAATGCCTGCAACATTAGGTAGTTTCTCTTGAAACTCTATGTGCAGATTTTCTTCCACTAGCCTAGTGCAACAATTATGCACCCTATAGGCCTTACTTTGCAAAGAATACCCTATCATGTAGCCTTCATCAGCTTTTCCTTCAAACTTTCCTAGATGATCTTTGGTATTGAGAATAGTGACATGACATCCAAAAGGTCTCATAAAACTTAGAGATGGTGTTCTACCAAATAAAAGTTCATAAGAAGTCTTTCTATGAGGTTTAATCACAAGAACCCTGTTCTGTACATAACAAGCAGTACCTACAGCTTCATCCCAAAATGAAATAGGCAACTTAGAGTCTACTAGCATTGTTCTAGCAGCTTCTATAAGAGTTCTATTTTTCCTTTCTGCTACTCCGTTTTGTTGTGGGGTTCTAGCTACACTATATTCTCTTTTTATTCCTTTTTCTTTGCAAAATTCATCCATAACTCTATTCTTGAATTCTGTCCCATTGTCACATCTAATTGCTTTTACTTTCTTATCAATTTGGTTTTCTATTCCTGTAATGTAGATCTTAAGGATCTCACTTGTTTCTTCCTTAGTTCTCAAAAAGAAAACCCAAGAAAATCTGCTGTAATCATCAGTAACTACAAGACAATATTTTTTACCATTCAAGCTATTCACAGAAGTAGGACCAAAGAGGTCCATATGAAGCATGTATAAAGCTTGAGAAATTGAGTTATGGGTCTTGGGCTTACAAGAAGCTCTATGTTGTTTGCCTTTTAGACAATCAACACAGGTTTGGTCATTTTGAAAAATCTTTTTGGGTAAACCTCTAACCAAATCATATTTTGCAATTGTATTGATTGTTTTAAAGTTTACATGACCAAGCCTTCTATGCCAAAGCATAGATTCATCCAATGAGGCTTTTGCTACTAGACAGGTTAAACTCTCTTTAGGAACAATGTTCTTTAAATCAACAATGTACATATTGTTCTTTCTAGGGATTTTAAGAAGAATCTGACTTTCATCAGGAATTTTAAAATCAGGAGAAAGTACAATGCACTCAGTGTCAGTAAAAAGAACATTGTTCTTTGTGTCACACATTTGTGAGACACTTAAGAGATTAAACTGTAGTTCTTTCACAAAGTACACATTTTCAAAATCTAATTTACTGGTTTTAATTGTACCTTTACCGGTAATCTTTCCTTTGATTCCTCCCCCAAAGGTAACATATCCTCCATCAAATGATTTGAAGTCTGTGAGGTAAGACATGTTGCCTGTCATTTGCCTTGAACATCCACTATCTACATATCCTTGATCAGCAATATCATTTGAATGTTCCTGCACATGTATACACATATTAGTTTCCTTGGGGTACCCAAGCCATGACTGACTTGGGTTTGCCTCGTGCATCAATGTAATCAAACCTTTTTAGGACTGTTGATGCACCATTTGATTGGAGTGGTCTCCAAATCCAACATGCTGAGGACTTAACAGCATTTTCATTTTTAACACATTTTGTGGTTTTTGGTCTAACAGTACCAAATTTGGCAGTACCATTTGGTCTAGCAGGACCATTTGGCCTATCAGGTCCATTTGGTTTTGGTCTCCAATTTTGTGTTTTAACCACATAATCCCGTTTAATGAGACTTTTCACAACTTTTGGTGTATGTTTGAAAATATTACTTGCACCCTTAATAGTGAATTTTGGGTAAACAGGCTCATTTGGTCTAACATTATGATTGACTTTTGGTGTGTTAGATTTCACAAAACCTTTTCTGGGGTTTGTTTTATTTGTTTTAGACCTTGATGTACTCCCAGAAACCCAATTGTTACAATAAGCATGAGTATGATTAAAACTACCACAGTAATAGTATGCCTTATTGTACAAAACAAAGTTATCACCAAGTTGGTGTGACTTAAGATTGTTCCAATTTCTCTGACTACCTCTAGGTTTGCTATTACATTTAGCACAACATTCAACTGTTTTTAGAACAACTTTGGTCTTTGTCATACTTTCTACACTTTTAGGACTGGTTGGTCCTACTTTGTTTCCTTTCTTTGAAACAGTCTCTTTTTCATTCTCATCAGATGTCCAATCTTCAATAGATGTATCATCTGAGCTCTTATTAGTGAGCACCTTTTCTTTGGAGAGTGAAGTATTACTTGCATTCTCAAAAGGTTCACTATTTTCTACAGGTTTTACATTTTCTACTTGTGTATTAGTGAGTTCATGTAAACCTGATTCAGCAAGATCTATACCTGGGGGACAGGAAATTCCTCTGTAAGGAGGTGGACAAGTGTTGTATCCAATCCCAGATTTGATTTTCTTGTTCATTTGGTTTTCAACTATACTTTTAGTACATGCAGAAGCATTTTCTAATGTTGTAACAGTTAGTTGAATATTATCTTTTGCTTGTTTCACTTTAGCAAACTCAGTTCTTAACAGGTTTATTTCAGCATCTTTAAAAAATATGTCTCTATTAAGAATAGCTTTTGTGTCAGAAAAGGTGAGTTCATTTTCTCTAAAGTGAATTATCTGCTTCTCAAGTTTGGCCATACCACACTTATGATTAACTAGGTCTTGATGAGTTTTTCTTTCTTCTACTTTCAGTTCATCGTAAAGTTTTCTTAAGATTTCTAATTCTTTAAAAACTTCAGAAGTAGCAGAACATTTAGTAATTTGTACCTCAGGATTGGAGAAAGCCATTAAAGCCATTTCATTTGAAGCTGGCTCTTCTTCACCCATAAAGCTCCAATCAAAACCCATCCCATCAATAGCTACCATAGCTTTTGTTTCAGTGGTTTCCACTTCCTTGCTCTTGTTCTCATAGTTTCCCCTGTTCTTATTCTCAAAACCTCTTCCCTTATCACCCTTTTCTTTGGTCTTCTACATTCTCTTGAGTAGTGACCCTTCATGTGGCAGTTGTAGCATTCCACTTTAGACTTGTCATACCCAGCAGGTTCATTGCCGTTGATGACAATCTTCTTTCCAGTTCTCATCAAATATTTCTTAGCCCTCATGCTAAGAAGTGAAAGCTGCCACTTTATGTCCATTTCTTCAAGATCATCATCACTGATCTCTTGAAGATCTTCAAAGGTCAATGTGGAACCATTATGTTGTGATGTTAGGAAAGCACAACCAATTGTTTCATCTAAAATGGTTTTGGTACTACTGGAAGTACTGGCAGTACCAAAATTTATGTTGGCAGTACCTTCTTCTCTACCATCTTTTTCTTCATCAACTTTCTTGGAGGTACCATGAGATGACACAAATGCCATATTTCCTGAGCTTGAACTAGTAGACTTCTTTAGTTCATGCTCTACTATTTTGAAGTTGCTGTAAAGATCATTAAGACTCGTGGAATCAATATCTGGTTTGTTTTTCCAGACAATGACATGCATGGCCCATTTAGAGGGTAGACTTCTAAGGAATTTGGAGTTTAAGTCTTCCTGAGGTATTATCACTTCATGAATGGCTAACTGACTAGAAAGCTTTTGTAGTCTATTGAACATGCTGTCCAAAGACTCATTTGTTGTGGATGAAAAGTTTTCAAACTGTTGTTTTAAAAGTGTTTTCTGAGTTTTCTTGGTGGCATCATTACCACCATATCTAGCCACAATAGCTTGAAAAAGGGTTTTAGCACATTTGTACTTGTTAAAGATTAAGAGCTGGTCATTTGGAATAGACATGAGAAGCATGCTTCTGGCTTTAAGATCATTTCTCTTTTGAATTCTTTCTTCTGCTGTTGTTGGGTTTACTTGCACAGTTGTGACAAGTGCATCGTTTACTGTGGAGGTGGTGGTTACTGGTTTAAATGAGTTTCCTTCTTCAATAATCTCCCAAAGTGCATAGTCTTGCACTTGGAAGTATTGTTCAACCCTCAGTCTCCACATCTTAAACTCATTTTGTTTGAGTAATGGAAGTTTTACAGCCACATTGGTTTGAATGTGCTCAACATCCATTTTTGCTTTGTTCTTTTATGTCGTAAATATCAGCCTTGCTCTGATACCACTTGTGGAAGGATTGTGCAAACACTTGAGATGTTAGTCTTAGAAATGTGTGTGGGATATTTATGAATGAATGTGATTTAGAACGCGGAATTTACTAAAACACACTAAAGGAACAAAGGTGGTGAATAAGTAAACGTGAATAATGATGAACACAACATGAATAACCCAAAACGATTCAATATTATTTATGAAATAATACGGGTGATCTAAACTATCACCAGGATTACAAATGTAACGTTGAATCTTTGATACGTGAAAAGGATTTAGAGATGGAAGTTATGCATGGAAAAAATCTATCTAAGAAGGTGACTTAAGGGTTCCTTTTATAGTATAAGGAGCCCTTATTACAAGTTGTCAAGTTGCTTAATATAATATATTAGAGACTTATCTTATCCTAATATTACACCTTTCAAGGTAAAACACTCCATTATATCTACTGAGACTTCTGTACTACTTCTACTTAACGTATAACTTTGTACAAAGACTAATAATACAACTAAATATCTCTAAATAAAATATAACAACTTGTTGTTAAAACTGGCAGGACCTTCATTAACTAGCAGTAACTTCTTACCCAAAAGGTACTGTTAGTATATCTTCAACATCAACAAAACTGAAGAGGCAGGCTTAACTATCTTTTGGCAGGCTCTTCTGGCAGACTCTTTAACTTGTGCATTTTATTCCCAACAAAGTTTTATTACACATCTACTATTAAACAAAACAAAAATCAAGCGAAGTTATAGTTTCTAAGGTATCCCCATTTTACCCCCTTACACTTAAGTCGAACATTGTCCCCAATGTTCATTTAAAGGATGTAGAAGTAAAAACAAATGAGAATAAAAGAAACTAGTACTCCCTGATTTGCTCGGTATGGAAAATGTGGTATCATGGTTAAATCTTCCTCCAAGAAAATGTACATATAAAGCTTCACTCCAGAAATAAGATCATCTTCTGTCCAATATAACCTGCAATTAACAAAGAAAACAAAGCACGAAACATCGCCTTAAATTGGCGGTATACTATATATAAACTAAATCCTAGAAAGCAAGTAAAGATATAATGCTTGCAAAATAAATGTTTGCAGATTCCTGGAGTTCAAAACATTGAGATTTTACGAAACTTTACAATTCCGGTAGCCAAACAAAACCTGGAATTTTTTTTCAGAAAACAGAGCCTGACGCCGTCAGGTTGTAACTCGTGACGCCGTCAGGATATACCTGACAGAATTTTTTATCTTTTGTTTCTGGAAAATTTCTTGAAAAACCTGTGTTTTAAGACCTGGAATTCATGCAAAACATCCATTGTGACTCGATACAAGCATTTGACTCGAACAAATATTAATATGTACATTCATATCTCATTACTATCGTTCATGTTCAATTCCTTCTTTAAAACAAATATGAGCTTCTCTTACACTTATCTTTTGTAAAATACCTTTATATGTGATCAAGTCAAAGTTAAAACAAAACAAAGCATTTTTACAAGTTACTTTGAGACATGAATAATAAATAACGAGAATGAAAAACACATACGGAAACAAATAAAAGCAAATAAACAAACACACAAAAGAATAAAAAGCTTGGCTTGCCTCCCAAGAAGCGCTTTTCTTTATTAACGAGTCTTGTAGCTAGACTGAAAGTCACACCCTATTACATGACTCCATCATTTGTCACGTCCTCTAGGTCATCATCGTCATCTTTGTCAGAATCGCTTTGATAATGTAAGTATTTGGGATCTTCAAAACTCCACATTTATGTCCTATATTTAGAACTAAGTTCATTAACTCCCTTGAAGAACCTACGCTCAAAATCGAAAGGACTCTTACATCTCTCCTAACGTCATCGTCACTTAATACTACTTGATATCCAAGTTTATCAAGTACATCTAGTCCATCGCGACCCAGTTCTCTATACTCCAAAGACTTATAAGGGGTTTGAGACGAGACTTCCTTAACCTCGTCGGTGAAGGTCATTATCCCATTTTCACTATCTATCGCCAGACTAGTGATCTGGCAAAAAGGGGCACTGAAAACTACTTGTGACAACCTAGGATCTATGTAATCTTCTATGTTGTTGATGCAGGTTTTACCGACCAAGTTTTAATATTTATAATACTCGTTTTACCTAAGGTCTACCTATTTGCACTAACGGACAGAGAATCCGGTTGTGTGTAGGATAGTAATGTTAACTCTGAGGTCGTCCCAAGAGTTATGTGGTGCGGACTATGTCTAAGTCTATTGTCACTAAGTAAAAGTAATTAAAAGGAAATGATTGATTGAAACTTGGAAATGAGACTAGAAAACAAAAGCAATTAAATTAAAGGTTGTGAGCAATGGGAGAAAAGTGTACTAGCCTAGTTACTCCTCCTACATCGTTTAAGGTCATGTTCCCTATTCAACTAATGTTATGCTTTAAGTAGGGCGGACATATATCACTAGGTGCATATGGTCAAGTTCCCTAGCCTATCTCCCCCAAATCTTGTCAGGAACCACAGGCACTACCCCATGCTAGTAAGCCGACGTATGGTATACGGGTTTGAGTCATTAAGCGCCACTACATGCTAGACTTATCTTTAATGGCCCGTTGTCACGATCATAGGCCATTTCTCTAACTTCTTAAGTTCATCAAATACGGTAGGTGATCCTATGGTCAATTCGCACACGAGGCAATATGGTCAGCTTTCATCCCTCCCATTTCCTCGCAATCTATCAGGCTAGTGTCCTATGGTCAATTCTTCTAGCCTACTAACTCAATGGGTCTTAATTCAATTAAAGCTAGCGTAATGGATACAGCCGCATGGCAAAACTACCGAAATAAGATGATCTCAAGATAAACTAAGCATGCACACATGTAAAAGCATATAAGAAAAGTACGGAAACATGGTTAAAACAATATAGGAATCATAACTAGGCTAGCACCAGAGGTGCTTAGCCAATCATGTTAAATTCAACACTTGAAATAATGTTTACAAGATCCATGTATTCGAAATGTAAATGAAACAATGAAATGCTAAAACTTATGGTGATTGAAGTGTGATTTCTCCCTTGGAAAGCCTTCGTATGCTGCTGTAGAAGGGCCTCCTAAAAGCTCCTAACGATCTCTGACTTTGTGTGTCAGAAAGTTGTTCTTCAAATGCAGAAATTAGGGTTGTATTTATAGGCCCGTCGAGAGTTACGGCATAACTACGAAATGTGTTACGCCATAACTTGTGAAATCTTATCCAGATCAAGAGTTTACGGCGTAACTATGAAATGTTACGTCGTAATAATGATATTAGGGTTTCTTCTCCGTCGTAATCTCCAAATGTGTTACGCCGTAGAATATTTATCGGATCTGAGATAACTCTTGTAGTCTTCAGTACGCGGTAGCCCAAAAGGTGTGTTACGCCGTAAGTTGATTATTGAGCTTGGACTACTCTCATACTCGTTGCTACGCCGTATTCCATAGTTGTGTTATGGCGTAGTCTTTAGATCTGAGGATTCTTCAAGACTTGTGAATGTTACGGCTTAAACAATGGAATTAGTTACACCGTAACTCTTGGTCCGTGTTGACTTTGGTCTTCTTAGTAGAAATCCTAGCTACGGCGTAGTTGAGAGAATGAGTTACGCTGTAGCTTCTTCTAGCATACTTGGATTTGTCTATCTTTGCACGTTCTTTCCAATTTCCTCGTCTCTTTAGCTCCTATGCTCACTTGTGACCTGGAAATAAAATATAAAGGAATAAAAGCATATATCCACATAATCATTAATATAAATGAGCATAATAGGGAGAAATTGACACTTAAATATCAGAATTATTTGATGTTATCAAATATCCCCCCACTTGAACTCTACTTGCCCCCAAGTAGACCTTATTAGGTGCATTCTCAAAAAGATATCCCCAATATTACTCAGGAACTATGAATTTAAAAATATCCTATTCTAGAATTTCTCGAAGCCGAACACCTCACGAAAAGGGGAACAAACACTCACTCTCTCTATATTCTAAGTGTCAATTTTTGGGGTGATCACTCATTGCACAATCATAGTATGTATTCTATCATAGGCTTGGCAGTTACACAAAACTCCCCCACTAGATCTAAGGTCGGAATAACCCTTGAAGGCAACATTGGGTGAACACATATAAGGTTAAGGGTGTGGTGTCGTTACTAACATGCTACGGCAAAAGCGACAAAGGAAATGATACATGACCGGAATGTCGGGCAAGACACCAAGACCTACTCGAATCCTTCACCTAAGCATGAATCACGACTAAGGGTAGGAATAGACATGGGATTTCACAAAATTGATGTAAAATGAAAAATAACAAGCAAATAGTCGAAGCCTACAACTAAGTCATCGCCATTTACCGTTCGCCCAAGGTCTAAACTTTGAAATGCAGAAATTGGATCATAGCAAGTAAATGTGCCATTAGAGGACGTCATTATGGGCACAAAACTTGGTCTTCATGTAGGTGTAGAATTATTCACCAACTCTTGTCTTCTAATGTAACTGAAGTGGCCTCTTCGATACTAAATCTTGATAAGCTCTACATCAAGGTGCTATACATTGGTGCACCTGTTTATTTCAAGTATCTACATACGAAATTTTACTTTTTTTTACTATCAACAATATACATCCCCCCACTTGAGATGAACAATACATGAGAATTTGGGGGGTCTTCAAATGATCTTAAATGATATGTCTTTGTAGGTGTGATTCCTGAATTCATCCACTTAGACCTCGAACTAGGGAAAACAACAACTTCCCAATCATAAACTAGACTACACAGTAGGCTAAGGTGTAATGGTGTATCGAAACAATATATATTGGGGTAAGAAATGAAAGGAAAGGCTCAGAAGGGTATACTAGGGGTATCTTGCACTAAAGATGAGTGCAACAAAAGGGTTTACACGGGGGTCGAGTATAGGTGATGTATGAATATAAAATATATGAGAATCAAATAAACGCAGCGGAACAACATCACCCACACGGATCCATATAGCCAATATGATTAATCAAAAATAAACATAACATGTTTATACCTTTTGTAGCGTGCACCGGGAATCACCAACAATAACACCACCACGAATGGAATGAGAAACACAAGAGATCAATGAGGTCAATCTATTCTTTGATGGAAACACACTACACCTCCTTGTACCCTTTGATGCTAGTCCTTAACCCCGTAACCTTGTTATAGCCTTTGAATAGACAAGATTCAAAGCAATAGATCAAGAAAACAAAAACCCTAGAAGGGATGTTTGTTTGAGCCATGAGTTACAGGGAGAGAGAGGGGGAGAGAATTTTGGTAATTGGTTATCACTAAATGAGGAGATATCTCTCAAATATATTTACCAAAATTTCAAAACCAATTCCCTTGTAACCTCCCCTAATGGCCGGCCACATATGGGCCAAATGGGCTTCCCCATTTGTTTTTCTAGTCCAATGGATTAAGTATTTTACTTAGTCATTAGAAGCCCAATAGCGATCCCGAGTTACGTAAGGTTATTTATATATCGTAAATACAATAAACACGACATATAAAGTGGTACCTAAGTGTATATGTGTGTGACCCCATAGGCTCACATATGTCTAGCCATATAATTATTTATTATGACACGAGCATACTCCAACATCGAGAAGTCGAGGCGACTAATCGATAAACACACACATATAAGGCTATTTGGGTGATAATTCTAAAACATTGCCTTCTAAAATTGTCCCTTCCAAATGTGTCTGGCACATTACTCGTCTATGGGTTTGAAATGATGTAAAAGCCAAGTTCTAAAGTTTACAAAACTACCGGCACACTCAATATTTTGGAAGATTTGGGTTAACAGGGGGAAACTGAACAAGATAATCCTCACCATATTAATTCAAGGGTTAGGTGCGCCCGGCTAAGGTCTATTCTAGTTCGGTTAAGAAAAACATGTCAAAAGTTTAAAAATGGCAAAAAATTTCAAAATAAACTAGAAAAACGAGGACAAAATAAAGTTCAAGATAATTCTACTCCCGTCCCCCCACTTGAAATGTACAAAGTCCCTTTTGTACTAAAAATGAAGTAAATGTGAAGAGAAGGTAGAATTAGAGGGAGAACTTCCCTGAAATTTGCTCCAAAATGAAAGAAGGACCACGAGAAATCTTCGTGCCTTCAACCAGCCTTCATGAACAAACTCCATTTCCCTGAAATCACAATACTACCGCAAGCATAAATCTAAAAAAAGTAACAAATAAAAACAAGAAAAAATCCTAACTCACTTTCGTAGGAATCACAGTTGCATTTAGCGTATGCAACAAGCCTTTTAAACCACTTGGTGTCCCAAGTGGACGAGTTAAGTCTCGTGAGGGTTTACAGGGAACATACCTACAAAGTTCATTTAATTACTAATACAAGTTTAGTATGTTTGAAAATATTTTAAAGGAAAACACCTCAGAGAAGTATTACGGCGTAGCCGTGAAAATGAGTTATGCCGTAGTTAGTGAAAACCTGGAGAGATCAGCTACGGTAGGATGGTTACGACGTAGTCATGGGACTGCGTTACGCCGTAACTGATGATCCGAGAGTATTAGTATCTACAGTAAACAGATTCTCTCGCTCCTCCATGCTCCAATTCCTGTAAAAGGATCAGCTAAATTGTCATCTGTGTGAACCTTGAGGAGACGAATTTCACCACTTTCGATAACTTCTCGAATATAGTGAACTTTCCAACGAAAGTGTTTGATACCCTATAGAACACCTGGTTCATTAGCTATGATAATGGCACCGGAATTATTGAAGTACATATCCATAGGTCGTTCATTGTTGGGAACAACGCCAAGCCCAGAAATGAATTTCCGTATCCAAACTGCCTCCATTGCAGCTTCAGAAGCAGCTATATATTCAGCTTCTATAGAGGACATCGCAAGTGTGCTTTGTTTGGCACTCTTCCAGTCAGCAGCACCGCTATTCATGACGAAAACATATCCCGTTTGGGATTTGATGTCATCACGATTTGTCTCCTAGCTTGCATCAGTATAACAAGTAACACTGAGCTCACGTTCGACATCACCACCATAAACAAGAAACATATCTTTAGTATTCCACAGATACTTGAATATGTTCTTAACAGTAGTCCAGTGACATTCTCCTGGATTCTGTTGAAATCTACTCGTTAGGTTCTGAGAGAACGCTACATCAGGTCTAGTGCACCTAACCGTATACATGATGGATCCCACAGCCGAAGCATAAGGGATTCCCTTCATCCTCTTCACCTCGGCGGGTGTAGAAGGTCCTTGAGCCTTGCTCAATTTCGTATTTGGTTGCATTGGAAGACTTCCACGTTTGGAATCTTGCATTCTAAATCTCTTCAGGATTTTTTCAATGTATGCACTTTGACACAAGCCGATTAACCGCTTTGATCTATCTCGATAGATCTTGACTCCAAGTATGTACGATGCTTCTTCTAAATCTTTCATATCAAAACACTTTCCAAGCCAGGATTTTACATCTTGTAGCATTGGAATGTTGTTTCCTATGAGTAATATGTCATCGACATATAAGATTAGGAATGCGACTATACTTCCACTAGTGTTCATGTATACACATGGCTCATCGAGATTTTGAGTGAAACCAATCTTCTTGATTTCCTCATCAAATCTCTTGTTCCAGCTTCTAGATGCTTGCTTCAATCCATAAATGGATCATTGAAGCTTGTATACTTTGCCAGGATACTTTGGATTCACGAAGCCCTCGGGTTGCACCATATAAACGTCCTCGTTTAGGTGGCCATTCAAGAAGGCAGTCTTGACATCCATTTGCCAAATCTCATAGTTATAATACGCTGCTATGGCTATAAGAATCCTAATTGCTTTAATGTCTGCAACAGGCGAGAAGGTTTCTTCATAGTCAATTCCATAGATTTGAGTGAAACCTTTTGCTACAAGACGAGCTTTTTAGGTATGTGCATTTCCATCCACGTCGGTCTTTATCTTGTAGAGCCATTTACTCCCAACGGTCTTAGCATTGGGAGGTAGGTCTACCTCGACCCAGACATCATTGTCTTTCATGGATTTCATTTCCACATTCATAGCTTCGTTCCACTTATCGCGTTCAGGACTCGATATAGCTTCTCGATAGTTAGCAGGTTCACAATGATCCCCTAACTCATGTTCCTCAACATCGATATAAAAACCATATCGTTCAGGTGCTTGAGGTATCCCTGCGGATCTACGAATGGGAGCAACATCTCGAAGAGGCTCAACATTTTCATGCTCAGTCTCATTTTGATGTTCACTAGTGTCACTAGAAGGTTGTGCATCTTTGCTTTGAAGTTCATCAAAGTCTACTTTGCTCCCACTTGCTTCTTGTGAGATAAGATTGTTCTAAAAAAACTCAGCCTATCGAGCAACAAATATTTTGTTCTCGTATGGGTAGTAGAAATAGTAACCCATCGTTTCCTTTGGGTATCCTACAAAGATACACTTGATAGTTCTAGGCTCAAGTTTGTTTGGCGTATCTCATTTAACGAGAGCCTCACAACCCCAGACTTTCAAGTAAGACAGATTAGGGACTTTCCCATGACATATTTCGTATGGAGTCTTATCAACCTTCTTAGTTGGAACCATATTGAGTATGCGAGCAGCAGACTCTAGAGCATAACCCCAAAAGGACATTGGAAACATTGTTAGACTCATCATAGATCGAACCATGTCTAGCAAGGTTCGATTTCTCCTTTCAGACACACCATTATGTTGTGGTGTATATGGAGAAGTGAATTGTGAGACTATCCCACACCTTTTAAGATGATCTAAAAACTCTTGAATCATATATTCACCTCCTCGATCGGATCGAAGAGCCTTAATGGTCTTGCCAAGCTGATTTTCTACTTCACTTTGGAAGACTTTAAACGTTTCAAAGGCTTCATGTTTATGTTTAATCAGGTAAACATAACCGTATCTACTGAAATCATCAGTAAAAGTGATAAAGTAGTTAGCTCCTTCTCTAGACATTGTTCTAAATGGGCCGCATACATCAGTATGAATGAGTCCAAGTAGATCTTTAGCTCTTTCTCCAACATTGGAAAAAGGCTTTTGTGCCATCTTTCCAGATATGCAAGAAATGCATTTATCAAACGACACATTATCGGTTGACTCTAAAAGCCCATCGTGTTGTAGCTTCGTAATGCGTTTCTTATTTATATGGCAAAGACGACAATGCCATAAAAAAGTGGAATCCAAATTACGTTTGGATTTCTTATTGCTAACAGTATATATAGAACTATTGTTTGAAATAGGATCACACATATCAATTTCAAAAATGCCATCACGTGGAATGGCATTAAAATAAAACACATTATCCTTAGAAACAGAAATGCCAAAATCCGTAAAAGTATGAATGTAACCATCATCTTTCAAACACGAAAGTGAAACAACACCTATAGTGATAGTAGGTGCAAAATGGCAATTATTTAAAACAATAGCTAGTCCATTTGGGAGGATAAGATCAAAGCTCCCAATTGCTTCCACAACTGCATGATTGCCATTATCAACGTACAGATGTAAAGCTCCTTGCTTCAGCTTTCGACTTCCCCTAAGCCCCTGCACATTGTTACAAATGTGAGTACCACAACCAGTATCATATACCCAGGATTTGTTAGGAAAAGTATAAAGTTCTATAGTGAAGATACCTGATGTGCTAGCAATGCTAGCTTTGTTCTTCTTTAGCCCTTCCAGGTAGGCGTGATAGTTGCACCTCCAGTGCCCTACCACTCCACAATGGTGGCAGGGGGTGTCCTTGGTCGGGTGCTCCTTCTTGGCAGGTGGGAGGATTTTGGGTTTGGGGGCATAAGCAAGCTTAGCCTTGCCTTTCCCTTGTCCCTTGCCAGGTGCCTGCGGTTTTCCCTTGTTCTTTTTCTGAATTCTGCCTTGGTTGATAGCTAGGACAAGTGGAGCCTTCTTGGGCATGCCTTTCTCTGCAAGTTTCAGCATGTTATGCAGTTCGGAAATGGTTTTCCCCATGATGTGCATGTTGTAGTTCTGCACAAATTGGTCATAATCCTTCGATAGTGAGGTAAGTATCATGCTCACTCCAAGGATCTGAGGCATGGGGTATCCCAGTCGCTCCATCTGATCTAGATAGCTTTTCATTTTCATGACATAGCTACTGACCGATTGCCCTTCCTCCTGCTTGCAGGCATGAAAAGATTTGACCGTGTCATACAATTCTTGCTCTGCTTGCTGCTCGAACATAACTTTCAGTTCTCGCAACATGTCAAATGCTGAAAAGTTCTCTAAGTTCTTTTGCAACTCAGGGATCATGCTAGCCAGCATTAGACAAGCCACTTCATGTTGCTCGTTACTCCTACGAGTGTAGGCATTACGAACAGCAGCAGTAGCATTAGCAGCAGGTGCTTCAGGTAAAGCTTCTTCCAGATGGTAAAACTTTTGTTCAGCCTTGAGGACAATCCTCAAGTTGCGGTACCAGTCCAAAAAGTTGTTACCGTTCAATTTATCTTTCTCGAGAATTGATCTGATTGACGAGTTGTTCATGGTTGAAGTTGGAGTTGTCATCTACAAAATAAACAAAGTTCAATTTTAGTAATTTTCAATAATTAATCCTTTTTAAAATTAACTACCCAAGTTTACAATATTAAAACAATTAATTTTATGAAAAAGGCTAAGTTCCTCATTAAGGTTCCACCATCACATCAGTTGATCTGCTAGCAATGAAGGATTCAATAGGTAGGTAACGTCGAGTAATTGCATTACAAGTGCAACTCTTAGATCTTTATGGGACCCATGGCACTAGTGAACAAGCAACTAGTGTCAAGCTGACATGTTTAGTCCCATCTTTGCCTCGGGTCAAGGTCTCATCGCTTAACTCGATTAAGTCATCCAATTTTTAGAACATGCGAGAATATATCTAGGTCCCACGCATAGAGAATAGTCACCTTGGGTTACAATTCAACCTAGGTCCCAGTCCCACGCATAGAGAATAGTCACCTTGGGTTACAATTCAACCTAGGTCCCACGCATAGGCAAAAAGTAATTGCAAGTGTTCTCAAAATTGGACGGCATGACTTAAATTTGACGGGTAAAAATTTTGATGTGGATCAAAAGGTGTACGAAAAGAGCATGCATTCATCCTTTGTAGCACAAGTTAAAAACATTTCTTAACTTAAGTCTAATCATTGTTTTAATTTATGTATGTCAAGTTGTCCATTTTCATGACTAATATTAACCCTACGTGGATAACAAAGTTTGGACAATACATAAATAAAATAACATACATAACAAGTTTAGGTGTTATTATAAACAATGATTTCAAGTTTCAAAAACTTGGTAAAACTAAATCAAAAGACTTAGTTTTGAAAATGGTTTGTGTTTTATTTTAAGTTTATAGAAAACTATTTGCAATTTTACATATGAAACATGATATATAAAAAGCAAAAACAAACACACAACCACAATATGCAAAGCTTCAACCGATGAAAAAACCTATGCTTGGTCGCGTGAGCCATCACGACAACCAAGAGTCAACTAGGGACAAACCACACAACCACATGGAGGACTCCCACTTGCTCCAAGACAATCAAGAGCAAGTTGGAAGCCCATAATGCACATGAAGAGTAGTTGTTGTCCTTCCAGAATTTCTGTGTTCAGGGGCCCAAATGTCCATGAAGGAGGCTTCCCTGGGCTTAGCTCAAAACTAGAAACTTGTAGGCCCATGTCTTGGTTACCTGCAAAAAAAAATTCAGCCAAAAAGACCTTACCAATCACCGGGAAAATCCGTTTTACCAACTGGTGTTCCAGCAGTCATTTTTCGGCAAAAACGTCTTTAACTCTTTCGCCTTTCACCACCAAGCAATGATTACATTATATTGAAAGTAAAATACAACTAATCTACTTTTAATCTACTGTAAAAGTGCCCAAAAAATGGCTACAACTAAAAGAATATAATTACATAAATGCCGAAACAATGGCAAAAACCCCAAAACACGAAATTAAACAACATTCACAACCATTCAATTAGAGCTGGCAAATTGGGTACCTGTTAGGACCTGTTAAGGGAAAAAATGTACTATGCAATTTTTTTTTAAATAATTTTTTTAGTATTCTAGGGTTCAATATTTAACTTTTTTGATACATAAAACATATAACTGTCATACTCAAACCACCAAAACCAAGTGTTAAACGAGTCGTTTTCATGTTTCAAACTTATGTTATTCGCACGCTCCGATCCTGTTAAGACCCGTTAAGACACGATTTTCCAACTCTATATTCAATGCACAAGTGGTCTAGGTTTTCATCGGCTTCGCATATAAACATAATAATACCATAATATTATGAATAGAACATGGTGTTGGCTAACTCCATGGACAAACATGCATGTATTTGCCAAGGAAACAAAATAGATAACAAGAAATAAATTTTTAGCCAACGAAAATGAAGAAATTTATTGACAAGAATTAAAACCCCGTTTGGTACTTGTGTCAAATGGCCTTAGGTTCAAAACCCACTGATGTTAGGACCTTTTAATTATCTTTTTACCACAGAAAATTAAGCCATAGGGCCTTATTTGAAATCGTTTCATAAATCGATCAAAAACATGCGTTTTAGGCCATTTTACACGTACCCGATAATCATATGGCACATATGATGGCTCGTGATACCACTATAGGTGATGCATGAATATAAAATATATAAGAATCAAATAAACGCAGCGGAACAACATCACCCACACGGATCCATATAGCCAATATGATTAATCAAAAATAAACATAACATGTTTATACCTTTGTAGCGTGCACCGGGAATCACCAACAATAACACCACCACGAATGGAATGAGAAACCCAAGAGATCAATGAGGTCAATCTATTCTATGATGGAAACACACTACACCTCCTTGTATACCCCTTTGATGCTAGTCCTTAACCCCGTAACCTTGTTATAGCCTTTGAATAGACAAGATTCAAAGCAATAAATCAAGAAAACAAAAACCCTAGAAGGGATGTTTGTTTGAGCCGTGAGTTAGAGGGAGAGAGAGGGGGAGAGAATTTTGGTAATTGGTTATCACTAAATGAGGAGATATCTCTCAAATATATTTACCAAAATTTCAAAACCAATTCCCTTGTAACCTCCCCTAATGGCCGGCCACATATGGGCCAAATGGGCTTCCCCATTTGTTTTTCTAGTCCAATGGATTAAGTACTTTACTTAGTCATTAGAAGCCCAATAGCGATCCCGAGTTACGTAAGGTTATTTATATATCGTAAATACAATAAACACGACATATAAAGTGGTACCTAAGTGTATACGTGTGTGACCCCATAGGCTCACATATGTCTAGCCATATAATTATTTATTAGGACACGAGCATACTCCAACATCGAGAAGTCGAGGCGGCTAATCGATAAACACACACATATAAGGCTATTTGGGTGATAATTCTAAAACATTGCCTTCTAAAATTGTCCCTTCCAAATGTGTCTGGCACATTACTCGTCTATGGGTTTGAAATGATGTAAAAGCCAAGTTCTAAATTTACAAAACTACAGGCACACTCAATATTTTGGTAGATTTGGGTAAACAGGGGGAAACTGAATAAGCTAATCCTCACCATATTAATTCAAGGGTTAGGTGCGTCCGGCTAAGGTCTATTCTAGTTCGGTTAAGAAAAACATGTCAAAAGTTTAAAAATGGCAAAAAATTTCAAAATAAACTAGAAAAACGAGGACAAAATAAAGTTCAAGATAATTCTACTCCCGTCCCCCCGCTTGAAATGTACAAAGTCCCTTTTGTACTAAAAATGAAGTAAATGTGAAGAGAAGGTAGAATTAGAGCGAGAACTTCCTTGAAATTTTCTCCAAAATGAAAGAAGGATCACGAGAAATCTTCGTGCCTTCAACCAGCCTTCATGAACAAACTCCATTTCCCTGAAATCACAATACTACCACAAGCATAAATCTAAAAAAAAAGTAACAAGTAAAAACAACAAAAAATCCTAACTCGCTTTCGTAGGAATCACGGTTGCATTTAGCGTATGCAACAAGCCCTTTAAACCACTTGGTGTCCCAAGTGGACGAGTTAAGTCTCGTGAGGGTTTACAGGGAACATACACACAAAGTTCATTTAATTACTCATACAAGTTTAGTATGTTTGAAAATATTTTAAAGGAAAACACCTCAGAGAAGTATTACGGCGTAGCCATGAAAATGAGTTACACCGTAGTTAGAGAAAACCTGGAGAGATCAGCTATGGTAGGATGGTTACGACGTAGTCATGGGACTGCGTTACGCCGTAACTGCTGATCCGAGAGTATTAGTATCTACAGTAAACATATTCTCTCGCTCCTCCATGCTCCAATTCCTGCAAAAATATAAGACAGACATACAAACCAACAAAGAAAAGGATAATACGGGTTATCTCCCGTAAGAGAACTTTTGTTTATTAACGAGTCTTTAAGTTAGACTCATTCCCACGGTTCTTCATGCAAGTTTGAAGAAAACGTCGTCTGAAAGACTTCGATTCTCCGCTCCGTAATAAATCTTAGCCCTTTGCCCATTTATTTTAAAATATTTCCATTCTTTGCTCATGACTTCTATCGTTCCGTAAGGAAAAACTTTACTAACTATATAAGGCACGTACCATCGAGACTTCAATTTTTCAAGAAAGAAACGGAGTTTAGAATTATATATAAGTACTTCCTGCCCAACCTTGAATTCTTTTTCCATAATTCTGGCATCGTGCCATCTCTTAATTCTGTCCTTGTAGGCTTGAGCATGATCGTATGCTTCATCTCTTAATTCAGCAATACGATTCATTTGAGTATATTGGTGATTTTTAATCTCATCGTTGTCAAAATTGGCACTCTTGAGTGCCCAATATGCTTTATGTTCCAGTTCTACCGGTAGATGACAAGCATTACCATACACAATGCAAAATGGTATACTTCCAATAGGTGTTTTATAAGCAGTCCTAAACGCCCATAAGGCGTCGTCCAACTTATCTGCCCAGTCCTTGCAGTTACTGCTAACGGATTTCTCCAGAATGCGCTTTATTGCCCGATTAGTGTTTTATGTTTGTCCATTGGTTTGAGGGTGATAGGCAGTAGATAACTTATGTGCCACTCCATATCTTGCAAGTGTTTTCTCCATAATTGCATTACAAAAATGCGTTCCTCTATCGCTAATTATAGATTTAGGAATTCCAAACCTGGAAAATAGCTTCTTCAAGAATTTGATGACGCTCCTAACATCGCAGGTGGGAAATGCCTCTGCTTCCACCCATTTTGACACATAATCGACTGCTACTAAAATATAACATTTTTTTCCAGAAGGAGTGAAAGGTCCCATAAATTCGATCCCCCAAACATCAAATACTTCACACACTATAATGTTGTTCAAAGGCATCTGATTTCATGAGGAAATATTATCCGAGCGTTGGCAAGCATCACATTTCTTCACATATTTGGCGGCATCCTTAAAAATGCTCGGCCAATAAAACCCTACTTCAAATATCTTCCTAGATGTTGTGTCGGCTCCGTAATGTCCTCCGGTAGGTCCCTTATGACAATGTTCCAAAATCTGTTTTTGTTCTTTTCCAGCGACACATCTTCTAATAATTTTGTCCGGACATTGCTTGAACAGGAATGGATCGTCCCAAAATTAATATTTTAAATCAGAGAAGAACTTTTTTCACTCATCATATGTTTTATTGCCAGGCAGGACTTTTGCAGCTAAGTAATTTGCTAAATCTGCGTACCAAGGTTCAGGCTCAGATTCAACTATTCTAACTGTCATTAAGTGTTCGTCTGGAAATGAATCCTGTATAGCTTCTCCATTGAGTTCATCAAGCTCTAGGTTCTCGAGTCAAGACAGCTGATCTGCAGCCAAGTTCTTAGCCCTTTTTTTGTCCTTAATCTCAATCTTGAATTCTTGATGAAGCAGAACCCATCTAATTAATTGTGGTTTGGCATCCTGTTTGCTAAACAAATACTTAAGAGCAGAATGATCAGTATAGACAACAGTTCTGGACATTACTAAATAAGATCTAAACTTGTCAAAGGCATACACCACTGCCAAGAGTTCTTTTTCGGTGGTAGTGTAGTGTTTTTGGGCGTCATTTAAAGTTTTACTGGCATAATAAATAGATTTAAATTTCTTGTCTATTTTTTGCCCTAAAACTGCCCCTACAGCATAGTCACTAGCATCACACATGAGTTCAAAATCATTATCCCAGTTTGGTGCAATGATGACAGGAGCTGTAGTAAGTTTATTTTTTAAAATGCCAAACACCTTTTTGAAATCATCATTGAAATCAAATTTCGCATCTTTCATAAGTAATTGTGTCATAGGATTCGCAATTTTAGAAAAGTCTTTAATAAATCGCCTATAAAATCCTGGATGCCCCAAAAAACTTCTAATTCCCTTAAGATTAGTAGGGTAGGGTAATCTAGAAATGACGTCTACCTTAGCCTTATCAACTTCAATACCAGATTGACAAATTTTATGTCCTAGGATAATTCCTTCTTTCACCATGAAATGACACTTTTCACATCTAGCAAGCATTTTGGACAAGTTATTCAGACAAGAATTGAAAGAGTTACCGAAACCGAAAAGCTGTCCATGAAGACCTCCATGAAATCTTGGCACATATCGGAGAAAATTGCTGTCATGCATCTCTGGAAGGTGGTTGGTGCGTCGCATAATCCGAAGGGCATTCTTCTATAAGCAAATGTTCCATTAGGACAAGTGAAAGTTGTTTTTTCTTGATCTTCTGGAGCAATAGGTATTTGGAAGTATCCTGAGAACCCATCAAGGAAACAATATAATTCATGTCTAGAAAGTCTTACCAACATTTGATCAATGAATGGAAGTGGAAAATGATCCTTCCTAGTTGCATCATTAAGTTTCCTGTAGTCGATGCAAACTCGCCATCCTGTAACCGTTCTGGTGGGAACCAACTCGTTATCATCGTTGACGACTACCGTCATCCCTCCTTTCTTAGGCATGACATGAATCGGACTTACCCAAGGGCTATCGGAGATGGCGTAAATTAGACCAGCGTCCAGCAGTTTTATAATTTCCTCCTTGACAACATCTTGAAACATAGGATTTAGTCTTCGTTGTGGTTGTACAACTCGTTTAAAATCTTCTTCCATCAAGATCTTATGTGAACAAAATTAAGGACTAATTCCCTTTATATCAGAAACCTTCCATGCTATAGCTCCCTTATGGTTGCTGAGTTCTTGTAAAAGACGTGCTTTTTCATATTCAGATAGCGATGAGGAAATGATGACCGGACACTTAGGGTTTCCATCAAGGAATGAGTATTCCAAATGAGAAGGAAGCTCTTTAAGTTTAGGAGTTTTTGCGGCTTTTTCTGTAGAGCTAGCAGAGTATAAGAATGAAATTTCATCGCTTTCTTTTTTTTCTTGCTTCTATTCTACGTCTTCTTCATCTTCTGAAATGTAGTCGTCGAGAGTTGTCAGGCTTACTGAATCAGCTGGCTCGCGCGATGTAATCTCCTTATCGAAAAATTGGGAAATGATCTCGATTTCATCAGGATCGTTTAGATCGTCATCAGCAAATGCGGCATACCTCATAGACTTTTCCAAATCGAATGTTATTTTTTCTCCATCGATTTCTAACGAGATTTTTTTATTGAACATGTCTATCATAGCGTGTGCGGTGGCGAGAAAGGGTCTCCTAAAAAGAATATGCACCTTTTCGTCTTCTTCCATTTCAAGGATGACAAAATCGACCGGAAACACAAATTTCCCAATTTTAACCAACACATTCTCAGCAACACCCTTAGGAATTTTGGTAGTTTTGTTCGCAAGCTCGATACACATCCGTATGTGAACTAACTCTCCAAGCTCCAACCATCAATAATGTGAATAGGGCATAAGACTGATGCTTGCGTCAAGATCTGCTAAGGCATTTTCAAAACTTACACCTCCAATGGTGCATGGTATGGTGAAATTCCCAGGATCTTTTTCCTTCGAAGGGATTTCATTCAGGAGTGCAGCGGAACAACTTTCGTTTAGCTTAACTCGTGATGTATCTGTTAGTCTTCTTCTAGACAGGAGATCCTTCATAAATTTAGCGTACTTAGGTATTTGTACCAATGCCTCTACCAGAGGTATGTTAATACTGAGCTGCTATAATCGTTCCAAAATTTTTTTAAACCGTTCTTGTTCCTGTTCCTTCTTGAGTTTTCCTGGAAAAGGGACCGGTGACACATAAGCCCGAACTTTTTCCTTAATCGGAACTGTTTCTTTGTCTCTATCCTCAGCATTTACTTGTTCAGTAAACGGTGCATAGTTTACTTGTGTTTCGGACTCCTTAGGGTATGCTGGTTCCATGTAATTTAATCCACTTTTAGTGGTAATTGCGTGTGCAAGGTCTTTAGGATTAGTTTCGGTAGTACTAGGGAGTTCTCCTTTATCTCTACTACGAACGAATTGAGCTAGTTTTCCTACTTGATTCTCCAATCTTCTTATTGTTGTTGCATGAAAGAAAAGCAAGCTTGAAAACCCTAAGTTTACAGGAAAATTCATCTAGGGTTTCATCTCCCAAAAGTTACACACTTAATGAATGAAAAATCAAAAAATATATATAGATTTACAAGTCTGACGACGTCAGGTTTTAGCCTCTGACGCCGTCAGAGCGGCGTGTTTTAGGGTTTCGTATCACCCAAGAGATCTTTGACACCGTCCCTTTATAAAGGTTCTGGGCCGTTTCGTATAGTGCTAAAGGGGGACGACCTTTCTCCTGGAACACCTTACAATTTCTTCTAGGGCTTCTCAGCATAAAAATCCTTGGCGTATCATTATAGGGTGACGGTCAGCTCCAAAGCATGACGCCGTCAGGTGTTGAATCCTGACTTTTTGACTTTTCTTGTTCTCTTCATTCTTGAGAATAAAAACGTCCGAAAAGCTCTAAACTGCTCCATTTTCCAGAATTCATGTCCCAAGTACCTAAAATGACAAAAGAAACATTTTAAGGTAACATTTGATCATTAAAACATGATTTAGGGCTTAAATGACCCCCAAAAAGCATAACAAATATTTCCTTATCAAATACCCTTACACTTGGGATTTGCTTGTCCTCAAGCAAATGAGCTTTTATACCAATTAAAATACAAGTTAGGGGTCATTTAACATCAATATAAAAGTAATTACAACAAATGATCGATCTACCCTAATAAAAAAAAGCACGTAAATTATATACTAGCACCTCACATATAGTGTTTGGATACTCTCATCTCTCGGGTGTTATAAGTGTATATATCACAAATGGAAATGGAAGAAATATCTCTCACTACCTGTCATAGCAAATAGATTACCATAGGCTTGGTAAAGGATTAAGTCTCCACCACTTTGGTGTAAGCACCTAGGATAAACAATCAAAGAGGTCTTTTAAATGGTTATAACGTTAGGTGTAAGGATATGGAAAACACGGTTTTGTTGGATAAAGAGATATTTAACTGGTGGCAAGTCAATTGTCTTAGTTAATTACATATATAATGCGGCGTTGCTAAGCCAAGACTCGACTCAACTTAAGCTAATAACAAAAAACATAAACATAAATAAAATAAAAGGAACGGGATGGTAATCCGTATATTTTTTCTACTTTTATTTTTTCATTTTTCTTGTTTTTCGATTTTTTTTTTTTTTCATACACTCTAGCCCTACCTTCCAAAATAATACATCAAAGGAGCTCGTTTCCTCCCCTTACACTTGAACGTTTACATAAATCAAAATAAAGACTCGAATCAAGATAATCGAAACATTTGGAGTACTTTAAAACGTTAACGTATGTATGGGGATAATAAATGATGTTCTTCCCCATTACTCCATTACACTAGTACTTTACCCATAAGTCCCAATCATCCCAAAACAATATGTACAAGATATAACTTGACTTAGCAACCATGTAATCAATTAGACAACTAACTAAGGGTTTAAACAAATAACAATAATGCCCTAAAGATGAGTGCATACAAGGAAGGCTAAGGCAATTTGGGTGTACATTTGGGGGTGGATTGTCAACAAATTCTTCCTTTAAGTAATATGCTTAAAGTTAGAAGTGAAAAAGATAGGCTCTGGGGGTTGCACTAGGGGTATCGTGTACTAAAAATGAGTACATCGCAAAGGTTATCGTAATGCCTCTTATCATGTAGTAAATCCTAACTACACGAATGTAGTCTCACTAGCAGTCTCAGGATGCATCACTAACGCAAGTTCTAGAATCTAAATACTACCGGTACAATCACAAGCACTAATAATGAATGCTTTTCCTAACAAATCTGGGGGCGAACCTCACATATTTGGGGTGGAAATTTTTTAGTGGTACGGTTTTTTGTACTAGTCATATAACTCCTATCAATGAGACGCTTATTAAGACTTGAGTTTCTCTCCTAAATGTTTGCAAAAAATTTTAAATTTGGTGCTAAAATTACCCTAACAAGTATTTCTTTCAGTTTTATTACACATCTACTATTAAATAAAACAAAAATCAAGTGAAGTTATAGTTTCTAAGGTATCCCCATTTTACCCCCTTACACTTAAGTCGAACATTGTCCCCAATGTTCATTTAAAGGATGTAGAAGTAAACACAAATGAGAATAAAAGAAAATAGTACTCCCATGATTTGCTCGGTATGGAAAATGTGGTATCATGGTTAAATCTTCCTCCAAGAAAATGTACATGTAAAGCTTCACTCCAGAAATAAGATCATCTTCGGTCCAATATAACCTGCAATTAACAAAGAAAACAAAGCACGGAACCTCGCGTAAAGTCGGCGGTGTACTATATATAAACTAAATCCTAGAAAGCAAGTAAAGATATAATGCTTGCAAAATAAATGTTTGCAGATTCCTGGAGTTCAAAAAATTGAGAATTTACGAAACTTTACAATTCCGGAAGCCAAACAAAACGTGGAAATTTTTTCAGAAAACAGAGCCTGACGCCGTCAGGTTGTAACTCCTGACGCCGTCAGGATGTACATGACATAATTTTTTATATTTTGTTTCCGGAAAATTTCTAGAAAAACCTGTGTTTTAAGACCTGGAATTCATGCAAAACATCCATTGTGACTCGATACAAGCATTTGACTCGAACAAATACTAATATGTACTTTCATATCTAATTACTATCGTTCATGTTCAATTCCTTCTTTAAAACAAATATGAGCTTCTCTTACACTTATCTTTTGTAAAATACCTTTATATGTGATCAAGTCGAAGTTAAAACAAAATAAAGCATTTTTACAAGTTACTTTGAGACATGAATAATAAATAACGAGAATGAAAAACACATACGGAAACAAATAAAAGCAAATAAACAAACACACAAAAGAATAAAAAGCTTGGGTTGCCTCCTAAGAAGCGCTTTTCTTTATTAACGAGTCTTGTAGCTAGACTAAAAGTCACACCCTATTACATGACTCCATCATTTGTCACGTCCTCTAGGTCATCATCGTCATCTTTGTCAGAATCGCTTTGATAATGTAAGTATTTGGGATCTTCAAAACTCCACATTTCTGTCCTATATTTAGAACTAAGTTCATTAACTCCTTTGAAGAACCTACGCTCAAAATCGAAAGGACTCTTACATCGCGACCCAGTTCTCTATACTCCAAAGACTTATAAGGGGTTTGAAACGAGACTTCCTTAACCTCGTCGGTGAAGGTCATTATCCCATTTTCACTATCTATCGCCATACTAGTGATCTGGCAAAAAGGGGCACCGAAAACTACTTGTGACAACCTAGTATCTATGTAGTCTTCTATGTTGTTGATGCAGGTTTTACCGACCAGGTTTTAATATTTATAATACTCGTTTTACCTAAGGTCTACCTATTTGCACTAACGGATAAAGAATCCGGTCGTGTGTAAGATAGTAATCTTAACTCTGAGGTCGTCCCAAGAGCTATGTGCTGCGGACTATGTCTAAGTCTATTGTCACTAAGTAAAAGTAATTAAAAGGAAATGATTGATTAAAAGTTGGAAATGAGACTAGAAAACAAAAGCAATTAAATTAAAGGTTGTGAGCAGTGGGATAAAAGTATACTAGCCTAGTTACTCCTCCTACATCATTTAAAGCAATTAAATCCTTAGTTTAGCTTACACCAATCTTTTGCCATTTCCCCTTTTATCTGCTTATCCATTGCTTTTTAGAAATAGTTTTAGTTTTAGAAAATGTTCGTACTCATGTGTTTTAACAGTTTGCATAAAAAAATTTGAAAAAAAATGTTTTACAAAAAAGGTGCAGGGGGATTCGAACCCCTGACCTCTTGACAGAACAAACCCAAGCAAACTCCCCACACTTACTAAATGAGCTGCTAGTATTTTCTTGTTATCAGTGCTTTTGTTTAATATTTATGTTAGTATTCCCTTTTTAGCTAATTTAATAGTCAGCCTGCTAATTGCTTATTTCCCTGCTTATTTGTACTGCTTATTCCAGATTTTTTATTTTCCTATCACTTTTTTAGTATAATGAACTTTCCAAAAAAAATTCATAATTTTTCAAATTGTTTTACTATTTTTCTAGGGGTTATTTTATTATTTTAGTATTTAATTCATATTTAAAAAATTAAAAAGCAAAAAAATATTTTTCATTTTTCCAAAATTTTCTTTTATTATTAGGAACGTAGAAAAATAATTTTTACCCCCGTAGGATTAGCGTAGCTTAAAATTTACCTTTTATTTCGCGCACGTACGTTATTTTTTATTTAAACGCGCAGTTTTAAGTTAACTACGTTTTGAGATATTTTAAGTTACGTTTAAGGTTTTTAGAAGTTTTCAAATAGTTTTTTTTTTTTTTTAATTCTAAATTCGAATTCCTAGTTTAAATTAGGTAGTTTCCCATTTAGTTTACGTTTTTAGGTTTTCGCGTTACATTTTAGGTTTAATTTACGTTTTAGTGTAATTGTGATTTATATGCTTTCGTTATTCGTTTATTTGAGTTACTTTGAATTATTATTTGCTTAAACTAGTTTAGAAATCCAAATCTCTCTTTATATCCCATTCTAATCACCCGATCACAAAACGGTTTTCGATTTCGTATTTCACACCTCGTAGGGACTTAACGACCCGGGGACACACTATACTCACTGGAGATTATGCACATACACTAGGGTTAACTATATTGACCATCCTTGGTTAAGTGGTTGATTCGAGCGTATCAACATTTTGGGGCCGCTGCCGGGGAGGAGTGAAAGCCGAAATCATTGTCGTTTTGAAGATTAGTGAAGTGAAGACCCTTCCCCCGAGAAGTTACGACTTGCTTTTGTATATATTTTTTCATATTATAAAACCCAAAAAGATTTTCTTTTTCAAAATTTGTTTTCCTTTTATCTTAATTTGTTTTCTCGTCATAAAAAACCCAAAAAGAATCTTCGTATCCTCTTTCATGTTTAATTCTTACCATTTATCCCTCTTTCCCATTTAATTCTTCTTCTTTTACCCTCTTACCCGTTTAATTCTTTATCCCGTACCCTCTAAACCAGTTTAATTCTTTATCCCTTACTATCTTAATCCGTTTAATTCTTCCTTATGTCTTCATCGTACCAATATTCTTGTGAATATTGTGGGGGACCCCCGAATGGTGGAAATTGCCCCGGTTGTAGCATTGCGAGTTCGGGAACCGGGTTTGTCTACGACCAAAATCCCTACAATGAAACAACCGATTTTTTCAACCAACCCCTACACCATATGATGGAGACATACTCTTGTGAGTATTGTGGAGGTCCTCACCAAGGTTTTGATTGTCAAAACAATCAAAATTTTCGTTGTGATCAATATCCATATTATTCACCGAATCAATCATAATAATCATATTGTTGTGAGTATTGTGGAGGTCCGCACTTTAGCTCCGATTGTCAAACGAGGAATCCGTTTCCTTGTAACAATTATGACTATTCGTACCAAGACCAACGTCCACAATACCAAATGATTCAATCGCAAGTTCAATCACAATACTAAATGATTCAAGAATTCCCACCAATTCTTCAAGAAATCCAAAATGCATTGGGTTTAGTTGATGAACTTAAGGATTTGGTTAAAGAACTTGCCCAAAAAGAAGATTCTCATCAGCATCAACAAAGTTATGGAGAACTTTTAGCTAGAGAACAAGCAACTAGAGTAAGTTCCCAATATCGTCAAACTTTCGTTTACGATTACGATGACTCCGATGATGAGGAGATATATGTTTTTCAAATAGCACCTGTTCTTCCTCCCGTAGAACCCGAGGACTCTCTAAAAATGGGGGACGAGCATCTTAGCACTATTTCAGAAATGGAATCGTCTAGCGTTGAGGACCTTGTCCCAATCCCAAGTGAGTCCGGGGAAAATTCTAACGGTGATTGTGAAATTGTTGAAAATGATCTTCTTGATCTATCTAAAGAAATTTCCGACTCTTACCATCCTTCTCTCACACCGGTTGAGGGAAGTGACTCCATTTTGGAAGAGGTCGATACATCTCTTGTTAATGATGATTCTATTTCGACCGAGATTGTAAAGCCGTCAGATCCTTTGGAGCCCGAGCTCAAGGATCCTTTACCTGATTTTGAGAAATATACTTTTGATACAGCAGAGGTGTATGATTTACCTCCTATTGACAATCAGAATGATCGTGTTGAGATGTTCTCCGATTCTGATGATGACGATTCTTTATCTCGTGGAGACATCGATTATGTGGAGGAATTACCTTCTGAGCTCGTCAGCTTAGAAGAAGAGAATGATGAAGAAATTGAAATTTAAATCCAAGATGAAGCTCTTCGTGAACAACTATTGAATATCAATCTTCTCATTTCTAAAATTGAAGCTTTAAATGATAAACCGATTTCATCTCCTGTCCCCGTTGAGGATAGTGACTTTATTTCCGATGATTCTATCCTAAAATTTGAAACCTTCCGTTTTGATAATATGGGAGAGAAGATTAGTGGCAGTACACTTCTCATTCTCATCTTTCTCTCCCCGAATATGAATCATTTACCTTTGAGGAGTTCGCCGGTGAACTCTATCGCATTGATCCTCTTCCTCCGGGAATTGAGTTATTTGTGCAAAATGATCTCATTACTTTGTCTCCCGACAGTGACTCATTTTCTTGTGAGGATTTTACCGTGGTTGATATTTCCGTTTCATTCCTCTCTGAGGATAAAATTTTCAAACCCGGTATATTACTTTTTGAGAAAACTCACAAAGATGATCTTTGTGACCCAGGGGGAGGCATTCTCAATCATAAGAATTTGCTTGATGACAAAATCCCAACCCTCCCACCCGGGACATTTCTTGATTCGTTTATCATGATTGTTATCATGACTTTCTTTCCTTTCTTCACTTATCCGGTGACTTCTTCTCTTCTTCACTCCTTTGTGAATGAAGATACTATCTTTGATCCCGCATCTCCATTTCTTCTTCTAAGCCAGTTATATCTCATCGGAGTGGAATTTTCACGCACTTCAATGTTTATCCAAACATTTTGAATGAAAGTCCGATGGAGATTGTCTTTTCCACATGTTGCTTCCCCAAGGACGAAGGAATTCGGGGTCGAGTCAAGCTCGTGACTCGGTTAACAAAAACAAAGCATTCATCTTCTATTTCCTTTCTTATTTCTAACACTAAGTGTGGGGGAGTTTCTCCCACTTGTTTGCCTTCTTGTGTTGTGTATTTGCCTTTGTTTTCAAGAAATCCTGTAGATCGTGATGATTGATGCGCTTGTTTTCAATCCAACCGCCCAATATCCGATCTTTGTTACTAACGATTATCCAGGGATATCTTTATAATCCTTCATGTGAAACAAGAATTCGTTGCCACTCTTGGATGGTGGTATTACCTTTTACCGTTCAAAGTTTTGGCTAAGTGCCGGTACGTTGAATATTGGGGGCAATATTAGTGTGTGTGTGGGGGGGGGGGGGAATTCTTGCGAATTTGACCCAAATTTTAAAAAAATTCACATGTTGTACCTTTCTAGTCCCTAGTACCCCCGTTTTTGACCAAAATTTTAAAATTTTTACTGTATTTTCGTCAAAAATTGCAATAAATAATAATTTGCTATACATAAATACCTCGGTATTTGTGAAAAGTTTAGACTTGATTAGGCTAGAACAAGAGGAATCCCGACTCTGCTAGAGTGTTGATCTAGCTTTCCTTAACGTTTTAGGCTAAATCTTTACGAATTGTGCAAATGAAAATGCTAAGCGTGGAATAGCGGTTCTCTTTAGAGCTTATATAAGTAATCTATGGCTTTTCTCTCCCAGGAGCTCCTAAATTGACTTAATAACGTGCTTCTTTTCAAAAATTTGAACACAAAAATTATTTAGTTAGTAAAAACAAAATTTTTATACGGTTTTGACACGTACTAATTCAAAGTTTTATTTACATTTTGGAACAAGCATACTTTCATGAAAACATAATAAGAATGCAAAATGAAAGTGAGAAATTGATTGAAATTGCAAAAGTTAAAGTTTTGAGTATGAATAAGTGCTATAAACTATTGTTCGAGATCGGTCCTTGGATCCTTAATTCTGAAAGGCGTTAAGGTCTTGGAATTTCCTCGTGAAGCTCCGTTAGTAAAAAGCAATGAAATGAAAAATGAAAAGAAACAAATGATGAAAAATGAAAGAAAAAAAAATGTGTATGTATGTTGATTATGAATAAATGTACGAAACTTGCTTGTTGTAAAATTTAAATAAACCTTTCAATTAGTATTCGTCAAAACCTTATAAAGATTTTACGGATATTTGAAAGTCTTTGATTTCAAAGACCCCGTGAGCTCTGATACTATTCTTGAGAGTGAAAACCTAGCCTCCTAAGTTTACTAAGGACAAGGTGAGAAGAAAGTCGTCACATGGAGTGATCTCATCTTTGAATCGCTAATTTCCAAATAGTCGTAGGTTGCTATCTATTTAAGCTTAATATTACTTTAGCGGTAGCTTCGTAAATCTTTGGAATCGAATTCCCACTTATTCCGGTACTATTCTGTGTGAGGTGTCAAAAGTCTGGTCACCAAAACCATCTGGTTGGAATGTGCCGAGAAGAAAGCCGCTACATGGAAAAGGCCCTTTCGACCCTTAGATTTCGCGGTTTTCAGTGAACTAATATTAACTTAAATAAATAACAACCCTAATAAATGTCAATTTTTCCTGTCAAAATTTTGAAAACAAGCACACACACCTAACCTAATAATAATTGTGGGAGAGAAAAGTTAGTCTCGACTTACACAGATTACTAATATAAGTAGCGTTAGCATTATACAAAAACGTTTGCACAAGGGTTTTAGACTTGGTTTGGGAAGTATAAAAAAGAGAATGATGATTACAATTCCCCGAAGACACCCATTTTGTGTGAATCCCGTTTCGTGATGCCATATTTTGGAAATCAAGCATATATTTACGTTTATTATCGTTTAATTAAGTTGAATGGAATAAGAAGTCAAAACAGGGTATACATGGTAACATAATAAATCTTGTGATTCTTTCATTACTTTATATGATCGGATTTCTAGGAACTAGCAATTTCTTAGTGTGGAGGGATGATGAGTGGCCTTTTACTCATCATTTTAGGCCCGAAAACCCCACCAAAACTACCAAAACACCAAAAAATGACCATATAATGTTATAAATATCCTTGGAATGTGTTTTTGTATGTTTCAGGTACAAATGGATTGAAAACAAGGCAAATGTGAGTAAACGGAGCATGGATGGGAAATCAGAGCTAAATGGAGCATTACCGGATCGCCTCGACACAATTTTGAAGAAAAACAAAGAAAAGGACAAAAAGTAAACGTTGAAGTCAATCCCGGGATGTGATGAGGGGGTGAGCATGGAAAACCAAATCAAACCCCTTATAACCCTTTACCCTAAACCTAACCTCAAAATTACCAAAATACCCGTCACCCGACACCAAAATTCCATTTTTACCCTTTTATCCCGTAACTTAAATGTAAAATCATTTCAAAACCTTAAACCATTTTCAAAATAAAAATCCCAAAACGTTTTTGTCAAGACTTTCTAATTTTCTTTTTACTTTTCCTTTTATTATTATTATTATTAACTTATTATTATTATTATTATTATTATTATTATTATTATTATTATTATTATTATATTAAAAAAAAACTACAAAAACTTTTGTACAAAATTTATTTCTATAAACACTAATACTACTATTCATACTACTCCTAATAAATCCTAAACCTGATATACACCTAAACTACACCTGGCCCAATTTACACCTTAACAATCCAACCCAAACACTGGTCCAAACCCGAAACCCAAAACACAACTAATAACACAACACCGGTTTTAACCAGTTTGACCACCAGAGTCAAAACCCCCTTTCACTTTACCCGCCAAACTCACCCTCTCAATCCTGTCACCATCAACTCCAGCTTACCCCAAGTGATGCCAAATTTTTATCACATGTTTCTTGTCTCCCCCTCCTTCATCAACCTCAGCAATCCATGTGCTCAAAAATCTCATCCAACGGCTAAAAAGACATGAGTGGTGCCCAAGTTTTTGATGGAGGGCCAAGATTGACTGAAGGAAACACAAATGAGCTCCAAGACCTATTTTCACTCAGTAAACAAACACAATCAGCAACAAGACAAAAAGAGAAGAAAGAGACCCTACTTTTTTTTCTAGTATATATAACTGTTGTAAAAAAACTTATGAAGCAGTAGGTATTAGAAATTAGGAGTAGTAGGTAGTTAGGTTAGAATTAGGGTAATTTAGCTTAATCTTTTGTAGCTTTTAGCTTTAATTTGTCTTTTAAATTCTGTCTCACTCAAGATTTGTACCTCCATTCTTAGTTTCAATATAATCTCAGTTTTTCTTTCTTCAATTTTGTTTCATGATTCTGTTGAGATTAGCTTATTTCAATGCTTAATTCATGTTCATTAAGGCTTATTTACACTCAAGTTAGCTTATTATATATTTTTCTTTCAAAGTTTTAGTTTAAAAATCAATTTTTAGTTCAAAAAAAATTCAAACAGCCACTTTAAGGGGTGTTTGGCACAAGCCATTTTTCTAGTTAAAAACCATTTTGACCCTTTCTCTTTACTTAAACCAGCTTTATTTTGCTGTTATTAGTGTTTTTAAAACAAATTTTTACAATTCCAAATAATCTTTAAGTTTCAATCTTGTTTTCACAAAACAATTTATTTTAACTGTTATATGTAGGTAGTTAAGTAGATTCTTAGTTTAAGCCTCTTTAGTTGTAATTCTTGCTTGAATTTAGTCCAAAATAGGTTAGTGCAACTTGTTAGATATCTGTTCCTTAGCTTTCATAGGTCAATTCCCATTTTTTACCCATTTTAGTTTCCTGCTTGCTGCAAAAAAAATGGCCCAAACAGCAATTGGTTTATATTTTTCATTTCTTTAATATGCATCCTTATGCCCTGAAATTTGGTACTGAGCTTCCTTGGCAGCTATTCTACTTCCTAGTATTTTTGTTTGATTTTTGTTAATTTTTTATGATAGCTATTTGTAGGCCTAAACTATGCACTTTAGTCGCTTTTTCCTTGCAGCCCATTCGTTCAATTATGCTTATTATTTGCTTTTAGCTAGTTCAAATTGCTTAGTTTATGTTCCTTTAGCTCTTTTAGGATTCCCCGTATATCCATTTTGCTTAATCTTCCCTTAGTTACCTTATTCTAGCTAGTTGTAGCTTTTTAGTCTTTAAAATAAATAAATAAATAAATAAATAAAAAATAAATAAATAATCCTTAGTTTAGCTTACACCAATCTTTTGCCATTTCCCCTTTTTATCTGCTTATCCATTGCTTTTTAGAAATAGTTTTAGTTTTAGAAAATGTTCGTACTCATATGTTTTTACAGTTTGCATAAAAAATTTTGAAAAAAAAATGTTTTACAAAAAAGTTGCAAAAGGGATTCGAACCCCTGACCTCTTGACAGAACAAACCCAAGCAAACTCCCCACACTTACCAACTGAGCTGCTAGTATTTTCTTGTTATGATTGCTTTTGTTTAATATTTATGTTAGTATTCCGTTTTTAGCTAATTTAATAGTCAGCCTGCTAATTGCTTATTTCCCTGCTTATTTGTACTACTTATTCCAGATTTTTAATATTCCTATCACCTTTTTAGTATAATGAACTTTCCAAAAATTTTTATAATTTTCCAAATTGTTTTACTATTTTTCTAGGGTTTATTTTATTATTTTAGTATTTAATTCATATTAAAAAAAATTAAAAAGCAAAAAAATATTTTTCTTTTTTCCAAAATTTTCTTTTATTATTAGGAACGTAGAAAAATCATTTTTACCCCGTAGGATTAGCGTAGCTTAAAATTTACTTTTTATTTCGCGCACGTACGTTATTTTTTATTTAAACACGCGGTTTTTAGTTTTAACTGCGTTTTGAGATACTTTAAGTTACGTTTAAGATTTTTAGAAGTTTTCAAATAGTTTTTTTTTTTTTTATTCTAAATTCGAATTCCTAGTTTAAATTAGGTAGTTTCCCATTTAGTTTACGTTTTTAGGTTTTCGCGTTACGTTTTAGGTTTAATTTACGTTTTAGTGTAATTGTAATTTATATGCTTTCGTTATTTGTTTATTTGAGTTATTTTGAATTATTATTTGCTTAAATTAGTTTAGAAATCCAAATCTCTCTTTATATCCCATTCTAATCACCCGATCACAAGACGGTTTTTGATTTCGCATTTCACACCTCGTCGGGACTTATCGACCCGGGGACACACTATACTCACCGGAGATTATGCACATACACTAGGGTTAACTATATTGACCATCTTTGGTTAAGTGGTTGATCCGAGCGTATCACCAGTCAGTTTCGTTGGTAGTCATTCTGGTGGCTCTAATGAACGGGTTCCCTAGGACCAAATTGGTTAACGTTGGATTAATGATTGATTCAATATCATTAACCATTGTTAAATCAACGTTGTAAATAAACTTTCCAACCATAATTAGGGTTCTCCTAACAATTCCCACAAAATGGAATCCTTCATTATCAAGATTTTTGTCAAAAATCTTGTTGTACATTGGGAGAGATATCACATTCATTGGGGATTCGGGATCGATATAGATGTTGGGAATGCATTCCTTTCCATGGGTAATGGCGGCCTTGAAAACGCCAGGGTCGCCTTCTTCTATCCTATTCCCAAAACTAATGGACAATTTCACAGTTCCCTTCTCAAGCTCTTCCATAAGGGAATTATTTAATACCCCTGGTGACTTAGTGGAGGTGTCTTCTCCTTCTAAATCCTCCTTATTTTCTATATTGCAGACATCATGTAAGTCTAAAGGATTCTGCGGCGGATTAGACTCTGGTCTAGTGACACCTTCATCGGAATTCCCTTTATTGGTGCTACTTGGAGCAGCCTCTGTTTTGGGGTGGGCATCGTAGTGATGGTATTGACAAAGTGGATTTAGCTTGAGGGGTGGGGGTTCTCCGTTACTTTTGAAGAGTCATTTTTGAAAAGCTTACTAGGGTATTTTATCTTAACAACAAGGTAGCCTTGACTTCCTCAACATGCGTTAGATCTACGTGTGAGGACTTTTTGTATTGACCACTGACAGCACTCAACAAATCGCAAATCTTTTTATCCAAATTTGCTTGTTTTTGATTGAATAGTTTCGAGTTTGGCAAGTTGTGCTTCTTGAGATGTTATGAAGTTACGCAGTACCTTCTCTTGGTCAGTTAGCTTAGGAGGATAATGTTTAGACCATGTGAGCGGAGGAGAGTCATTGAATGATACACTCTGAGTTCGACTCCAATTGAAGTTTTGTTTATCTTTCCATGCCTCAAAAGCCTCATTGAAGTTCCTAGGTCCGGGTCTGGGGGTGAACCACTTATCTCCCGCCCCGTCGATATGCGAGAATGCGTAGTCCGCAAGAGCTTGTTCAGGGAGTTTCATGCAATCACGAGTGTCATGGGGACCACTAAAATATTCACACGAAGAAGTGATTTTGTACACTTGGCTTGAAGGTTTAGGAGCTTAGTAGGATTTCATAAGAAACTTGACTTGATCCTCAAGTTCCATGATCCTACAGTCAGGAATGCTTGAATTATTCGAAGGAAAAGATATTGCCTTGACCGTTTTGTTCAAGTCACGGGGATCATTCCAACATTCGTTGTCATAGAGAGCAATATCTTCTATGATTCCCCATGAATCTTCCGCATTCTTGTCACGTAGCTTACCACCGACCGCTTGGTCAATGGTTTGCCTTGTGGATTGATTGACATGATCATAGAAGATTTGGACTTGAAGCCAAAGATCAATGCCATGGTGAGGGAATTTTTGGAGTAAGTCCTTGAAACGAGTCCAAGCTTCCTAAAGGGTTTCACCTTGACGTTGTTGGAACATCAAGATTTCATTCCTCAACTTGGTGGTTCTTCCCGGTGGTAAAAATTGAGCAAGGAAACGAGAGGTGAGATCATCCCAAGAGGTGATGGATCCTGCGGGTAAACGCTCAATCCATTGATTAGCTTGGTCACGTAGGTAGAATTGGAAGAGACTCAATTGGGTTGTCTCTCGAGTGGCAACATCAAGGTCTATGGAATCTATGATTTTAAAGAAATCCTTGAGATGTTGGTTTGGATCTTCGGAACGAAGTCCATGGAATGCACATTCGCTTTGCACCAACCGAATGATGTCGGATCGTAAGGGAGACACATTGGCTCCTTGGGTGAGCTCAATGGTGTTTCGATAGCCTTGGTGGCTAGGTCAGGAGTATTCTCCTAAAGTGTGAGCTTTAGGTGGTTCAGGTTGGTTTGGTTGTGGTGGGTTGGCTGGATCAAAGATATTACCACCTTCCATGATGGCGGATGGTAATGGTCACGAAAAAAGAAACGAAGAGAAAGATAGACTAAAGAAAACCTAATAAAAATCTCACGAGAAATTAATCTAATGAGTAGACCTAATAAAAATAAAATTTAACCTAAACAATAACTATTCCCCGGCAACGGCGCCAAAAACTTGATGCGTGGTTTTGCAACATTGCAAAAGGTTTTACTTCTCAAGGGATCTTGAGAAGCTTGCAATCCCCACCAGGCAGTGTACCGGACCGATGTAGGATAGTGAGTGGCAAGTACCGGGGGATTGATCGTTCTCTAGGGGAACAATGTCATTAGAATTAAAAGCTACTTAAACTAGTTCTAGAGGTGAGGGATGATTCTTATTGTATTTTTATGTTTTTATGAAAGCAAATAAAATCTCGGGTTTTGGAAGAGTGAGCGGAATTAGTTGCTAGTCAACTAACCCAAATTAACTACTAAAACAAAATAGAATAAAATAACAGAAAAGTAAATTGGTGAACTTCTTATAATGGGAAAAACGTATTTACTTAAATTTCACTACTCCATAGCTATCTCTTACTGATTAATTGCTTTGTTACAGTTGTTTGGATGAAGGGTTGTATTCCTTAATACCAATCGTGGGGCTGTGTACGTCCTTCCCCACTCTATAAGCTTCTATCTCTTCCTATCAAGGCCTCGTAAACAGTTACTTATGCATTAAATACAACCAATAACATCATAGTACACATCTGATAACGTTTCTTAAGACGTTCAAGCCTGTTACCATATAGGAGTATAACCAGTTTTCTTAAGCCTAACGCGAAATTCAATCACCCAAATCAACTAATAACAAATCAACAACAATTAATCAACAACTAGGTTTCATTAGATCTAAGTAAACACAAAGAGAATTAAGCTAACATGTTAAAAGAAAGACAAGATAAACAATCAATCAAACAACACATAAACATATTGAATGATTAAAAGAAAGGCTTACCTTCAATTGAACATGAAAGAAAAGAGGGCTTGGAAACCCTAAGTTTAGAGGAAAATTCGTCTAGGGTGTTATCTCCAAAAAGTTACACACTTAATGAATCAAAAATCGAAAAATATATGTAGATATACAAGTCTGACGGCGTCAAGTTTCAGCCTCTGACGCCGTCAGAGCACCGTGTTTTAGGGGTTCATATCACCCAAGAGATCTTTGACGTCGTCCCTTTATAAAGGTTCTGGGCCGTCTCATATAGTGCTAAAGGGGGACGCCGTCAGGTGTTAACATGACAATTTCTTCTAGGGCGTCTCAGCAAAAAAATCCTTGTCGTATCATTATAGGGTGACAGCGTCAGCTCCCAAGCGTGACGCTATCGGGTGTTGAATCATGACTTTCTTGACTTTTCTTGTTCTCTTCATTCTTGAGCATAAAAACGTTCGAAAAGCTCCAAAATGCTCCTTTTTCCAGAATTCATGTCCCAAGTACCTAAAATGACAAAAGAAACGTTTTAAGGTAATATTTGATCATAAAAACAAGATTTAAGGCTTAAATGACCCTCTAAAAGCTTAACAAATATTTTCTTATCAGTTATGTAACTTCCTTCCAAAGGGTATTAAAACCTAATTGGATCTCCCAATTAGTTTTACGCACTCACAATTGAAGTTTTATCAAACCCTAACATCACTTTATCATCACAAATCAAAAACCCCCAATTTCCAAAACCCTAATTCATGGAGTTTACAAGAGCATGAACTGAAAGTCATAACATGGTTGCGCTTCTAGATGCGACATTGGTTCCTGAAGGATTTACAGACATGGTTCATTTTCTCAATGCTACTTCCATTAGGTATGCGTTAATTGTAAACCCTACCATATTTCAATCCTTCGTTAAACAGTTTTGACTTACTGCTAAAGTCAAAATTATTAATGGGGAATCACATATTAAGGCAATTGTTGATGGCCAGAAGGTGCTTGTCTCTGAATCATCCATAAGAGAAACACTTCTCTTTGCTGATGATGAAAAAATAAAGTGTCTTTCAACTGTTGTCATTTTTACAGGGTTAAAAGATTTGAGATATGACAAGCAAAATAACGTTTAAAATTCCAAAAAGGTCTTCTCTGTTCTCATTGGAAATTTTTGATTCATACTCTTCTACACTGTTTAAGCCCTAAATCTTCTGGTTGGAATGAGTTTAGTACTGTTACAGCATCTGCTATGATATGTCTAAGCACACGAAAACCTTTTAATTTTTCAAATTTGATATTAGAAGGTATAATAAAAAGCATTAAAGAGTCTGGCACACATTTGCTTTATCCTAGATTTGTGCAACTCTTTGTAGAAAAACAATTTTCCAAAACCAAAACTCACAAAGGATTTTATGAGGCACCTAAACTTGTGCCAAAAATATTTTCCTATTTACAAAGAGATGGAAAATGTTTTTCTAGCAAAGTTACACCTATTACACCATACATGGTGCAACTTGTGCAGAGCTTACATCAAGGTGAAGGATCAGGAACTCCCACTGATTCCCATCACACACCCACTTTTGACTCTGAAAATCCTGTTTTTGAAGGAACATCCAAACAAACGAAAAAGACCTATACACCTAGGAAAGCCAAAAAGAACACTGAGCTACCTCAGGCTAGTGTTAGTATGGATGTAGCAGATGAGGCCTCATAGAGGATTTTATGAGGCACCCAAACTTGTGCCAAAAATATTTTCCTATTTACAAAGAGACGAAAAATGTTTTTCTGGCAAAGTTACACCTATTACACCATACATGGTGCAACTTGTTGTAACACCCCCATTTTTCACTGATCGCAGCGGATTAAGTATTTAGGGTGTTACTTCATTGAAACAAAGACAAGATAATAGAAAATGACTCGAAAAGAGACGTTTTTGAAAAAGGTGTTATCATTCATTTATTCATCAGAGTTTTTACAGTAAAAGATATACTTTTACCAAAAGAGAGGTCCCTTAAGATACGTTTTAAAGCAAAACTGATAAATGATAACTATTCTAGACGTCCTCATGTCCAGTACTTCTCCGTGCTAGGGTTCCTAAAGAGCTCATTTACCTAGGATAACATGCTTAAAAGTAGGGATGAGCATTACGAACCGAATCTCGGAATCGAACCGGGACCGTACCGGTACCGTACCGAAACGGTACCGATTCCCGATGGTACGGTACCGGGACTATAAAATAAGGTGAAAAAAAATCGGGACTACTAATTCGGTACGGGACCGGTACCAAATCGGGAAATTCCCAAAAAAATGCTGGGAAAACCCGATTTCCCGGTACCGGTACCGGTACCGATATCCGAATCCCGTTCGGTACGGTACCGGTACCACTAATTTATGCTCGGGAAAAATCGGTACCACTGATTCGGTACAGTACCGGTACCGTGCTCATCCCTACTTAAAAGTCAACACGAATGTTGAGTGAGAGTCATAGGTTTAAGTAGATAGGGTAGTGAATACAAGTTCCACAGGGTTCGGCTTAAACCCTATGTGTGGAAAGGTTTAGTGATAGCAGGTATATTGCACTAAGCTCATGAACCACACGTTAACGGTCCAAATCATGGGGTCTGCAGACCAAACCATGATAGGACGGGAATGATAACTTGCCAAAGTTAATCCTTCAGATGGTTCAAATATAATACTTATTGGTACCCTCTAGTGAGAGGTAGTACCAAGGGGAGTTGTCAAACTCCAATAGATCTATCAATTATATTCGCATTCACTTGTGTAAAATATCACAAGCGATTAGATTCATGAATTTTGTTGTGTAGGGGTGGCAGATAGTTTACTCGTGCAACAACAAAAGAAAAAGACTTGTGATGAGTGTGTAAATACTCATCATTTTTACCATTTCTGAGCTGCCAAAACATCCAAAAACACTCAATAATGAATCAAAATAGTGAAAATATCCCAGGAAAGTGTTTTACATGTCTCAAATGCAAAAATACCAAAAACAGATGAAAAACGCACAAAGTTTGCATAATTAGCAGTTTCAGTCCCCCAACTTTCAAAAGTTGTCAAATCTAGTCCCTGGTCATTCTAAAAACTTGAAAAAAGTCACCAAAGGCCCTTTTAAATCAAAAAGTTACATAATAAGTCCTTTGGTGAAAAGTTTCACAAAATGTCAAGTTTAGTCCCTGAACTTTGAAAATTATCAAAAATGGTCCCTGGGATATGAAAAACTTTGAGAAAAACAAATTTTGTCCTTGCACTAACCTTTTATGACAGGATTGGTCCTTGGTAAAAAGTTTGAGAAAATTACACAAATGGTCCCTGAAGTTTGAAAGTTTGACGGTTTCAGTCCCTGGTGAAAAATAAATCTGAAAAATCACCAAAGAACCTTATACTATTCATGTTATGGCATTATACACCCTTGTAAACAAATTAAAAAGATGCCAAGTTCACACCTTCAACTTTCCCAAAATTACAAAAATGGTCCTTATGTAATAAACCAAATCCGGACCAAAAACAATACTACTCCATACTATTCCAAGTCCAATCCAACACCTTAATCCATTTTGGGCCCAAAAGTTACCCAGTCCACCACCTTAGCCCACCCCATCCCATAAAACCGTTCTAAATAATCCCATGGTCAAAACCAGTCAAACACCCTCCCAATACCGCCAAACCACCCTTCTTCTCCCCTGGTATTACCCCCCACCACCACCACTTGCAGAGGCCATCATATCATCCCCACACCTCCCTTCACCTACCCTCACATCACAATTAATGCACCACCCCCCTTGCCTGAATCAGTCCAAAAGCTCACAAACAAAGTTTCCCGCCAAAAATACGTGGCGCCTTATTATTGGACCAACTTCATCAGAGAAAGGTGGGAAATGATGAAGGTGCATCTGGGAACCATAATCTGAAGCTATAAAAGGAAAAGAATGCAAGATGAAGAAGCTGTAGTTTTTATTTTAGTTAAATGTTGTATCGAATTTAAATTTTCAAGCAAATTAGTCTAATCTTTTCTAATTCAAGTATTGTATCAGTATTAGTATTGTAATGTGCACCTTTTGAATTTATAAAATCTAAAATTTCAAGTTTAATTCTAATCTTTGCAAATTACTCAATTTCAAGGCATTCGAATTGCTCAAGTGTGAATGGTGTGTGGGATCATGGACTGAGTTAGGCTAATATAAGCTCCCTAAAGCTTATTCAAGCTTATAGAGATTCTTAAAACACTGCTTAGTTAAGAAAATCAAAATAGAATAAAAAAGTCAATGGAAGTCAACTGCTTGCATTTTGAGTTTGTTTCAGGTTTTGAGCATCATTGAGGAGCAGGATTGAAGTTGAAGTTTGCCTATCTAAAGATAGGCTTCAAAGGAAAATCCCTTGTTCATGCTAGGGATGGTCTTGTAAGCTTTGCTCATTTGAAATTTCACTAAAATTCTAAGTTCTTAGTTAGTTCTCATTTGCTTGCTTAAATCTGTTAATTTTTGCTTGTTTATGTTGTTTAAACAGTGTTTGAGTAGTTTGTAACTTAGTAATCATAACTTGTTCATTAGAATAAATAGTTATTTGTAATTTCAATATTCAACTGTCAAGATTAGTTTTAGTGGTAAACTTGAGTTTTCATGGTAGGAATCTGAGTTTAAGTGTTTAAATTAGTTTCCTAAATCATAAAAGAAGCTGTGAATCCAGATCCTAAGTCCTAATCAACTTCTGCATTGATAAACAATAAGAAAGACAGGTTAAGGGGTGTTTGGATTAACTGATTGACCCATGTTCATGACTGTCATTGTTGTTGTTTGCTATTGCATGTTGCTAGTCCAAGTTTAAATAAGCCTAATCTAGGTATTTGGCTAAGAGAGTTCACAACAAAGAAGCAAAAAGAATCTACTGCTGCAAGAAAGAAAAGAAAGATTCTCAGGGGTCCAACTCCTGTTCGAAAGAGAAAAGATTATGAACAATATTTGAAGAATATGAAGGGTTAGAAGCTGGTACAGTTGAAGAACAAATCTAATGCAGAAGTCTTCAAACTGCATCAACAAGCAAAGAGAGAGATAGAATCCTTCATAGCCATTGGTTCTAAAGAAGATGAAGAACAAATTGCTGATCTGAATAGGAAGGATTTGGGACCTGAGAAGATTACTGAAGCGGAGCAAAAAGAAGTGAAAGAGAAAGAGGCTGAAATCATTGAAGAGCCTAAAGAAGCAAAAAAAGAAAAAGTTGCAGATGCAGAGAATGTGTCTTCTCCTAGTTAGAGTGTTAAAGAAAAGGTGTTAAACATAAGACCTTTGCTAGGAAGAAGAGAAAGGTAGAAGTTCAAAGCAATGTTGAATATGAGGAAGATGAGGAAGACAAGGATGATGAGATGATCTCACAAGCTGAGCAAGAGAGGTTGATGGCTCTTACAACATGGTCTGAGCATGAAGAACCAGGGATCACTAAAGCAACTCCTTTAGCAGCTAAGCACCCAATCATCTCATATACATTTAGAGTTAGAGATGGAGTTGAAGGATATTGGGAGTTTATGAGATCAAATAATGAAGTTCAAGGGTTTATTGGACTTTCAAAGATGTTCTTCCACATGGACAGAGATGATGTGATTGTTGTATGGGGATTGTACAAAGAAAAGTTTGGCCTGAGAATACTTTTGAAAGGATAGTCTATCATAACTTGAGGATTATGTTTGAACCTCAATTTACTGATCGTGAATGGGTGGAAATGAGATTCAGCAAGGTACACAAATGTTTCTTATATCACTCTTGTGGTGTACATGAGTTATCAGTTGGTGGAGTTACTATGTACTTGTTGGTAGAAAAAGATTATCCTGGTTTAAATTAAAACAAAGAGATACTAGCTCAAATGGTCAAGCCTGGATTTTTAAAACTTCAAAGACCCTTCATGTCAGATCATCAAGCTTACAAGTTGCTGCAGAAGTATGAAAATATTCTCGACCCAAGCTTAAGAAGAAGATTTCAAAAGAAATAAGTGTTTGGAAGCATCCTCTTGGTGATTGTTTATGCTGTAAAGAAACTTGAAAATTTGGAGAGCAAATATCAAGTTTAGGGGAGGATTGTTGGGTTTGGAGATTCTGCTGCCTCAGAAATATTCTATGTGTTATTCTGCTGCTGGAATAAATGATCCTGCTGCTAGTGAAAACATTCTGCTGCTGGAAATACAACTGCTGAGATTCTGCTGCTAGTGTATTATATTCTGCTACTTAAGTGATATGTATTATACTCGGTTAGATAAATATAGAAAAGATATTATCTTGTGTAGAAAGTTATTGTAAACCGACTACGACTCCTTAGTCTATAAAAGGAGGTTCCTAGGGTTAGAGTTAGATACGTATTATTGTTAAAATCGATTCACTTCAAGGTTGTAAACCCTAGAATTGTCAAATGCTCATATATTATTAATATATTAAAGTGTTGATTGTTTATATTGTTCTTCTTAAGTTAAAATTAATATTCCGCGTTCTTGTTTAAGTTACAATAAAATCTAAGTCAACTTTGTTGAGGCATGTTTAAGTTACAATAAAATCTAAGTCAACTTTGTTGAGGCAACATGATCAAGATCTCTTCATGTTTTAATGATGACAAATAAACCATCGAAACACATAAAATAACAAACGTTAGCTTAAAATTGCCGGAGCCGATATCTGCTCCTGGCGCGCTGCCCGCGCATCAACACGCGGGTGATGCGCCAGGACACTGTATGGTTCCAGGCGAATTTTGAAAGTCGGCTTTCCCCTTACCCGATAAATGTGGATATTTCAATAAAGGTATGAATATGTTATGTGCTTAATTGATAACACTCGAAACGAGTTTTGAGACTTGAGAGATCCTACTTTTAAAACACCCATTCACGGGAAAACGCCAACTCATGTTTTCTAACTATCGCCTCTAGCCAAGGCTTTTCTAAACTTAGGGAGCTTATATATTTCACGTGACATCGTGTTAAAGCATCCATATGCTCATATCCCGTGCTTACGTCTTCTCTAATTACGTAACGGGTTTACTCCCTTATTGGTCAAACTAAGTCAAAGGTCACTTTGCGTAAACGCATCCTTTCCCACTTGGGTTATGCTTTACATCAAAGCAAAGCACTTAACTTGTTTGAACCAAGGTATTAGTTGAGAACGTCGAGTCGTGGAAAGTCACGAGATATGAACCTATGGATTCTCGACGTTGTGTTACTTGAACTTATAAGTAACCTATGATTTTCTCAACTTATAATCTTAATTGTCTAAACCTTTTCTTCTTAATGACAATTAGATTACTTCCTAATCTTCTCTTAATCTCATTTCTACAAAAGACAAATACCACCATATCCAAATCATATATTCTCTTACACAATCTCTTACACTATTACATATTCTCTTACACACTCTACATCTCAACCATCCATTCCCTTACAACACATCTTAACCCTTCATATTCAACACATGGGAATTGATTGAATTCCAAAAGAGGCTCCCTTTGATCTCCACCATCCAATTCAAACTAGAACACATCTCAACCATCCATCACATGTGTTTAATCCAAGCCATCTATTTCAAACCAAAACCATCTCAACCATTGATTCACTCTTTCCCCCCAAGCAAAGCATATTCCTTTGGAATATCCCTTCTCAATCCAAACCTAGGCTCCCTTTGATCCTAGCCATCTGTTTCAAATAAACACATCTCAACCCTTCATTTTCCCCACATGCCAAATTATTTGAAAATCAAAGGAGGCTCCCTTTAATCCTAGCCATCCAATTCAAACCATCTCATCTCAACCCTCCATCTCATTCTTCCCCCCAAAGCAATGGAATATACCTTGGCATATTCTTTCTCTCTTTTCTATGCCATGTGAGGAATAACACTTCTACCCCTTCCAAATTACCCTATCTACACTTTCTACCTTTGGTATTTACTTTTCTTATAAACACTTCACAAGACATTTTCTATTTGGCTATTTGAGTTGGTAAACCTTAGAATGATTAACGTTAAGGTTTAGTATGAAGTACAATTGGGGGTTTAGCAAGGATAGGTATTTATAAGATCCAAACACCCAACACGGGTGACGCGCCGGCCTTGGTAAAATTTCCCAAGTTTGGGTTCTTGGCCTATAAATACCACCCTTGTCTCTTGTATTCCTCACCCTTTGCCATTATTCTTTCTCTCTATATTCTTTCACTCTAAACACTCTCAAATCTCTCTATCTCTATCTCTAATCTTGTGTTCTTAATTTTCACATTAACATCTTTGAAAGAACACGTCTCCTTGCAAGGGAAGAATCACAAGAACCTAATCCACTCTTGTGATTGTGTCGAAGGTCTTCTTATCTATACCCTTTCTACTACAATCGAGTATCTAGGTTAGGATAGGGCTTGGTTGAACAAAAACTTATATTCATTAAATTGCTTGTAAGGGAAGTCTTGTGTCTTGGTGACCAAGCCTAGATCATTGGGGATCTAGTTGTGGTTTGATACTTCCGGTGGGAAGTCTTGGTAGTGATCTTGGTGATCCTTAGGTGAAGTCGAATCGCGAGATTCTTTTGGGTGGTTTCCGAGGGCGGAATACCGTTGGGGAGTAACTCCTTCTTTGTGAGCATCGATATTGGTGAATATCGATGGAGTGAATTGTAAAAAGAATTGGGAGTTGGCGCCTACATAACTGCTTGCTTGCTTACCAAGCCATCCTGGCAAGCTTCTCCAGTTCGATTATGATTCTTGACTTGACTTATTATAAAAACAACTGACTATCCAAATGAAAGACGATCGATTATCTGCTAGAGGTTGTAACAATCCAAACGATCCCACTACATCAGGACCCTTTCGACATTGCACAAAAGCCATTACTTTACGTTCAGCTAGCACTAAAAAGGCTACTCCTAGTAGAAGTAGTAGAATTATTCCTAGTATTTCAGCTGGAACTGCTATGTACATTTTCAATTTTCTATTCACTCATGATCTGGACTAGTCGACCCGATCATGATATTTCACTCATGATCTGGCCTGGTCGACCCACTTTCACTTAGGCCCGGGCCAAGTCAGTGGGGGGACCCTGTCGGGCTCCTCCCCCCCCCCCCCCTCCAATCCACCGAAAGGATTATACTAGTGAATAGTATCAGAGTCGCGGATTCGCAACTGGACGTACGGATGGTATAAACCCCCCATCCCGAACCAGTATATATCGTTGTGTTTTTACTTGCTTTATATACTTTGGTTGTGTTAGTGGTTGTTAGATTATTGTACAACCACTTGGTATTCTTTTTGGCTTAAAGTTTTTAAACATATAAAAAGCCGAAGAAACCATATTCACCCCCCCCCCCCCCCCCCCCTCTATGGTTCTACAATTGGTATCAGAGTAGAATACTCAAGTTTTTGAGCGTTAAAGCCTTCCCGAGAAGTCGTTTTAAGTCAAAAACTTCTTTCCCAAAAATCTAAAACTAACTAAGATTTTTGGTAAAGTAGAGTATAGATCCATGGCTCAAGAGAACTATAAAGAGGGGCGTTCTATGGAAAGACCACCTTTGTTTGAATACGAAGGATTCCGTTTTTGGAAAATCCTATTTGAGACCTATGTTAGGTCTAAGGATTATGACTTAAGGTATATCTTCCAAAATGATGATTTTGATGATAAGGAAAAGAAGATGGCCGACTAGAATGTTCAAGCCAAAATGATGATATATGATGCCCTACCTCAAGAGGAGCTTGAGAAGGTGTGCATGTGCAAGACCGGAAAGGAGATTTGGGATTTACTACTTTTTGTTCATCAAGATACCACACAAGTCAAGAATTGGCAACTTGAAGAAACGGAGATTGAAGAAACACGAAGTTTGGGACAATTATCTTTTGAGAAGAAAATTGATGATCTTCATACTTATGAAGAATTTCTAGATAACATTAGAGCCATCACCGAAGAAGAGATCGTTCACTTGTTCCTAAAGACGAAGGTATAGAAGATGAAGAAGTCATTACGTCAACAATGCAACCTAGACGTTATGATGAACAGGATGATTGTAAAGATCAAGAAATTGCACTCGTTGGAGTAACTTGGAGTGATAATGAGGATGGAAATCTCTTGCGTAAAGAAGTCACCTGTCTCAAGACACTTGAAGCCCTTGAGGTATTCTCTAACTCTTCTCCGTCTAATAATAATTTAGATATTCATAGATTGCAAAAAGAAAATGAAGAACTAATCAAACTTAATGAACACATATTAAGAGATATTGAAAAGCATGCAACGGATAAACATAAGCTCAATAAAGAGATTAGTAAATGTAACCCCTGGTACTTTTCCTAAAACCTATTACAAGCCAAATATTTATTTTTCGTACCTGAGACACATTAAAACTTTTATGCATGATTATTTGGGCTTGAGAAACGTGAGATATATTGGAAACGAGAACTTTATCCCTTGATTGACCCAGCACAACCTAGAAAACTCGAATCGTATTGTATTTGCCAAATTATTTGAATTATTTTGAGTTTGAGAAAAACTCTGAAGTTTATGCTTGATTTTATTGGAAAAATTATTTCATGAACAATGGCGCAAGTTTCGTAATTTTTCGAGTCCGTTTGCTATGTCGTTTGGACCCCGAAGCGTTTATCGTAATAAGTTTAATGCGTTGGCAGTTTTGGCCCTTTAAGTTACCCTTTTCATTCACCCTACACTTTCATTTCATTCAAAAACCACCCTATACTTTTAATTAATATAAATACCCAATAATACCCCATTTTCCTCATTTCCATTAATAAAAACACACACACCCCTCACAATTTTCTCTCTCTCTCTCTCTCTCTCTCTCTCTCTCTCTCTCTCTCTCTCTCTCTCTCTCTCTCTCTCTCTCTCTTTTACAACCGGCCGCCGCCCCTCCGCCGGACACCAACAGATTCCGGCCACCTTCGCCGGAAAATTTTCCGACCATCTCTTTTTCTTGCACCAAGTTATAGATCGGGTTATCCCCGACACCCTCGTACCACTCACACACCCCGTAACCCCTCGTACGCGCCTCTACGCACCACCACCGAACACCACCGCCACCACCGAAGGTCACCACCATACCCCGCCACCTCCTACCGCCGGTATAGCACCACCACTCGCTACCCTTCTCTTTATTTTCTTTTTATTTTAAAACCCAAGTTTTATAAAAATCTTTTATAAACATTTTTGTTATTAAACCTTTCACTAAAATCATTTTTATAAATGTTTTTATACTCAAAAACTCGTGTGGATCCTCTTGTTCCCGTTTGGCCACGACTCGGAGTGGACTCACCGAGTCAACTCGTGACTCGGTGAGGGTCTTGATGTTTTGTTGTTATTTTTGATCTTGATGACGAAGGGAGTATATATTCTTGTTGTTGTTAGAGTTTTGAGAGTCCATTTGGTCTGGGTGTGCCTCAACAGCCGACAGCCACCACCACCGCGACTTGGGTGGTGGTGGGGGGGGGAATGATATTATTATTATTATTATTATTATTATTATTATTATTATTATTATTATTGTAGTTGTTGTTTGGAAGTGTTTGGATCGGATTCGGAATGGTTTGGTTGAGCCAAGTGAGCTTGAGGCTCGGTTTGGCTTGGTTTTGGTTTCGGGTTATTTTGGTTTGACTTGGGTTTGATTTTGAGTTATTGATATTGTTGTGGTGATTATTTTGGGTATCGGTTAACTAGTCTCGGGATTATTATGATTATTAGTTTAGAAATGGTAAAAATAATAATAAAACGGATAATAATAAATATGAAACCTAAAATCAATTTGTTATAGTTAAGCGGATTTGATATCGGACATGTTTCCGTATTATTATATTGTGAGCTTGAATTGGACCTATTGGATTTACGGCCTTGGTTATTTGGATGTTATGGACCATTTGGTACACGATGTAACAATTCGCATTTTCAGGTTACTATCCAATCCCGAATTTTAACTATTCGTTTTTACTATTCACTTTCACTATTCATTTTTGAAATTTTTATTTTTATTTCATATTCTCATGTGATAAATCATTTCCATGATAAAATAAAAGTTTGACACTCATCAGATCATTTTCGCGAAAGTTATTAAGAAACTACACGTTTGGGCTAAAACGTCGTTTAAAAATCCTACGCACAACGAAAACCAACCGCGTCAATTTTCTCCGCATCAGATAAATGTTTGGTACACTCATGATTAATTAGAGAATTTTTTATGATTAAGAAAAATGTTACCAAATAGACCCTGGGCCGTAAGAAACAGAAATTTACGTTTTAAGCACTTTTACTTATCCGTAACCTTAGCCTATACCTGCACCACATTTTATAAGACATTTAGAAGCTTTCATATTTTTGGAAAAGTCAACATATTTTCCCTCCTCCTTTGACCAAAAATCATTCCTTGATTTTATAAATCATTCCTCTATTTTTAGGTTTACGGTTTTATGTCTAAAATACATTAAATACCAACCGACACTAAACTGAGCCCAGTCTAAACATTATAAGTTATTTTAATTCATTATTATCCTATTAGAAAAGTTACATATTACTTTTCTCAATTTTACGCAACTTTCGTACGTTTTACGTATTACGCGCTTTAGACCCGCGTTTCCAGTTTTAGCAGGGTTTGAGCAACCCAATGGAACCTACCACTCATTTTATATTTTATTATGCAGTATATTGACAAGTTTAGTCATTCTTTCAAGTTTCACATTTTTACGATACCCGGTTTTACGTTTCGTGACTTAACGACTTACAGTTAGCGATTAACGGGACCAAAACTCACTCCGTAAAAGCATGATAATGCAAGAAACTTATCTAGTCATCCAATATAATCATATGGTAAAAATTTTAAGTGGAGTCACCAAGACACTTGGTGTCTTGGTGATAAATCAAGTATAGGATGCATACATGTGTTTAAACTTCCTTAGGAAGCCTTGCAAAATATCTAGGAATTAACCTCCTCATTATCCTTTATAAACAAACTCATATTTCTCTTCCTCTCATCACTAAAAACCAGTCACTACATATTCCAAATCCATTCTTTGATTTTCAAGATCAAGTGCTATATCAATTCAAGAACTCTTGTTAAGTTTTGATCGATCCAAACCTAGTTTCAAGCTACAAGAAACTACTTCAAAACCTTAGAAACTTTTGGTGATTCTCTTGAGTTTAGATCCACTCAAGTCACCTAAACCTTCATCACAAATCCTTCAAGAATACAAGGGTGTAGAAGGATTGCTAAAGTGAAGTGAAGCTTGTCAATCAAAGTCCTATCCTTACTTGTTACTTTCCTTTCTTAGAAAGCCTAAAGTTGTAAGAAACCCTAATACACTTTCTTGCTCAATATCATTTTCATGCTATTTATATTTCATTCATGCTATATATGGTCTTGTTATTATGTTCATGATGTATAAAAATTGGTAAAACAAGTTATAGAAACTATATGTTAACTTATGTTAAGTAAACAAGAAAACTAGTGACTTATATGGAGAAATTCGACCAAAATGGTATAAACATGATATTGGACAATTACATATTGTAGTAGAGGACTTAACAAGGAAAACATAGCAAGTTGAACCACCTAAAATGAGTATATGAGTCAAAAGTTATGGCTATTAGAAGTTACTAAAACCTTGCGGCAAAACTGTACCAAAACTTTCTGTGACAGAAGCTTAAACACGCAAAAAGAGCCCCTTCTGCTCCGTTTCATCAAAAAATTAAAATACGAAAGTTGTCCGGAATGATGTTTTCTTCAAAGACACAGGTGTACGGATCCAGAAAACCCATAATGAATGATATTTTCTTCAATTTCTTAACAGCTATTTTAAATACTCAAGTAACTATATAATGGTTATGGTTAAATAAAATCAAGAGGTCTAATGACCTTAAAGCCAAGACCACAACCATGGCTAAGGCCAAGGATGAGTCTCAAGAGCATGGTAACAATGACCAAGGTCACAGCAAAGCCACGGCTAATGACCATATAACTTTCAAGGACGAAAACATGAAATAAAGAGTTAGTTGTAACCTAATCATCCAATTTGGATCTACTCCATCAAAATGACCATGAGACTTTGCAAGTAATATTCATTCTAGACTTAAGAAACTCATTGAAATAACAATCTTCATTTAAAATAAACTTTCCTAAGTTTATTCATTTATTCGGACATGTAACTTTTCGGATCAAAAACTTATATATTTTTATCAAATACTACAACACTAGGGAGCTTCATGTGAGGGGTTTCATTTGGGTAAACGGATCGACGAGTTGCTGGATTTACGAATTAAAGTGTCCTAGCTCCTCGAACGTTTACTGCGTGACCTCTGAATTATGTCGGCCCGAACAGTAGTAAGAGATATACAAACTATACATGTTTCATAAACCACTTTTATTTCAAAGATTTACACAACATAGTAAGTACTACATCATGAACAATATGCAAGACATATATAGGCGATTCTTTGTATTCTTTGACATTACTCCAATCATAAGTAGCAACGTTCTATTATAGGTTGCTCTTAGAGACTTTCGCAATTCGACTACCATTTTCATTTCTCACTACATAACTTAAGGTGAGTCATAGCCTTCTTTTAATTGTTTTGTCAACTCTTTGGGGGAGAATACATGCTCGTTTTTACATAAATGCAATACTTGTTTTACTCGAACATGCTACTTGTTTACTTAAACACCAATCGCCTTACTCAATGTTTGTGGTTTACTCAAATGTTGTATGTGTTTACATGTTACATACTTCATTATCTTCCCATTGCACTAGTATTCAAAAATGTAGTATTATGGCTTCCACTTCATTGTCATCATTATTTATATGGCATCATTGTCAAAATTGTTTATATAGCGGTTTTGCTACATTTATCTTTGAATCTAGACACAAGTATTACTTTTGTTCACATAAACCAGATCATATTTGGCAGTGGGTTGTAAACACACAGGTTGCAAGTCTTGTATGGGCGTGGCTCGGAACTGAGTGGATTTATGATGCCTTTGCTGGGAAATCATCATTCAAATGTTTTACATTAAATTTTTGTTACTAAACCCTATGAACTCACCAACCTCGTGTTGACACTTTAGCATGTATTTTCAAGTTCATAATGAACAAGGCTGGCACGAAGGAGCACGGATATTCAAGAGGGCTATAAATCTTATTATCATTCTAAAGGTCATTTAATGTAATTTGTAAACATGGAACCATCTGGGACCTCATTTTGTAATCTCTGATATTTATATAATTTGAATGATAAATCTTTTAAAAATGACTCAATTAGAGATCGTTTTCTATTATTATGACTGTTGTGCCGTCGAGTAACACCAGTTTGAATTCCGCTGCATCACGAAATTGGGGGTGTTACAGATTGGTACCAGAGCCATGGTTATAGAGAAACGGGTCTAATTGAGACCTAAACTATAACCACAATTACAAGCAAAAACATTTTTATAGCCTTCTGCTCTCCGTGCCTTCCATCCTCCAGACGATTATGGACTTATTAAGCATTTTATATTACACAAACATGTTAGCATATGGATATATGTACCCTTAGTAGAATTGAGTATTTCCCCGTAAGCATGTTATGCTACATGAACATATTAGTATATTGATATATACACGCTTGTCATATTTTGAGCACTCCCCATAAACGTTAAAATTATTTTAACATTGTAATTCTTCTCATAGAAATCATGTGTGCACCCACTTCTCCCGATTATGTTCCCACTCTACCTAATAACTATCAAGACTTACCACCCTCACCCGAGTTCGGATTTGACTTCGTAAATGCCTTTGCTTCTAATGACGAAAAAGAACCTTTCGAAGATTTAACCAACGAAGAAGAGGAGGAACCAATGCCAACTATTTTTGCGCCGAATACTTCTAATTATTTTGAACAAAATTGGGTTGAGGCAGACTCCGAGGAGGATGATGAGTATGAATATGTACTAGCGCCATTATCACCCCCACTATCACTTCCCTTTTATATCCCTACATATGATGAGTTGGATCACTCATTATGGATCGTATCACGACCACCATTGATCCAACAAGAAAGCCAGCATGGACACTATAGCCTCTCAAACTTCATCGACTCATACCTCCATGACACACTAAACCAAGAAGTTGCCAATCAATCAGAGCTGCTAGGACCTTCTAACCCGCAATAGACTATTGTGATGATACTAGTTATCTCTTGTATTACTAAACTAATTAGACTCAGTTAGTAAAGTATCAGTTAGTAAATTTTGAAGAAGCTTGTAATAGGTTTCGATTTTGTAAATCAACCAACGTTGTATGAGTAAAACTCTTGTTTTATACTATCATGTGTTATGCCTTTAAACCTCCAACGTAATTATTCTATCATTTCCCATAAAAAATCATGCTTATTTCACAACTCTCTGCTCACCAACTATTTTGAACACTACGTCAATTTCCCCCGATTATCTTACTCTCCATCTCCGAAGATGAGTATGAATATTCATTTCGTACTTTTGGAACACCGGTATCATCTCGTAATACACTACCTTGTAACTCACCGGCTAAGTATGAATGTTGTGTCGGGAATTTTTAGGTAGGATGATTTATAATGTCCTTATTTGAATGGATTGGGATGCCTTTTCTTTTAAATAAAGAAATTGTAAATCACCGAACCATAAGTTTATATTCCTTTATTTACATTGTTTGGGATGCCTCTCTATGTAAATAAAGAATTATAAACAAGTGGGCTTATTTGTATCCAAAATAACATAAGTATGAAGTCAATAAACACTAGGTACAACAACAGATTACCTACTAGGCTATGATTGCAACAACTATCCCAATTTCCATTAGTACGAGATTTACATTTTGGTTTTCAGAATGATAGTGCAATAACAAACAAAACTCATTGTAAGGCCATGTAGCCATATGCATGGGCAGCCGTAAAGAACTCATTACGGGGCCATGTAGCCATATGCATGGCCAGTCGTACAGAACTCATTGCGAGGCCATGTAGCCATATGCATGGGCAGCCGTACAGAAATCATTACGGGGCCAAGTAGCCATATGCATGGGCAATCGTACAAAACGCATTGCGAGGCCATGTAGCCATATGCATGGGCAGCCGTACAGAACTCATTACGGGTCAATGTATCATTACGAGGCCATGTAGCCATATGCATGGGCAGCCGTACAGAAACTCATTACGGGGCCATGTAGCCATATGAATGGCAGCCGTACAATTCAAATAAAACTTGGTCCAACAACGTATTCAAACAGGACTTGATCCAATTACGATTCCTATTGAAATTCAACTACTATACCAATTTCTATTCGACTACCATATCAATTGTCATTGATACTCAACTACAATCTCAATTTCTATTTTGAATTTCGACTACTATATCAATTTCTGTTCAATTACTATATCAATTTCTATTAATATTCGACTGCTATATCAATTTCCTTTGATATTCTATTATTATATGAATCTCTACTGATATTCAACTATGTTATCAATTTTTATTGACACACCGTATTCTGAGACAAATCAAACTACATCACTAGTAATTTCAGACTCTAGTCCTCATAAGTAACCACACCTCTTCATCGACACCATTCCAACACATAACACACACAAAACTTCGGGACGAAGTTCCCCTAAGGGGTAGAGACTGTAACAATTCGCATTTTCAGGTTACTATCCAATCCCGAATTTTTACTATTCACTTCACTATTCATTTCAAAATTTTTATTTTTATTTCATATTCTCATGTGATAAATCATTTCCATGATAAAATAAAAGTTTGACACTCATCAGATCATTTTCGCGAAAGTTATTAAGAAACTACACGTTTGGGCTAAAACGTCGTTTAAAAATCCTACGCACAACGAAAACCAACCGCGTCAATTTTCCCCGCATCAGATCAAAGTTTGGTACACTCATGATTAATTAGAGAATTTTTTATGATTAAGAAAAATGTTACCAAATAGACCCTGGGCCGTAAGAAACAGAAATTTATGTTTTAAGCACTTTTACTTATCCGTAACCTTAGCCTATACCTACACCACATTTTATAAGACATTTAGAAGCTTTCATATTTTTGGAAAAGTCAACATATTTTCCCTCCTCCTTTGACCAAAAATCATTCCTTGATTTTATAAATCATTCCTCTATTTTTAGGTTTACGGTTTTATGTCTAAAATACATTAAATACCAACTGACACTAGACTGAGCCCAGCCTAGACATTATAAGTCATTTTAATTCATTATTATCCTATTAGAAAAGTTACATTTTATTTTTCTCAATTTTACGCAACTTGTTTTACGTATTACGCGTTTTAGACCCGCGTTTTCAGTTTTAGCAGGGTTTGAGCAACCCAATGGAACCTACCACTCATTTTATATTTAATTATGGAGTATATTGACAAGTTTAGTCATTCTTTCAAGTTTCACATTTTTACGATACCTGGTTTTACGTTTCGTGACTTAACGACTTACAGTTAGCGATTAATGAGACCAAAACTCACTCCGTAAAAGCATGATAACACAAGAAACTTATCTAGTCATCCAAGATAATCATATGGTCAAAATTTTAAGTGGAGTCACCAAGAAACTTTGTGTCTTGGTGATAAATCAAGTATAGGATGCATACATGTGTTCAAACTTCCTTAGGAAACCTTGCAAAATATCTAGGAATTAACCTCCTCATTATCCTTTATAAACAAACTCATATTTCTCTTCCTCTCATCACCAAAAACCAGTCACTACATATTCCAAAAGTAATCCATTCTTTGATTTTCAAGATCAAGTGCTATATCAATTCAAGAACTCTTGTTAAGTTTTGATCGATCCAAACCTAGTTTCAAGCTACAAGAAACTACTTCAAAACCTTAGAAACTTTTGGTGATTCTCTTGAGTTTAGATCCACTCAAGTCACCTAAACCTTCATCACAAATCCTTCAAGAATACAAGGGTGTAGAAGGATTGCTAAAGTGAAGTGAAGCTTGTCAATCAAAGTACTATCCTTACTTGTTACTTTCCTTTCTTAGAAAGCCTAAAGTTGTAAGAAACCCTAATATACTTTCTTGCTCAATATCATTTTCATGCTATTTATATTTCATTCATGCTATATATGGTCTTGTTATTATGTTCATGATGTATAAAAATTGGTAAAACAAGTTATGGAAACTATATGTTAACTTATGTTAAGTAAACAAGAAAACTAGTGACTTATATGGAGAAATTCGACCAAAATGGTATAAACATGATATTGGACAATTACATATTGTAGTAGAGGACTTAACAAGGAAAACATAGCAAGTTGAACCACCTAAAATGAGTATATGAGTCAAAAGTTATGGCTATTAGAAGTTACTAAAACCTTGCGGCAAAACTATCCCAAAACTTTCTATGACAGAAGCTTAAACACGCAAAAAGAACCCTTCTGCTCCATTTCATCAAAAAGTTAAAGTACGAAAGTTGTCCGGAATGATGTTTTCTTCAAAAACTCAGGTGCACGGATCCAGAAAACCCATAATGAATGATATTTTCTTCAATTTCTTAACAACTATTTTAAATACCTAAGTGACTATATAATGGTTATGGTTAAATAAAATCAAGAGGTCTAATGACCTTAAAGCCAAGACCACAACCATGGCTAAGGCCAAGGATGAGTCTCAAGACCATGGTAACAATGACCAAGGTCACGGCAAAGCCACGGCTAATGACCATATAACTTTCGAGGACGAAAACATGAAATAAAGAGTTAGTTGTTACCTAATCATCCAATTTGGATCTACTCCATCAAAATGACCATGAGACTTTGCAAGTAATATTCATTCTAGACTTAAGAAACTCATTGAAATAACAATCTTCATTTAAAATAAACTTTCCTAAGTTTATTCATTTATTCAGACATGTAACTTTTCGGATCAAAAACTTATATATTTTTATCAAATACTACAACACTAGGGAGCTTCATGTGAGGGGTTTCATTTGGGTAAACGGATCGACGAGTTGCTGGATTTACGAATTAAAGTGTCCTAGCTCCTCGAACGTTTACTGCGTGACCTCTGAATTATGTCGGCCCGAACAGTAGTAAGAGATATACAAACTATACATGTTTCATAAACCACTTTTATTTCAAAGATTTACACAACATAGTAAGTACTACATCATGAACAATATGCAAGACATATATAGGCGATTCTTTGTATTCTTTGACATTACTCCAAACGTAAGTAGCAACGTTCTATTATAGGTTGCTCTTAGAGACTTTCGCAATTCGACTACCATTTTCATTTCTCACTACATAACTTAAGGTGAGTCATAGCCCTTACTCTTTTAATTGTTTTGTCAACTCTTTGGGGGAGAATACATGCTCGTTTTTACATAAATGCAATACTTGTTTTACTCGAACATGCTACTTGTTTACTTAAACACCAATCGCCTTACTCAATGTTTGTGGTTTACTCAAATGCTTTATGTGTTTACATGTTACATACTTCATTATCTTCCCATTGCACTAGTATTCGAAAACGTAGTATTATGGCTTCCACTTCATTGTCATCATTATTTATATGGCATCATTGTCAAAATTGTTTATATAGCGGTTTTGCTACATTTATCTTTGAATCTAGACACAAGTATTACTTTTGTTCACATAAACCAGATCATATTTGGCAGTGGGTTGTAAACACACAGGTTGCAAGTCTTGTATGGGCGGGGCTTGGAACTGAGTGGATTTACGATGCCTTTGCTGGGAAATCATCATTCAAATGTTTTACATTAAATTTTTGTCACTAAACCCTATGAACTCACCAACCTCGTGTTGACACTTTAGCATGTATTTTCAGGTTCATAATGAACAAGGCTGGCACGAAGAAGCACGAATATTCAAGAGGGCTATAAATCTTATTATCATTTGAAAACTCATTTAATGTAATTTGTAAACATGGAACCATCTGGGACCTCATTTTGTAATCTCTGATATTTATATAATTTGAATGATAAATCTTTTAAAAACGACTCAATTAGAGATCGTTTTCTATTATTATGACTGTTGTGCCGTCGAGTAACACCCAGTTTGAATTCCGCTGCATCACGAAATTGGGGGTGTTACACACGAGACGGTAGGGTACGTTAGGCCCGTAAAGATCTTAACGTACCTGGAACCCGAACAATACAAAATGGTCGATAAACCTAAACAACTAATGGACTACGCGAATGATATATCCAATCATATTAATATATATTAACGTTGTTTAAATAAAAGAGTCATTGACTCGGGAAAATATTATATAAACGGGCAGGTCATGCCGAAATTTTATAAAAATTCTTTATAAACTTTAAATTATTTTACCAAACGTTATTATTTCAAAACCCTTTTCATTTCAACGTTGCTTTGGGAAAATGGGTAAATCCGAGACTTATTGTTAACGTGTTATTATCTATTTAAGTGTATCTCTCATTTTCATTTCTTTTCTTTCCATTTCTTTTCGACGATTTTCTTCGAGGAGTTCTTTCGTCTACTTTCGTCTCTTTTTGGTTTTCGTTTGTTTTCGCCGACGTATTTGTTGACATAAATAATGCCTAAAAACATTATTAACATGTTATCAATATCTCTATGTTTTGATTATCACAAAACCTTAAACTCATAGAACTAAAACTTGTGACATAAACAAGTATTTAGTAACTAATATTTCTCTTTACATCCAAATCACTTAAGGTATGAATAAACAAAGTGTTTAGTGCATTTTATGATCAAAGGGGTATTTAATTAACTAACACAAAGTTTATTTATTTATATAAACATATTATATATTTTTGAAAAACACTTTTGGTAATTAAGAAAAATGTTTTATTCATACTAAATAAATGAATTCAAATTTTTAACCAAAATCAGTTAGTTTTTCACCAAATAAATTTTCCCCACTAAAAGACAAAGAATCTGGCCGTTTCAGCTGGGCGGCCCCCTTAATTATAAAGGGCGGTCCCCTTAATTTTAAGGGGGCCGGTCATGATTTAAGGGGACCGGCCACGCTCCTCTGTCAGATTCTGTTGCCTATAAATACCACATTAAACCTGGATTTTTTCCTCACCTTTTGCACTACTAAACTTTCTGATCTAGATCCAATTTTCCATTCTATTATCCTTTGATCATAACTATATAAATTCTTTGTTTCAAAGTGATCCAACCTTCATCCTCTCAAGTGCAAGAGAAGAATACTTCTATCCCTCAAGACAAGAAGTATTACAACTTGTTGTGATCTCCACATCCAAGTTGTTGGTGTATCATCAAAGATCATTTACATTATTCTTTGTGAAGATTGTTGTGAATATTTGATTGTAGATAGTTGTGTTAGATATTGATTGTGTGATTAGTTAGTAGCTTGGTGTGAAGAAGATAAGCTAGGTATTAGATTGGTGTGAAGAAGATAGGTGTGGAGTAGTTAGTTGTGAAGTAGATAGATTTGAAGAAGTTGTGTAGAAGGTGTGACTTAGGTGTGACGAAGTTGTGGTGTGAAAAGTGTGTGTATATTGGTGTGTAAGGTTTTCTCCGCCATAAGGGAGCTTGTTGATATAGTGAAGAAAACTCTCGAGTTAGGTGCTCGGGGAGTGGAGTAGGGCAAGGAAGGTATCCTTGTAGCCGAACCACTATAAATCTCTTGTCTCGCGGTTCGATCTTTCCATCTCTTACTTATTTCATTACTTATCATTATTATACTTTGTGTAGTATTAATTGTTTATATTGTACAAGACTTGAGATCACATATTTTCGAATCTAAGTTTTTAAAAGCTAAGCAAAACTCTAAAACTAATTTTTATAACTAAGTAAAAAGACGTAAAACTATTCAACCCCCCTTCTAGTTTTCCACAATTGGTATCAAGAGCCACGTCTAGCAAGATTTTTAAAATATATTGTATTTTAAAACTTGTAACGATCTATGGAATTTGAAAAATATTTAGAAGGGCAATCTATGCAAAGACCACCACTATTTGAAAGTGATGGATTTTTATATTGGAAAAATAGATTCGAAACGTATGTGAAATCAAAAGATCTTGATCTTTGGCATATTATTACTTTTGGTGATTTTCCTCCTATTCAATATAATGTTGAAACTAAAATGAATGAAATTGTATCTTTTGAAAAACAAAATGATAATTTGAAAAAGAAATTAGCAAAAAATAATGAGGCTAAAATGGTAATTTATAATGCGTTACCACGCAAAGAATATGAAAGAATTTTTATGTGTAAAACCGCCAAAGAAATTTGGGATTCTTTACTAATTACTCACCAAGGCAATAGCCAAGTCAAAGATAATAAAATAGATCTTCTTGTACAACAATATGAACAATTTACGATTCCGGAAGAGGAATCAATTGATAATGCTTTTGCTAAGTTTAACACTATCATCACAAGTTTAAAAGCACTTGATGAGACATTCTCTAGTAAAAATTGTGTTAGGAAATTTCTTAGGGCATTGCATCCAAAATGGCGAGCTAAGGTCACGGCAATCGAAGAATCAAAGAACTTGATGACATTATCACTAGATGAACTAATTGGCAACTTGAAGGTTCATGAAGAAATCATAAGAAGAGACTCGGAAACGGTCAAAGTCAAGAAAGAACAAACCAAATCAATTGCTCTAAAAGCCAAAAAGGAATCTAATGATGATTCAAGTGACGAAAGTGAAGACGAAGAATATGCAATGGCCGTAAGAGAATTCAAGAAGTTCCTCAAGAGACGAGGAAGATTCACTAGATCATCACGAGACGAAAGAAAAGCATTCCAAAGGAATAGAAGTGACAACTACGGGAAGAGAAAATGCTTTAGATGTGGAAGTCCAAATCATCTCGTTGGCGAATGTCTAAAGCCACGGGTTACGAAAGTCAAGGTGCTTTTGTTAGTAGAACATGGAGTGATAGTGACAAAGAAGAAGTTGAAAAACCAAGAGACGAAAAGTGTTTTATGGCAAAAGAGACCGACGAAATATGTTTAGGAATTGACTTGGAACCTGACGAATGGATCAAAGATAGCGGATGTTCGAGGCACATGACGGGGAATCGCAATCTATTCTCTACATACAAGGCATACAATGGAGGTAACGTTATTTTCGGTAGTGACTTACGTGGAAAAATTATTGGCAAAGGTACGATCTCTCAAGACTCGCTTACTATTGAAAATGTAGAGCATGTAGATAAATTAACATATAACTTGCTTAGTGTAGGACAAATATGTGATAATAAATGTAGAGTCACATTTACCGAAGATGATAGCGAAATAGTTAAGGATGGAAAAATTATAGGTAGAGGAATTAGAAAAGGTGGCATATATGTTATGAAACTAGGAAACAAACCTGAGGATAGGATATGCCTAACGACCCTAGATGAAAACTCTACACTATGGCATAGGAGATTAGGACATGCTAATATGCAACAAATACAATCTTTGGCCTCTAAGGAATTAGTTAGAAATTTGCCTAATCTAAAATATGACAAGCATTTTTGTGATGCATGTAAAATTGGAAAACAAGCTCATGCTAGTCACAAAGCCAAGAACATAGTATCCACTACTAGATGCCTAGAATTATTACATATGGATCTTTTCGGTCCATCCGCTGTGCGGAGCTATGGAGGAAACAAATATACCTTAGTGATAGTAGATGACTACTCACGATACACGTGGACGAGTTTTTTAAGTGACAAGACCCAAGCCTTTGAAAAATTTGAAATATTTAGTAGAATGATTCAAAATAAATTAGGATGCTCAATAGTTGCCATTAGGACGGACCATGGTAGGGAATTTGATAACGAAGTACAATTCGGAAAATATTGCTAGTTAAATGGAATATCTCACAATTTCTCCGCTCCTCGTACTCCTCAATCAAATGGCGTAGTAGAAAGAAAAAATAGGTCACTACAAGAAATGAGTAGAACTATGTTAAATGAACAATCCATCCCACAAAAATTTTGGTGTCACGCCGTAGATACATCAACTTATATTTTAAATAGGGTATCAATTAGAAGAATTCTAGGAAAAATTCCTTATGAGTTATTAAGAGGTAGAAAACCAAACTTAAGCTACTTTAAGGTATTTGGAAGTAAATGCTATATTTTAAACACTAAGGACTATCTCACTAAGTTTGATCCAAAATCATATGAAGGAATATTTTTAGGATACTCACAAAATAGCAAAGCATATATAATACTTAACAAACACTCCATGAAAGTAGAGGAATCACTAAATGTAACATTTGATGAAACACCGCCACCTCCTAAAACATTACCTTTAGAAGATGATGATCTAATCGAAGATGAAGCTATTGAGGTTAGTAAAACAAAACCCATAGGAAATGATAATGAAGACATTCATTTAGAAAATAACGAAACTGTTAACATTAAAGAATCTAGATCTCATCCATTAGATAATATAATAGGACATCTTAACCAAAGAACCCTTAGGTCACAAGCCCAAGATAAAAATAATTTATTTTGTTTCCTCTCAGCAATAGAACCTAAGAATATTAGCGAGGCTTTAAAGGATGAAAGTTGGGTTATAGCTATGCAAGAAGAATTAAATCAATTTAAGGCAAATGATGTTTGGGAATTAGTCCCAAATCCGAAGGATATGACCATCATAGGAACCAAATGGGTATATAGGAATAAGTTAGACGAGAATGGAATAGTTACTAGGAATAAAGCTAGGTTAGTTGCCCAAGGTTATAATCAACAAGAAGGAATTGATTATGACGCAACTTATGCCCCCGTAGCTAGACTAGAATCGATTAGGATATTACTTGCCTATGCTTGCGCCCTAGATTTTAAGTTATTCCAAATGGATGTGAAAAGTGCATTCCTTAACGGTTTTATCAATGAGGAGGTATATGTGGCACAACCTCCAGGATTCATTGACTTCGCAAAACCTGATTATGTTTATAAGTTAAAGAAAGCTTTGTATGGACTCAAACAAGCTCCCAAAGCTTGGTATGATCGATTAAAAGCTTTTCTTATTAAACATAATTATTCCATGGGAATGGTAGATAACACTCTTTTCACTAAAAGGAAAGACCCAAATCTCATCATTGTCCAAATATATGTTGATGACATTATATTTGGATCGACTTGTCAAGACATGTGTGATGAATTTGCCAAAATCATGCATGATGAGTTTGAGATGAGTATGATGGGTGAACTTAACTTCTTCCTAGGATTACAAATAAAACAATTAGAAGATGGAATATTTTTTAACCAATCTAAATACATTAAGGAAATGCTTAAGAAGTTTGGCCTAGAAGACTCAAAACCCATGAAAACTCCCATGTCTACGGAGGTAAAGCTCACAAAGGATGATGAAGGTGAGTCCGTAGATAACACCAAGTATAGAGGAATGATAGGTAGTATACTATACTTGACGGCAAGTAGACCCGACATCATGTTTAGTGTCTGCCTTTGTGCCCGTTTTCAAGAGGATCCCAAAACCTCTCACCTAGAAGCGGTTAAGCGTATCTTCCGATACATTAAAGGCACTATACACTTAGGATTATGGTATCCTAAGGAATCCGGCATAGAAACCATTGTCTATGCGGATTCGGATCATGCGGGAGACTACGTAGATAGAAAGAGCACTAGCGGTATTTGCACGTTTATGGGATGTTGTCTAACGTCTTGGTTTTCGAAGAAGCAAACCGCTCTTGCTATTTCTACCACCGAAGCCGAATATGTAAGCGCCGGAAAGGCATGTCAACAAGCACTATGGATGAAACAAGCTCTCGTAGACTATGGCATTAGGTTAGAAAATGTCCCCATTATGTGCGATAACAAAGGTGCGATAGATTTAAGTAAAAATCCAGTGCAACACTCTAGGACTAAACACATAGAAATACGTCACCATTTTCTTAGGGATAATGTACAAAAAGGAAATATATATATAGAAAAGGTTGCATCGGAAGACAACATTACGGATATATTCACAAAACCCCTTAAGCGTGAATTATTCAACCACTTGCGTTTAGGATTAGGAATGATGGAACAAGTTGACTAAATTATATTGAATTATCTCAAATTTATACTTGCATGAAATTTATTTTTCTTCCATTTCATCTTTTTCTGAGTCTAGGAATCTATTTCACACAAAACTAAAGATTGAGAAAATTTATTTTCTTTGCATAAATTTTTTTTTAACTCAATCAAGTTTCTCTAAAAATTATTCTCACAATCTAGGAACTCCATGAAAATCTTTTTCCTTGCATTGTTGACTAATTCTAAAAACATTGTATTTCAAAATCATGCATAAATTCTCACATAAATTGTCAAGATATATAATCTAATATATGTCTTTGACATTCATAATTGAGCAAAAATTGAATCAAGGAGATTATTCGGATTGTTTCTTAGGATCGTTATTTCTTTTTGCTTCTAGGAGTCGAAACAATCACAACTCCACATTTGTTGCATATAGACACTCACTAGGACAAATTCACTAATAATGGTGTCATCTTGATCCATCACTAGTTTTTCACTCACTAATTATCCTTGCCTTTAATCTAAGATAGATGCCTTAGGAAGTTTAATTATGCTTGCCCTTATTTGCCTCCTCTTGCTTATTATATGTTGATTATTTGCTCTTTTGTTTATGTGTTTTTGCATGCATGCTATTTCTTGATTAGAATAGACTCTATATTGCCTAAGAAAATTGAACTTGCTTGAATTCTAATCCAAACACATAACCTTTCTGCAAATTTTCTGCCAAAAACCCAATTCTGGCAACCTGGAAATCACCAGATGGGCGGCCCCCTTAATTCTGTAAGGCGGCCCCCTTAATCATTAAGGGGACCGCCCCCTAATTAAGGGGACCGGCCATCTGATGGTCGGGTTTACAGAATCTTTTTTGCTTTTTAGCCCATTTCAACCTACATTTCCCATTTTTCACCAACACATTTTGTCCTAATCCCCCAAACAAACCTTATCCATCCTTAAACCACAAATCTTACACTATAAATATCCCCAATCCTCAACACTCTCCATTCATCCCATCATGAACTCTCCAAACAAACCAAAATCAAAAGCCTCAAGGCTAGCAAGGATGACGGAAAAACCCGTTTGGCGAAGAAAAAGCCCTCGAAACAAATCCATCATCATAAATGAAGTTGGAAGTCATTCCACACCCCCAACTTCTTACTTCCCAAACTTTGCATCAAACCAACAAGATCATTCATTTGATCCTCTTTACAAACCATACAACATTGGCCAACCATCTTCCTTCAAGCCAAACTACACCTCTCAACTTCCAACTACTTATAATGATCCATACAAGTTTGATCAACCATCAAATTACAATTCCAACTACACAAACCCAACTCATCCATACCAAACCTATGATCCCCTCCACATTGCCACGGAAAAACAAAAGTTCCGTGATGAAATAAACCAAATCCATGATCTTAGTGATCTCCTTGCTATGCATCTTGCACAACGCAACAAAGGGCAACCTCCATCATCACCCTATGCAAATTGCCTTCCCCACTCTCTCAACTTGGATCAAGTTACAAACCACACTCACTTTTGCCCTTGTTGCATATTCCTTCAAAAACAAATCCTCTACTTGAGTGAAGATATTTCTTGGATTGAATATCTTCTCACTCGTAATCATCCAATACCACCCTTAACATGATACAACATCGTGAGATCCACTTCTTTCGCTCCACACTCCACTCCATATCCCTCTCAATCAAACATCTAAGCTTTATGTTTATGTTTCTCTTCAAGCAAATAAAACAATCAACCATGGGTTGCAAGCAAGTCCAAGTGCTCTCTTAGGCAATATAGGACTATGTCTTTTCTTTTGTGTTATCTTTATCAATATGCTTCAAGCATATTGAATGTTGTAATGCTTATTTTTAATGCTTGAATGAATCTTTGCTTAGTTGCATAATTGTTATCTTGCATATATGTGTATCTTGCTCTTTTTAAATATTTTTGTAGCAAAGATCTCCATTGCTCGTTCCCTTGGTGCTCTCAAATGAGGGGGAGCATACATCAAGGGGGAGCATTCTACCCGTTTAAACTTCCCTCGCGAAGCTTACTCGGCTTAACCTTTTTGATTATACAAAAAGGGGGAGAAGAGAAATGTAAACTCTATAATACTTGTCTAAAAACAAGTTTTAGGCATATTGAGTTTAAGGTTTTGTAATAATCAAAAAAGGAGAGATTGTTGACATAAATAATGCCTAAAAACATTATTAACATGTTATCAATATCTCTATGTTTTGATTATCACAAAACCTTAAACTCATAGAACTAAAACTTGTGACATAAACAAGTATTTAGTAACTAATATTTCTCTTTACATCCAAATCACTTAAGGTATGAATAAACAAAGTGTTTAGTGCATTTTATGATCAAAGGGGTATTTAATTAACTAACACAAAGTTTATTTATTTATATAAACATATTATATATTTTTGAAAAACACTTTTGGTAATTAAGAAAAATGTTTTATTCATACTAAATAAATGAATTCAAATTTTTAACCAAAATCAGTTAGTTTTTCACCAAATAAACTTTTCCCACTAAAAGACAAAGAATCTGGCCGTTTCAGCTGGGCGGCCCCCTTAATTATAAAGGGCGGTCCCCTTAATTTTAAGGGGGCCGGCCATGATTTAAGGGGACCTGCCACGCTCCTCTGTCAGATTCTGTTGCCTATAAATACCACATTAAACCTGGATTTTTTTCTCACCTTTTGCACTACTAAACTTTCTGATCTAGATCCAATTCTCCATTCTTTTATCCTTTGATCATAAGTATATAAATTCTTTGTTTCAAAGTGATCCAACCTTCATCCTCTCAAGTGCAAGAGAAGAATACTTCTATCCCTCAAGACAAGAAGTATTACAACTTGTTGTGATCTCCACATCCAAGTTGTTGGTGTATCATCAAAGATCATTTACATTATTCTTTGTGAAGATTGTTGTGAATATTTGATTGTAGATAGTTGTGTTAGATATTGATTGTGTGATTAGTTAGTAGCTTGGTGTGAAGAAGATAAGCTAGGTATTAGATTGGTGTGAAGAAGATAGGTGTGGAGTAGTTAGTTGTGAAGTAGATAGATTTGAAGAAGTTGTGTAGAAGGTGTGACTTAGGTGTGACGAAGTTGTGGTGTGAAAAGTGGTGTGTAGATTGGTGTTTAAGGTTTTCTCCGCCATAAGGGAGCTTGTTGATATAGTGAAGAAAACTCTCGAGTTAGGTGCTCGGGGAGTGGAGTAGGGCAAGGAAGGTGTCCTTGTAGCCGAACCACTATAAATCTCTTGTCTCGCGGTTCGATCTTTCCATCTCTTACTTATTTCATTACTTATCATTATTATACTTTGTGTAGTACTAATTGTTTATATTGTACAAGACTTGAGATCACATATTTTCGAATCTAAGTTTTTAAAAGCTAAGCAAAACTTTAAAACTAATTTTTATAACTAAGTAAAAAGACGTAAAACTATTCAACCCCCCTTCTAGTTTTCCACAGTATTCGTTTTCCTAACTTTCTTGTCTCCCACACGAGACTTTTGGAAATCTATTTCCTTCAAACGCCATTGTATTTATAAAAACCCTTGTTTAAGCATTATTTATTGAGATATTCGAATATAGTTCTGAGTTGTGCCATTTATATTGCTTAGGTTATGCTGAGGTTCGTTTGTTGTGGCGCATTATTGATTGGTTGCTATATCTCGTTTCCTGCTATTATTAAGGTGTGATTCATAGCCCCGCTTTTTATATTTTTGTTAATGCTTTTAAACCCATGGGGGTGAGACACATGCTTTAAATGTTTTCTGAGCACAAGTATTTTTGGTATGCTTTTCCTGATTGGTATGCTTTCCTGACGATGTGCTAAGTAGCTTATCTTGCCTGACAAGACCCTCAGATCATGAGCCATTAATCACTTGCGAGTGAGCACGAATATAGGAATATAGGCCTATAGGAATTGACACTCCCACTCCTTTTGCTAGATAAGCAATTTGGGTGTACTATATTTGATTTTGCTGGGTAAATGGCAAGTACCTGGCCTTGGGGGCACTTTATATTATGAAATTCCGCGGTTATTGTTTATTCCAGTACACAGTTACTGATGATTGGTTTGGTTAACGTTTGCGTGTCATGAGCTTAGCATCATCAACCGTATGTATACACGTGTTGCCTCTACATATTGGGTGTTACCTTGATTACCCTGGTATTCGCATTTATTGCTTATATCGTATGATTAAAACCTTGTGCTCAACTTTATTATTTAAACCTATGGATTACACTCAACATTTGTGTTGACTTTTAAGCATGTGTTTCTCAGGTACTACTACTGCTATTAATAATAATTAGCTTTGGAGCTTTAAGACTTGGGCGTGGTGGAGTGGCTTAGTCGAAGGAGGTTTCTATCAAGGCAGCTTTATCATTTCTACTATCTTTATTTTCATGCCATTCGTAAAACCTTGGCGTGTCTTTAAAACTTGTTTACTTTTCCGCTGCTAAACTTATTTATATTCCGCTGCTAAACTTTGATACTTTTCCGCTGCTAAACTTATTTATTTTCCGCTGCTAAACTCTTTTTATTATTCCACTGCTATATAATAAAGAGTCTATGTACTCTAAATAGTTTGTAATTCGAATGATGTGTTTGAGACACTTTTAAACGTCCCGTGTTGTGGTCGTTAACTATAAAGGTGTCTGGTTTCCGCCTGCGTAACGCCCCCGGCCATGTTGGCTGCCGTATATCTGGGTTGGGGGTGTTACAGTAAACTTGAACATAAGTTGATACTACTTAAATTTGAGAAAAGTGGTATTGACTTAAACAAAATGTTACATGAGCAAAAACCCTTTCATGACAAGGGAGGTCTTGGTTTTTCTAAAAATGATAAAAAATACATCTACAAGTCAAGACAAACCTATTCTATTTATAAAAGAAGGTTGCAAACCAAAAGTTACTGACTCTAACGCGCTGACTGACACGTCAACACGCGATCAACGCGCCATAAGTCTGAGTAACAATGGTTATCATTAAATGCTTTCGCTAAACCATACTTTCCTCAAACTTCTTGTGTAATCACCCATAACAATACTCTTCATGACTTTGTAGAATTCACCAATGATGAGCATGGTAGCAATCTAAACTCTAAATTTTGTAGTACAAGTAATCTTAATGATGATGATTTTAGTATTATGTTTACCAATGTAGATTGCACTATTAGTAAAAATGGTAACATACTAGCTAAAGGTCATAGGCGAAACAACTTGTATACTTGTTAATCATAGATTATTTGTAATAATCAACGCTTCGGCTTAGGAAGTTAGGTCTTGACCGACAAGCTAGTAAGCAATTTACCATTGTTGATTTTTGAAAGGCATTATTGTGATACATGTCTAGGGAGTCAAGGACAAGCAAGCAATAGAAATAGGCATGAAGTGTCAACAAATAAGGTTTTGGAATTGATACACTTTGATTTGTATGATCCATCTCCAATTCAAAGTTAAGGAGGATACTTCTACACTTTAATGTTTGTAGATGGTCATCCAAATTGTCTTGGATAGTGTTTTTAGAGAATAAGGATGAAGTCTTAAATAAATTCAATATTTTAAGAAAGAAACTTGAAAACCTACTTGATTGTTCAAATTGTCTCAATTAAAACAAATCATAGTAGTGAATTTGATAAAATGCAATTTGGAACCTTTTGTAAACAACATGGAATATCTTATAACTTATCGGGCCCGTTCACTTCTCAATCGCTTGAGATTGTTGAAAGAACACATTGTAAGTTAAGAAAGATGAGTCGTACAATGCTTGACGAGCAATCCATCCCACAAAAGTTTTGGTGTCATGCCCTAGATACCGCATGTTATATCTTTAATAGAGCTCATATAAGAAAGGTCATTAATAAAACTCCATATGAAATACTTAGAAATAGGAAGCCTTCCTTAGAATATTTTAGAGTATTTGGTTGCAAAGTATTTATATTTAACACCAAAGAATATCTCACCAAATTCGACCCAAAGTCGTATGAAGGTGTGTTCCTAGGATACTCTCAAACTAGTAAAGCATACATAGTGCTTAACAAGGAAACAATGAGGATTGAGGAATCTCTCAATGTGACCTTTGATGAGAGCATGCTCGAGCCTAAATCATCTCCTTCGGAAGAAGATGATGTGATCAATGAACCTATAGTTCAAGATCAAGAAAGGTCGCCGACATTACAAGTTAATGTTTCAGATGAAGGCAATCCTAAGGAAGTGAGAGAAGCGAGGGGTCATCCTATACAACAAGTCATTGGTGACTTGAATAAAAGGACACTTAGGTCACAAAACAAACAAGTCTAAGTTTTTGGCATGACATTTTTCAAAAATCCAATTTGCTTTTGGGATAGGTTTTGATGTTCATGGCTAACATGCATCTTAGGAGAACAATCTTTAGGTACTACTAGAGCTTATGTGTTTATATGACTAGGTCTTATGTGAAGGCATGGAAGGTAGATCAAATTAATGACTTCTAAGAGGAAAGATATGTATCAATTCATTATTCAAACAATGATTGACAATATCCTTGATTCTACATGTCTATACTATATGATGGAGCAAGAAAACTTGACACAAAAGGTCTTGTTACATCGTAATAAGATTGAGAGTTTATTGTGTTAGAATACCAAGATTAGATAAAATCATTGGATCACAACTCACACTTGTGTTGAAGATTTTATATCTAAATCTACTTGCTCAATTTATGTGTAATATGCATGCCATGTAGAAAAGAAAAGAAAAGAAAAGATATTATGCAAACACACAAACTATTAACATAGTTGAAGAGAATTTCCCGTACTTGAATTCGGTGTGGTATTGCGTAACAAACTAAAGTATCCAATGAGTAGACCAAATAAACTAAGCATCTCACTCAAGATCTTGGAAACCTATAATGTTGTTGCAAACAACATATAAGGATTATTTTGGTCGTCACACTACACATCAAACTATAAACCGGATATATCTATCATTGTACAATGACTCTCTTTACAATGTGTGATGGTTTATAGGATCTAGCTTGTGTAACCAAATACAATTGTCATCTCTGCATAAAACAACCATACTCTCGAAATGATACTTGCACTTGATTCATGTTTTGAGTATTGTTGGTTCAAAATTGTGCTCAACAAAGTCATATTCAGAGGACTTGATGATACTTGATCTTCACTCATCAACTATGATAAATTCATGTATATCTTTTTTAAAGAATGCATGCAACTACCATAGGATCTAACATGAGTATTCAAACCCAACCAAACTCATAACTAACTCAATCCTAATCACTCATGCCATACAAGAATAATTATCTTCCCCATACACCACTTTCTTTCAACTCATCTTGTACTAGGAATCTTAGTACTAAGAATGATTATCCTTTGGAATATAGATCTTCCTTAAACATACCTAATTCATACTAATTGGCTATAAAAGGAGTGACTTTGTATCATATGTCTTCATCACAACCTTTTTCTTCCATAAATACACTTATCTTCTCTTCAAAAATGGCAACTAAGTTTTTCATGAAACGTGTTGACGAGTCAAACGAAACTAATGTGTATGAACCGTTTGAGTACCGTGAATTTCGTGAAGGTCGTGAATGCGACAAAAATTTCATGTGTGCCACCAATATGAGAAAACCATTCATCCAAGCTAATGCCTTCTTCTTAGTTCGTGACCTACCCATCGAAATTTATCCTAGGCATCTTCAAGAATTTCATGCTAGGTTATATCTAGATCAACCTTCTCTTACTCTAAATTTTCGTATGTATAGGCATGGGTATGCATGGAGCTTAAAGAAGTTGGGAAAGGTTTTGAATGTGTGTTCTAAAGGGAACTTGTTCTATACAAGGTCCACCAAGACGGAGGACTTCATGAATATAAGGCACTATCATCCGAGCACCTATGCTCTAGTGGCCCCAATTCATGTCGTCATCATTCAAAATACCATTCTACAACCCGACTACCATTGTGAGAAGGCTCCATTCGAACATTGGAACAAATATCAACTTCACGTCAAATTGATGCCTTGGGCAGAGGTCTTGTTGAAGAATGTGTTTCTGGAGGTGGAACCTAAAGAGAAGATACCCATCATTGTTGGGTACATGCTCTATTGTATTATGACTGAGACTCCATTCAACTTTGCTTACTTTATAGCAAAGAGAATGGAAGCTTTGGACTACAATAAGGAGCCACTTCCATATGCTAGACTCTTGTCACACATCTTTTACCACATTAAGAGCAAGTACCCAAATGATCATTCTAGAATGATTGAAGTTGATGATGTGACCCCAATGGAGGAATCTTTCACAATGGACTCTCTTGAGTTTTGAGATCTATTCATAAGATGTTGTAGTTTTTCCTAGGAGTTCTAGGATGTTTTAAGTGTTGTTGCTTAGTTGGTTGTATGACCCATGTTTCTTATATGAAATAAAATGCTTATGTTATGTTATAATAATGATCATGTGAATATATACATATATAGTATTGCTCTTGCTCATCATTCGGTCTATAAAAGTCATAAAGGGATAATCTTTATAAAATCTAATTAAATTGGACAAACACATACACATATATACGTATTGTTATGTGAACTAACCCATGTTGCAAGTATCCAAATGGTAACCTAACCCATTTGGAACTTTCACATGTGAGGATTTCTTGTTTGTTGCATGTTGTGATTTCTATGTGTAGCTAGGACACCGCAAAGGTGAGGCTCTTGACCTATGGATCCCCGCCTTGAAACAAGGGGGAGCAACGATCTAGGGGGAGCTATGTTCAAGGGGGAGCACATTCGAGTGCACATACAAGCTAGCTCATTTATCCCACAGGCCCAAGTTCGAAACTTGGCTTGATTGGTAGTCCCACCTTTTTGATTCGACAAAAAGGGGAGAAAGAAAGCAAGAGCGTGAATACCATTCAAGAATTGTTAAAGGCTTGAGCGTGAAGACCATTCAAGAATTGTTAAAGGCTTCACCAAATTACAAGGCAAAGGTCAAGACGCAAGCTACACCAAAGGCGCGCTTTGTCTTCGCTAAATTTTGTAATTTTATTTGCTTTCGGTTTTTATTTGTCATCATAAAAAAGGGGGAGATTGTTGAGGCAACATGATCAAGATCTCTTCATGTTTTAATGATGATAAATAAACCATCGAAACACATAAAATAACAAACGTTAGCTTAAAATCGCCGGAGCCCATATCTGCTCCTGGCGCACTGCCCGCGCGTCAATGCGCGAGTGACGCGCCAGGACACCGTATGGTTTCGGGCGAATTTTGAAAGTTGGCTTTCCCCTTACCCGACAAATGTGGATCTTTCAATACAAGTATGAATATGTTATGTGCTTAATTGAGAACACTCGAAACGAGTTTTGAGACTTGAGAGATCCTACTTTTAAAACACCCGTTCACGGGAAAACGCCAACTCATGTTTCTAACTATCGCTTCTAGCCAAGGCTTTTCTAAACTTAGGGAGCTTATATATTTCATATGACATCGTGTTAAAGCATCCATATGCTCATATCCCATGCTTACGTCTTCTCTAATTACGTAACGGGTTTACTCCCTTATTGGTCAAACTAAGTCAAAGGTCACTTTGCGTAAACGCATCCTTTCCCACTTGGGTTATGCTTTACATCAAAGCAAAGCACTTAACTTGTTTGAACCAAGGTATTAGTTGAGAACGTCGAGTCGTGGAAAGTCACGAGATATGAACCTATGGATTCTCGACGTTGTGTTACTTGAACTTATAAGTAACCTATGATTTTCTCAACTTATAATCTTAATTGTTTAAACCCTTTATTCTTAATGACAATTAGATTACTTCCTAATCTTCTCTTAATCTCATTTCTACAAAAGACAAATACCACCATATCCAATCAATCCAAATCATATATTCTCTTACACAATCTCTTACACTCTTACATATTCCCTTACACACTCTACATCTCAACCATCCATTCCCTTACAACACATCTTAACCCTTCATATTCAACACATGGGAATTGTTTGAATTCCAAAGGAGGCTCCCTTTGATCTCCACCATCCAATTCAAACTAGAACACATCTCAACCATCCATCACATGTGTTTAATCCAAGCCATCTATTTCAAACCAAAACCATCTCAACCATTGATTCACTCTTTCCCCCAAAGCAAAGCATATTCCTTTGGAATATCCCTTCTCAATTCAAACCTAGGCTCCTTTTGATCCTAGCCATCTATTTCAAATAAACACATCTCAACCCTTCATTTTCCCCACATGCCAAATTATTTGAAAACCAAATGAGGCTCCCTTTAATCCTAGCCATCCAATTCAAACAATCTCATCTCAACCCTCCATCTCATTCTCCCCCCCCCCCCCCCCAAGCAATGGAATATACCTTGGCATATTATTTCTCTCTTTTCTATGCCATGTGAGGAATAACACTTCTACCCCTTCCAAATTACCCTATCTACACTTTCTACCTTTGGTATTTGGTTTTCTTATAAACACTTCACAAAACATTTTCTATTTGGCTATTTGAGTTGGTAAACCTTAGAATGATTAATGTTAAGGTTTAGTGTGAAGTACAATTGGGGGTTTAGCAAGGATAGGTATTTATAAGATCCAAACACCCAACACTTGGGAAAAGTTTACAGAAGCCTGGCGCGTTGCCCGCGCGCTGACGCGCGGGTGACGCGGCGACCTCAGTAAAATTTCCCAAGTTTGGATTCTTGGCCTATAAATACCACCCTTGCCTCTTGTATTCCTCACCCCTTGCCATTATTCATTCTCTCTATATTCTTTCTCTCTAAACACTCTTAAATCTCTCTATCTCTATCTCTATCTCTAATTTTGTGTGCTTGATTTTCACATTAACATCTTTGAAAGAACACATCTCCTTGCAAGGGAAGAATCACAAGAACCTAATCCACTCTTGTGATTGTGTCGAGGGTCTTCTTATCTATACCCTTTCTACTACAATCGAGTCTCTAGGTTAGGATAGGGCTTGGTTGAACAAAAACTTATATTCATTCAATTGTTTGTAAGGGAAGTCTTGTGTCTTGGTGACCAAGCCTAGATCATTGGGGATCTAGTTGGGGTTTGATACTTCCGGTGGGAAGTCTTGGTAGTGATCTTGGTGATTCTTAGGTGAAGTCGAATCGCGAGATTCTTTTGGGTGGTTTCCGAGGGCGGAATACCGTTGGGGAGTAACTCCTTCTTTGTGAGCATCGATATTGGTGAATATCGGTGGAGTGAATTGTAACGGTTTATAGTCCACCGAAAGGATTATACTAGTGAATATTATCGGAGTCGCGGATTCGCAACTGGATGTACTGATGGTATAAACCCCCCATCCCGAACTAGTATATATCGTTGTGTTTTTACTTGCTTTATATACTTTGATTGTGTTAGTGGTTGTTGGATTATTGTACAACCACTTGGTGTTCTTTTTGGCTTAAAGTTTTTAAACATATAAAAAGCCGAAGAAACCGTATCCGCCCCCCCCCCCTCTACGGTTCTACAAACTTCTATTAGATCGTTTGCTCAACTGGGATCAACATAATTGTTTGTCTTTTCTTTACATTTACATGCTAGCTTAGATTTCTTAGTGTTTGCTTAGATCTAATGAAACTTAGTTATTGATTATTGATTGTTGATTTGTTATTGATTGTTTGGTTGATTGCCTCGCGTTAGGCTTAAGAAAACTGGCTAATCTCCTATACGGTAACAAGCTTGAATGTCTTAAGAAACGTAATCAGATGTGTACTACGGTTTTATTGATTGTATTTAATGCATGAGTAGATGTTGATGATTCTATGATAGGATACTAAACGTGTCGTCATAAGAAGAAATAGATACTCATAGAGTTGGGGAAGGACGTACACGCCCCCATGACTGGTATTAAGGAATACAATCCTTCAACTAAACAATTGTGATACCTCAATAAATCAATAAAAGATAACTAGGGAGTAGTGAAATCTAAGTAAACACATTTGTCTCTTATAAGAAGTTCACTACATTTACTTTTCTTGTTATTTATTTTATTGTTTTTAGTTTAATTAGTAATTTTCGGTTAGTTGACTAACAACTAATTCCGCCCACTCTTCCAATACCTGAGATTTTTATTGCTTTCCATAAAATATAAAAAATACAAAAAGAATCATCCCTCACCTTTAGACCTAGTTGACCTACACTTCAATCCTAACGACACTATTCCCCTAGAGAACGAACAATCTCCCGGACCTACCATTTACTACACTACAATAGTCAGGTACACTGCCTGGTGCCGGTTGGTGGATTGCAAAATCTCTCAAGATCCCTTGAGAGGTAAACCTTTTGCGAGGTTGCAAAACACGCACCACTATCTTATAAACCAGGTAAAAGTAACTAAATAAAAAATAGTTTAAGAATTTTCAAGTCTTATCGGGTTGACCTTATAACCCGATAAGATAAATAGTTCAACCCAAATCTGAACCGATAACAATATCGGGTTCGGGTCAACTTAACTTGATAAGCATTTTCAACCCGATTAGACCTGATCCTATAAGCCTTATCGGGTTCGGGTCGAGTCAACCTGGCCTTACTGACACCCCTAGTTTTAAATGAGGAGTCTTTCTAAATGTTACAGCCAAGTCAGCCATAACAAAATATTAGAACGGCTGACACAACCGAATTGATTGAGGAAAAGGAAAGCCCAGGACCAAGCACTACCGCCCCCAAAAGCGGAGACCAAAGAACCGCCAGGTTGTCGAGGATACGTCATCCAATCTTTCTAATTTTGCTGGAGTTGGTCCCTTGGTTTTCAAACAACTAAAACAAACCCCTTCAAATTACGTGTTTCAAAGAACTTGATGTTAAACTTACATCTCCAATACGATTTCTTTCAATAGACTTTTTAAGTTATTACAAAGCTTTTTTTATCTAGGGCGAGTACAAACAAACAACAAATAACTTGACCTTATGCCTCATAGTCTGCACCTTCTTCACGAACTTTCCAAGTAAGAGTTTGTGAAAACATGGTGAATTCGAGCATGACATTAGTTTAGAGATTACATGTGTTGGTTAAATGAGAAAAAAGTACGAATAGTGTTTTGAGAATGAAGTGAAAGAAATGAAAAGTCAACCAAATTGTTTTATGTGTTATCTAGGGTGTAAAAGGACTATTTTGCCCCTCACGTGACACTCACTTGCCTGGACTTAACGACCAAAACAAACCCCCGTTTGGTTAAATGATCGGTCCGTGCAAAATGGACAATCACATTGACGACCGATGTACTTTTTGAGAGTTAAGGACGAAATGTGAAAAAGTGTAAATCTCAAGGACTATTTATGTAATTAACTCTAATTAACATGATTCCGAAACTAGGTAGAAATTATTGGCAATGATGACGGTAATGACGGTGATAATGGTGTGCAAAACCAGATTAACCCATTGCTGCAATGATGACGACAATGATGGTGTGCAAAACCGGATAAACCCGTTATACTATGGTATGTGTAAGTAGGGTTAGTATTTCATTTGACTATGATTTGATAAAAGAATATTAAAATTAAGGGGCAATTTCATATCCCCTCCTTTTAGTTGAAAATTTCATATATACCCAAACATGCATTAAAAACATTGTACATTATGCATTCAATACTTGCACTTTGGGTATACATATAAAATTAATCATGAAAGTAGGATGATATATGAAATTAATCCTAAAATTAAATAGGTTAAGGGTAAAATAGTCTTTACAAAAGATATAGTGATGTATGTCAAAAAAACAATGTTTTAAAAATCGGTTTTTAATTGATCCGACCTAACCACCGGGTCACAATTCAACCGAGTTTTTTGCTCAAAACCATCTTCCGATCACTTGACTGGTTCACGGTTCAACCATCCAGGTCAAAACCCATTTTTAAATCACTACCAAAAAAGTATTGGTGTACAAATCACCTCCTTTAGAAAAAATCAATGGCAAATGACAAAAAACGCATCGAACTTGACACTTTTACTATTGTGTGTAGCCAGCCATTTTTTTTTTCTTATTGTGTGTACCGAACTTTTAAATTTTGATCATTGTATGTATTTTGTGATTATTCTGCCATTTAAATGACCATTTTACCCTTCAAATTTTGAAAAAATTAAGGGTAAAATGGTCACAAAATAGACACAATGATCGAAATTTAAAAATTTAAGGGACAATTTTTTCTAAATGTAACGAATTTGTCACCTTTTACTATGTTATGTACGTTTCTTTTAATTTTGCTCAACAATGCGAACAATTTACTAATCCGTCTATTGTATGCATAACTTAACATTTGTTTAAAGTTATTTACATAAATCGTCCTTGTGGTTAGGACCAAATTGCAACAACAGTCCTTATTTTCAGTTAGAGTTATTTACATAAATCGTCCTTATTGTCGGGTCGCCACGTGTCACCACCTGAGTGGTGCCACGTGGCATCGGCTCGGTTAGTGAACGAGTCAAGTCGGGTCGGATACCGGGTCGGGTTGCCACGTGTCACCACATGAATGGTGCCACGTGACATGGCTTAATAATAACCAAGACCTGTCCAAGCCAAGGCTCAAACTTGGGACCTCCCGTTTAGGAGTGAAGGCACGCTCCAACTGGGCTAGAGCATACCTTCATTAATATTATGCGCATGGTTCCTTTTAAGGTCTAATAGATCCAGTCCGTTTTATTAAAGGTTCAAGTAGATTTTGACTGGTTCATTTTAAGAGTTTTAGGAGGGTTCAGAAGGAGAGAAAAATACCACCAGACTCGTTTTTTCGTGCTCTTTCCAATGGTGTACTCGGGGAATTTTTCGACTTCGTGTGAACCTCAAAAAATGCAAAAACGTCATCGAAACTCATAAAAAAATCATCGTTTTTGCTTTGTTTTCAAACCCTTGTACCTTCAAGACATAATAACACATAAGAAACATATTTGTAATATAATTTCACATATTTGATATTTTATAGTTATTAGTCTGTTTTAAACCCTTGTACCTACCAAAAAATATATATGAAATTATATGCGGACTAATTACCATAAAATATATAGCAAATATGTGAAATTATATTGAAACTATGTTTGCAGGTACAAGGGTTTGAAAACAAAGCAAAAATGGTGATTTTCGGATGAGTTTTGATGACGTTTTCGTGTTTTTAGAGGTCAGACGAAGTCGAAAAAATTCCCCGAGTACACCATTGGAATGAGCACGAAAAAGCGAATCCGACGGTATTTTTCTCAAATTTTTATCCGGTCCATAACCCCCTTAAATTGATAGGTCAAAACTATTTTGAACCTTTTAGTATTAATAAAATGGACTGTCAACAAAGAGGGGTTAAAAGAAACAAAGTGCATATAACTGACCGAAGGTATGCCCATTTCAGATTGGTATCACCTTCGACTCTAACACAAGCCTCCCGGGTTCGATCCCAGACAGAGGCATTTGGGGTATTATTTAGCTGCGCCACGTAGCACCACCTCATTGGTCTACGTGGAAACCCGACCCGTTGACCAACCCGGCCCGACCTATTGACCGACCTAACCACAAGGATGATTTATGCAAATAACTCTAACTGACAGTAAGGACTGTCGTTGCAATTTGGTCCTAACCACAAGGAAAATTTATGTAAATAACTCTAAACAAATGTTAAATTATGCATACAAAGACGGATTAGTAAATTGTTCGCATTGTTTAGCAAAATTAAAAGAAACATACACAACATAGTAAAAGGTGGCAAGTTCGTTACATTTAGAACCAATTATCCCAAAATTTAATACACACATTAATGCTCATTTCTTGAGTTTCAATTCCGTGTTCTTTCCCTTTCCGCTCTTTCACTATCAAATCTACCTCTCATCTTATTTACCGATTCCCTTTCCCCTCTTAAATAAAGCTAAAAGAACACAAAAAAAAACGTTCCATTTCCTTTTCTTTCCTCTAAAATTTTAACTCGAGAACTGAGCGTAAAAAAAAAAGAATTGGCTACACAGAATAACAAAAAGTGTAAGAGTGCATTTGGTATGTTGACATAAATGACAATGAGTATGAGTTTGATAGTAGTGATAGGTCCCTCACCTCTGAAAGATTCATACCTATCTCTCTTGATGTATATGGAATATATCATATATTTGTCATTCATTACTATAGTGGTGACCTCTTATCTTAAACAAACACCTTTAATCACTTTTATAGTCATAATTTCATTCCCATAGTTGGATACCAAAGGCACATAAAGTTTCATGATTTTTTTGTCATTTGAAAAAAAAAAAAAAAAAAAAAAAAAAAAATCCCAAAGAGCCTCTAGAAAAAGTCGGATATGTGCGCACGCTTTTAACAAAAGGTAACGCAAAGTTGAGTGCAGTCTGACAACCAACTTTAGGCCCCACCCACTTACCCACCACTCTGACAAAACAAACAATCTTGTTTGCATTGTGAAAGAAAGAAAAAGAATGAAGACATGCGTGGTACTCGGTGGGAGAAGCTTCATCGGGAAATGCCTCGTTGATCGGCTATTAAAACTCGGCAATTGGATCGTTCGAGTTGCCGATTCCGCTCAGTCCCTTGATGAGTCAACTCTTCTTACACGTGCTCTTTCTACTGGCCGTGCTTCTTATTTTCATCTTGATGTTCGTCATAAATCTACCATCGTTAATGGTATCATCACCATTTCTATTTCATTTTTTTAATTTTTAGAACCGCGAGTTGTGCAGTGACTATTATTTTATATTCTATGACGCATCAGTTATTTTATATCATGAAAATTAGGGTTTATGTATTTGTAGGTATGTCATTCTAGTTTTTAATTATCTTAGTTTCAGCTGTGAAGTTGATAGGTATTGAATATGATGTATTTGTTGTTTTTACAAACAAGCATAAGAAAACGAATTTGCAAACCATCTATTAGTCTACTCTACTTCTCTTTGGTTTGGGTTGGGGAACAATATAACTCGTTTGTCGTTGATATAATACGTGGAACTCAAAAACTTGCTCATGAAAAAACACATTGGGTAGGAAAAGTTTGGTGTGGTGTTACTAGGTGATAAGGGCGTTTAAGGTGTGTATGTATTTAATGTGCATCACTCATCCCGAACTAGTGTTATTCCGTAAGTTCAAATTGAATTACAATTTGCAGAGATATGGGATGATGTGGAAAATAGATCAGCAAGTTTGCAGCGACACTGTTTTTCTTTTGACATGAAGTTAGTCTCCTCTTACAGTTTTGCATTTTATTACCACCTTGCGCTTTTAGATTCTCTCTTTCAAAACTAAGAAATTGGTTGTATTTGTAAATAAAGGTTTTCCATTGGTTCACAAGTCCACATTATTGTCACAGAAGAAGTTTTGTAACTTATAGACTTCCATAATATTTTTTGTCTAAGTTTTAGGTACTTGCATACTCTAATACCTCTTTTGTGGTAACATCTAAGTCGAATCACTAAATTTACTTGCTGCTTGATTATGTAATTTATACATATAGTCGACCCAACTGATATTCATTAGGTGGTTATTATGCTATTGCTATGCATATTCGTAATTGTGGAAAAGAGCACAATGCCTCTTGTATCTCTTTTTTAGATACCTTGTTTATAAGTGTCTTTATCAACTGACGTCTTAGGACAAGGGTTAAACTTATATCTCCTATACATTTTTTCTTTGCAGCTATTGAAGGTTCAGAAGTAGTATTTTACTTGGATGATATTGATTCTTGCAATCAAGATTTCTATTTTGGTTACGCAATAATTGTTCAAGGTTAATCACCACTTCAGTTATAATGAGGCTGTGTTCTAATTCAGAACTATTTTGTTGTTGGTCATTTTTAATCTTATAATATTGCATCTTTTCTAGGTGCAAAAAATGTCATCAATGCTTGTCGGCGATGCAAAGTTAAGCGGTTAATATACGGCAGTACTGCAGATGTAGTGCTTGATTATTCACACGATATACTTAATGAAAATGAGACACTTTTGTACTCTTCAAAGGTATGTGATCATCTGCAATAGATATTTTTGTACACATTGGGTGTCATGATTGCTTCTAATCTTTGTCTTAATGGATATTTTTTCGCTATTGGTGAGTAAGCTTTTATATTGTCTTAAATCTTCCTTTTATGTTCTTATGTGATGTGTGTGGGCAGTGGAAATCGTTAAAGGATTCAACATTGTCTTTACATGTACATCGAATATAAGGGTAACACCCTAATTTAAATTGCATTAAGCTCGATAATTCTTTGCCGTTATGCAGTTTAAGGATTTGTATACCGAACTTAAAGCTCAAGCAGAGGCATATGTTTTGCTTGCGAATGACATTGACGGGCTCCTTACATGCGCTCTCCGTCCTAGCAATGTTTTTGGACCTGGAGACAAAGTTCTCTTGCCATCTCTTATTGAAGTTGCCAAATCTATCTGGGCAAAGGTTAGGAACCTACGTTGATATTCATTTAAATGCATTGTCGTTTTTTTTTTTTTTTTTTGGTTTATCATTATTGCTGTTATCAGTTTTGGGTGGTAAATAACAGTAGTGTATAAGGACATCGTTTACTATTTTTATAAAGAACATTGCTAACTTACCAAAATGTGTACCGGTGCATGATAATGAGTGCTATCTTTGTTCTGATTCTTATATATAGACTATATGCCTTTTTATGATATAAAATGTTATGGATAATGTGATACGAACCCATCCCATACTAGGCTCGTATTGGTTCATAAGCTAAGTGTAGAACTCACTCCAAAATGCTAGCTCAAAGGAGGAGGGGACACCTAGACTTTATAAACCACCAACCAATCCCATACTTGCCGATGTGGGATCGTAACATAATGTTATCATACAGTTTTAAGAACCGAGAAGTTAGACTAAAATTACCTTTCTTAAATAACAAACTCATCTTAATATTATTTTTTTGGAGTTAGAACTACAAGTTGATTTAGGTACATAAGTATGTCCAAAATGCTCATTTCTCTGGCAGCTAAGCTACTTAACTTTTAGTAGGACTGAGAGGACATATTAGTGTTGCTCTATGTTAGGCATACAAATACAGTTGCTGGGCTACATTTCTTGCCGTCTTGGTCTGTTCTGGCTAGGGCTGAGCATCGGGCCGGATCCCGACCCGTCAAATCCCGATACCGAAACAAAGGAGAAAACCATACCGACTCCCGAACCGATTAATAGTCGGGCCGGTTCGGTTTAATTCGGTTATATCGGGACGGGTTTCGGTATTTGCAATATTGTCCCGAATTTATGTTACAAAACCATCAACTATCAAACACCCCTTACTGATATCCTAGTCCAAACCAACAACTACAAATCCAATTCTATCCTAACACATCACCTTCAATCCCATCTCCAAACAACCTCAAGAATCGAATCAAACAAGACACAATCAAACAACTACAAGAATAAATCTCAGACTCGTTCCACTTTATATCTTAAATAGATTTTTTTAGTGGAACTTGTATCATCACAGATCCTTGTTAAAACACAAACACGTAAAAACCTACCTGAGACCATGTATATGATCTTGAAGTCGAACTCTTTTGGTGTGTTTTTGATGATTCATATGTTCGTTTTGATTAACATACGTATCGCATATGAATCATGTTTTGTTGAGGGTTTTGATGAACATACGTATCTATCGCATACAACAAATCATGTGTTTTGGTGTAACAGATCTGAGGGGAAAGATGTGTTGGTGTGTTAGATGTGTTTTGGATGTATGTGAATGTGGGGGTGGATAAAACAACTGAACAAATGAAGGGAAAGATGTGTTTTGGAGTAGGGCTGAGCAAAACCGACGGAAACTGAAAAATCCCGAAAAACCGACCGAAATCGAGGGAACCGAAACCGAATCAATCGGGACGGTACTCGGTTATAAAAATTGTCAAATTTCGGTTTCGGGTCGGGTCGGGCCGAAAACCGAATTAAGCCCGATTGAGACCGACTTACCGACTTGCATTCGGGTCGGTATCGGGATTTGGTGGGTCGGGTCGGGATCCGGCCCGATGCTCAGCCCTATTTTGGAGGTATGCGAATGCAAGTCGGTCTCAATCGGGCTTAATTCGGTTTTCGGCCCGACCCGACCCGAAACCGAAATTTGACAATTTTTATAACCGAGTACCGTCCCGATTGATTCGGTTTCGGTTCCCTCGATTTCGGTCGGTTTTTCGGGATTTTTCGGTTTCGGTCGGTTTTGCTCAGCCCTAGTTCTGGCACATTCATAAATGCATTTTGTGCATAACATGTTTGTTTTCTGATTTTACCTCATGATTTTCTGTTCTTTTCTTTTGTGATGATATGCTATATACATTACTTAAGGATAAGTCTTATGTTTGCCAATTTCGATGGCATCCTGTAATCTACATTCTTCAGTGTTGTAAAAAGCAGCCTGGTGGCCGCCTCGATTTTACACTAGGCGGCCAAAAAAGTGGTCAATGCTGGTCAGCCATGGTCAACACGGGTTTTAAATTTTAAATTAGGTTTTTTCTTTCAATTGGTCGGATCTTGTTTTTAAATGGTGTATAAGAATAAACTTTGTGATGTAATTGTTGTAGATGAGAAAGATGAGAGACTTGAAATGGTGGCTAGGAAAGAAAAAGAAAAATGAGACTTTACTTAAAAAAAAAACCCTAATTTAAGTGAAAGCCCTAATTTACATGTTAAGCCGAACATCCAATCTCTTTTAGACCTACTTAGTTATTTATGCTAAAATCTATCAATGTACATATAATTTTAAAATTTATTTATAGAAAAGTCAAATCCGCCTAGGCCCCGCATCGGCCAATTACTAGCTAGGCGGTGGTCGACCGCCCGACTAGCGCCTAGCGCTTTTTGCAACCATGACATTCTTAATGGCATGCAAATGCTTGTCAGTTCTGTAAATCTAACAAAGTTATTTCTTGGTTATTGCTTATATAAGTAATAAGAGTCTCTCATTCCAGTTCATTGTAGGAAGTGATCTGACCACATCTGACTTCACGTATGTGGAAAATGTCGCTCATGCCTTTATATGTGCTGAAAGTGCTTTGACTTCTCACATGCTCACTGTATCTGGAAAGGTAGCACAAAATTTTCTTAAATTGCTTTTTTTTTTTTTTTTTTTTTTTTTTTTTTGGGGCTCTACATTGAGGTCAGTGGCTAAATGGTTTGGATCAATATATTGTAGGTATTCTTCATAACTAATTTTGAGCCAGCAAGATCTTGGCAGTTTGCCCTGTGTATGCTGGAGGGCTTAGGTTATTACAGGTAATGAATGAGGTTCCAGTGCATATGCGAGTTGTTAGATATAATGTATACAATTTTTTTATTTTGTAGTTTCAGTAATGGGTTGAGTCATTAACTTGAGTATACAAGTATTCAGTTGGTGTAACACATGTTGAGATTGCTTCCTGCGTTTTTTATTACTACCTGAGAGTCTTTGTGTTGTATATAGTTAAGTGGTTGTACTTATCGTAATGAATAGTAAATTTATAATCAAGTTCTGTGTTGCATCCTAATATTATTAAATTGTATGTTGATTTCACGATTGGCAATATCAAGTACCAATAGCTCTAGAGTTTTGGACCGAAAATTTTGGCTCATATCTTGAAATAAAAAATATTGGTATTATGGTGATTTTTGAAATTGGTTTTTATCAAGTATTACTTTCGACCTTTAACTTTTGCTGTTTCAACTCTTGATAACCACTTTTCTTTCTCTCTGTAGCAAGTGCTGGTTTTATGGTTTTTTTGCTGATCTACTGAAGTATTGTATGAAAGTTAGAAACATATGAGGGCATGCTTGGTAGGGGGTTATGGGGGGTGAGGAATGGGAAAGATAATGAAAAAAGGTGCTTGGTAGAGTATAATGCAATGACCCATTACCCAATAGTGGGTAATGGGCCATTACCCAATACATTGCGGGGAATGCTTTTCTTTCCCTTTCCCCACCATTATCACTGACTTTCCCTTTCCCTTTCCTGAGTTTGAACCAACCACCCCCTGAATGTTGTTGCTATTTGTTTGTCATTGTATTTGGTCGTTTATATATGATTGCAGGCCGTTTATCAAACTTCCTGCTGTGGTGATCCAGTTGATTGTTTCTCTCATTAAATGGATGCATTCAAATATGAACTCTAGAGACCTTAAGCATGTTTCAGTTCACAACATAGTCCAATTAATGTCAAACACTAGAACTTATAACTGCTCTGCAGCTGAGCAGCACATTGAATACTCGCCAGTCGTCTCACTTGATGTAAGTTTTATAGGTTCAAAATGTATAAATATTTGTTACACTTTTATATAATTTTGTGATGTCTTTATAATTATCTACCAACATTTGTTTATTGTTTGCTGAATCTGCAGGATGGTATTGCATTAACTGTCAAATCATTTACACATTTAGCCAAGGAATTACCATCTAGCAGACTTGGAGACGTTATTGAAAAATCAAAGGTAGAGGAACTGTTAGGAAGTGGGGAAGGTAAGAAGATGATGATAGGCATCGAAATATAAAGTTACTTTTGAAAAATGTGTAATTGTAAATATCTTGTTATTTTGTGGAGGCAGTTGCGGATATTTTGCTGTGGAGAGATGAGAGGAGATCATTCATAAGCTTTCTTGGAGTGGCTTTTCTGTATTACTGGTTTTGTGAATACGAAAGAACGATTATCTTCTCTACTGCTCAGCTTATGCTGATCATCATAGTTGTGCTTTTTGGATATGCTAGACTGTCACCTAAGTTCTATGGATCTGCTAGATTGTCACCTAAAATGTAAGCATAACCCATCAACCCTTTCTCAACAAAGCCTTGAAATATATATATATATTTTTTACTTTCCCTGATATCTGATTGTGCTTAACTTGCTATAGCTCGGTCTGTTCAATCTCAAGGACATTACCATGTTTTGAGGTATCAGAAGTGTTTATGAGGAGTTTTGTTAGAACCATAGCAAACATATGGAATGGAGTAGGCCATGTAGCTAAATCATTGGCAGAAGGAAGCGACTGGAGTTTATTTTCCAAGGTATTTACCATTTTTAATTGCCCTCATTCTTGTTTTATGTAACCCTCCAATTCACTCATAGTGAAAAGCTTTTTTTTTTTTTTTTTTTTTTTTTTTTTTTTTGGGGGGGGGGGGGGGGGGTTATAGAGTAACAAGTTCTGTACAGTTTTCATCCAATTTACATAATCCATTATACTTACGACCTGATCTTAAGTCTTTTGGTTGGGAAATCATTCCTTGATTGGATCCGTACTCTCATCTAAACATTATTCTCTACTTTTATCTTGTGACAAGTAATGCATATTTTCTCTTATCATATGACATGTTAATTTGTTCAAAAAATCATTTGTTTCTGTGTATCTTTTAAACAAGTGCATTACCTTTGCAGGTAGTAGTGTCGATCTATATTTTCAAGTTGCTTATGGTGAACAACTTTCCCACATCAATTGGAGTAGGTATGATTTATTTTGTTCGTCCTCTGCTGTTTGTTGTTGCCAACTTGTTAGATTCAAACTTTGGCCAGAAGGTCGTAGATTTAAATTGCCAAGACAAAGGCAACATATGACGACTTCCTTCACAACCTCTTATAAAAAAAATAACCTTGGTGTTAGAGGTGGTAATTACAACCTGTTTGCCTATTAATGGCTCAGTTCTCTTATACGATAATGGGTCAAATGGATCAAACGAGTTAAAAGTCGCCCAAATGGGTTCTATGGTGCATAAAATTAAAACCTATTTAAAAAGTAACTATCACTATCGACTGATATAACATATGTTTTATAATCATGTATGACCCACTATATATTTAGAATAAGATTCAAGATTTAGTACAATTATTTAACCCGAGCTGACTCTTTTGACCTACTTTTCTACTAGCCAACTTCGCCACCTCTACATGGTAATCCAAGTATTTAGCATGACAGTTTTAATCATATTTTCCACTTAATTTTTTTGCTGTCCTTCATTTGACTTTGATCTGACTTGTTGATGCAGGGTTGGCCTTCTCTTTTGTTTTCTTCTTCATTTATGAACAATATGATGTGGAAATCGATGGATTAGTAGGGATCGTAGTTGAAATCATGAGGCAGTCCATTGTATGCGTGACAAGTCGTCTATCCATGCCAACACCATCTCCTCTATGTATCAACACCAGTAAGCCTACCAAATCAAAGGATCAGAGATTAGTGTAGTGGCATCTGATTTGCAAGCAAAACTGTGTATGCCAGTTAGAATATAGCATGTTTTTGTATATGAAAATTTACTTGAACATATAGTCTAAGTCCCATTTCAACATAGTGAAAAGAAGGTTATAATTCCCTAACCCAGGACAATGTACAAATTTGATTGCATTGTTTAAATGACTCAGAATTTTAGCTATTGGAAAAGAAACTACTAGCCTGTGTCACAGTAATCGACTTTATTAATGGTTTGATAACCTTGTGTCACTACTAACACTTGTGAAAAGAGTTGTCTAGATATTTATCACGTAATGATAAAACTATGTTAAATTGTTAATAAAGTAAAACAAGTTCAGTATTATATGGATTTACTGTGAATCATTGCTATAATTGCATGGATTGCTCGATTTTTTTGCTTTATATTTTACTTGACAACTAGTTTAAAACCCATGTGATACAGCCACCTCTTTTGTCCGCGCTAATAGAAGAACTCCTGCAGTTCTTTTCCGATGTACATAGTACTGTCAGTATGTAAACCTTACCTAAAAATGTAGGACTTATGTAATTACCTACAATATCTTTTGTCCAAGCTAACGAAACAAATGTTGTAGTTCTTTTGTCACGTGCATAGCACTTCCGGTATTTAATTGTTGGGGGGATATATCGACCCTCCCTATTTGGATATTCTAACCATCTCTAAATAATAGGGTGTACTTGTTGGGGCGGATATATTGATCCTCCCTATTATACCTCTTACAAAACTTTTTGGGTTAAATGTGTTCCTCAACATTTAATTGAACCTACGTGATATTTTTATTGGTTAATGGACTGGATTTCTAATTAGTTTAGGAGAACAGCGTAAAGTTTGCTTGTGGTTGTGGTCTATTTTATTGTAGCTTATAGGGGCGTTTGGTGCTGATGTAGGATGGCATATAGGGGTGTTTGGTTGAGTGTTATGTTTTCTAACCGCTAATGATAGATTTTTTAATAGGGTATAGTGAATCTACCAACGATTTAGGGGTAAAATAAGAAAAATACAGTGATTAGTTTGGGATAAGAGTTTAAGGGGTGTTTTGCTTCTACTCATTGACTGTTAAAATTGCTTATATGCTCTATCATAATGCAATAAGCTAATAAATAGTTTTAATAAAAAAAATCACAAACACCCTTTTAGTGGACAAGTAACTAATTTGTAGTAGTTATTTAGAGGATCAAATAAACAACTTAGTATAGCCTTGCAATCCCAAACACCTCTATGTTAGATTTAATGTTAGCATGTTTTTAATATGGAAAATCGATTACCACTTCAACAGCTTAGATACTATTTTTACCCATAGTAACAATTGCTCAACAGATTCGAGGCTAGGGAGTCCTTATATTTCAAATTATATGGAGAGCAATGCATACTCGTGTCACGATTATGACAAGTTCGGCCAAGAATAACCATCAACAAATCACATTGATGTGCGAAATATCCAAATGGTTCGGAAGAGGTCAACCAGGTTTCTAAATGGTTGAATAGTTGATTTTACTAATGTCACACAAACGATATTTATTTGAGCTGTCAATACTTAATGTTTAAATATGTAAGCTTTAGGAACAAGTACATTTTGGTCAGTAATTTGTCAATCATTTGATAAACTAGATAAGGAAGTTTTACGTACTGACATTATTATTTTTATTTTGTTTACAGATAAGTCAATTCTTGAGAGCGAAATGCCCGAGTAGATGAGACGTTTCAAAGAAACAGAGAGCGTAGAAAAAGTTTGGTTTCACCGTACGCTTCTTCTAGACATAACAATTTTGTGCACCACTGACTTATGCAAAAATGAGCATGCGCACAGGTCCTCACCACGTGCTCCAGTCATCCACAGCCTATGAACTTTTTATTTTCATTCAAATGGTGTAATGATGATTTTCATAGGTTTAAAGGTCAAACAGATTAGTTGTGTAAGTTTTATAGACGATAAAATAATAGATGTGTGTTAGGATCGAACTCGAGATCACGGGATTGCACACTTTACGTATGAAAAGTAAATGAATAATAATTATATATAAATGTTATATTAATTATTAGAACATAAACACTTAACGATCGTTAACATTTAACGGAAAAGGCTAACGACCGTTAGACGAATAAAAGGAAAGAAATTATAGATGAGATTTGGAATGTCAAGAAGGTTCCAGAAACCCCTTGTGGGTCTATGGGCCGATCGGCCAAGGGGGAATACCCACCTCCTTTGTGTCTTGAGCTCCAAGTTTTCTCCCCTATATAAACACACAAGGATTATTGGTTTCTCACAACTTCTACACATAATCTTAAGTGTGTTTTTCTTTCCTCCTCTCCTTGAAAAAATCGACACCCCATTAAAGTTTAAGGGAGTCGAATTTTGTGAAGTCTCAAGTGTTTGTGTTTGTATTACTTGCATAAACTTTTACTTGAAGTAGTACGTGTGTACAAGAACGCGATTCAAACACACTATTGTTTGATTCTTGGATTAAATTCTTATAATCCACATAAACCCTAATTAGGGTTCTTGAGTTGAAGATTTGCATCAATTGATTCTTGTTCGGGCTAGAATCACTACGGTACGTTTACTATTTATATTTGATTAATTAATTACATATTATATGATCTTATTATAATTGCTTCCGCTATTCTTACTTGAAGTTAATTGGTTTATATATATGCATGTCATGATTATATAATTCCAACAGTGGCATCACGAGCCGTTATAATGTGTAATTAATTATCGAAACGCATAAAAATTGAATCTTGATTTGTTTAATTACATGTTTTAGGGTTTTCATATTCCTAACCCTAATTTGTTTTATGGGTCGATTGACCCTAATAGGTTTTAGGGTTTTGGTTTTGATTTTTAATATGATTAGAAACCCTAGGATGTCATGTAATTGTTTATGCGTTTTAGTAAACGATCTTGGTGCAATATGTTAATTGTTAAGCATAATCCATGAAAAGTGCATGTTTGCATTGATTTAATTGTGTGATGAATTTAAATAGTTTAAATTGGATATATGAATTAAATTGTTAAGTTATATCGAAACATGTAAATTTATTAATAGATGTCGAATTGGGAAAGACTCCAATATTAAGTAATCAATTACGTGCTATGTGGTGTTTGTTTAGTTTTGGCTTACGCAATCGATTTGTCGATGTATGTGGATCTTTTTCCTTTGAAGAAGAAAGCCCTAATTGAATAAATACGTTATACACCTAGTTTTGATTATTATTAGGATTATTGAATAAAATTTGCATGTGGCTACATGTTTTATACATATTTAATTGTTATGTTATGTATATGTTTATTTAGTTGTGTTATTTTTTATTATGCATTACTTGTTTTTTGTTTATTATTTATGTGAGACATGTTTATAAACGAAAAAAGGGTAATTTTTGAATAGAAAAATAATATGGACTAAATAAATGGTGAAATTTGTTTTGGTTTTAAGAGTTAAAATTTCAAAGGTTTGGTTGATTGATATTTTTGTACAATAGTGTGTGAAAGGCTGACCGAAAGTCACCATACAATGTGCTTGTAGAGAGAGATTTTTAAAGACCATGCACCTACCGGTTCTCTACAACCGCTTGTGTGCCGATCTAGACTTACCTATATCACTATTTTACATACACTGTCATCTTAAGGGTGAATTGACGACAATTCCACAATGATTATCCGAAACACTAAGCCTTAGGGCTTATGCAAAAGTACGATATAAATGGACAATAATTGTTGGTAATTCTTTAATTGGTAAACCCGATACCTCAATCAAAACTTTGCTATTTTACTCTTAGTGAATTGGTAATTAAAATTGTTTTGTAAAACCAATGTTATGAAGTTGTATGCATGCTTCTTCATACATTATTTTGATCACATGTCAAAATTAATACCCATATAAAATTAAGTCAAATGCCATCTAATTAAGAACACTTGAAGTTGTAGTTTACGTCATGTGAGAACTTGGCTAGATTGCAATGGAGAGGTAAATTTCATAATTTCATTGCTAGCAGATCAACTGATGTAATGGATTTATGAGTTTGCAGTTTTTAAGTTATACGACTTAAATTGAGTAGGAAGTGAGAACTTGGACTCAAGGCATAAAGATGGGGATCAAACATGCTTACATTACAAAAGTTTTGTGATTGTAAATCCCATAAATCTTGGAATTGGAAAAATGTTATGCCAATTATTGTACGACAAGTTACCTCATATTATACTTTCATTACTAGGAGATCAACTGATGTGATGAAACTTTGTTTATGGAAGATCCTAGTTTTCAAGATAATTCTATGGATATTATTTCCTTGGGTATTTTATTTTCTTGAAAAACTGTATTATCAAAAATACTAATGTTTTGAACTTTCTTTATCTGTAGAAATGGCTCAAACTGATAACACCAACTTACGTTCTGCATTCAAGGCTTACTTTGAACGAGAAAAATTGACTGGTATAGAGAATTTCAATGAATGGTATCATTCACTCAGGATTGTCTTGCGAGTGACTGATCAACTTGAAATCTTGAAGACGCCTTGTCCTGCTGAACCAACTGTCCAACTGCTACTGATGAAGTAAAGGCCGCTTGGAGAGAAGTTTATAAGACGCATATTGATGTGGCCTATTTAATGTTGGGGGCGATGACACCTGCTTTTGATGAGTGTTTGAGCACTCATCAATCCCCCACACTAAAATATTGCTAGTCCCTAGCAATAACTGTTTTGAAAACTTGATGGATTTTAAACTCTTTACCAAAAGCCATCACTTCTGGAGTAGCCAGGTGTAAGAACTGTGGCACACCTGATAACCGTGTGATTTTGAGCAAACCACCAGCCGTCAACGGATTTGATTAGTCTTTACCAGAAGCCGTTTGCTTCTGGACTAGCCAGCTCTTGATGGAATAGTCAACATCTTGGTGAGCTGATTACCAATTATGGATTTTCCACTGCCTTTACCACAAGCCATAATCTTGTGGGCTAGCCAACTCATTCGCTTTATGGGATATGGCGAGTTGATTTACCATACAATTTTGGGCAAATTGCAAGCCATAAACGGATTTGAGATGTCTTTACCAAGAGCCGTTTGCTCCTGGACTAGCCAATCCCTTTTGTCGGTTAGACAAGGCGGACTGATAATCACAAAAATTTTGAAGCACAAGTGAAATTTTTTTTAAAATTTTTGAAATTTTGGCTAAAAACGGGGGTATTATATAGTAAAATGTGATAAAATTCGCTAGAATAGCGAATACCCCCCACACTAAGCATGAATATTGTCCTCAATATTCAAAATCCCGGCTATTATGCCGACATTTTGAACGTAAAAGGGCAATATTACAAGCTAAGCGTGGAAAACACCATTTTGTATTTTCACTTCATTTGTAACCATAGAAGGGGGACTCCCCCACACTTAGGGTGAAAACCCTATAAGCATGCTACTGTTTTTGTTTACCGAGTCGCTAGTTTGACTCGACCCCGAATTCATTTGTCCTTGTGGAAGCATGATGTGGAAGAAGCAATCTCAATCGGACTTTCATTCAAGATGTTTGGACAAACATTTGAAGCACGTGAAAGTTCCACACCGATGAGATAAGTATCCGGCTCAAGATAATGATACATGAAAATGCCGGGATCAAATATAGTGTCTTCATTCCCGAAGGAGTGAAGAAGAGAGGAAGTCACCTTATAGGTGAAGAAAAGGAAGAAAATCATGATAAAAAGCATGATTTGATCTTCTTCCTCGAGAGCAGGCTCCGTAGCCTGAGTTTGGATTTCAAAGGGTAAGCTTGTAAACAACCCGGGAGGGTGGATGGGAATTTGCAAATTCTCATAATTGAGAGCATCTCCCCCCGGGATATCAAACTCCAGAGGAGTCATAATATAATGAGTGAGTTCATCGAAGAACTCCTCATGAAGAGAATCATTCACAAGATGTGAATTTGTGAACTCATGTTCTGGAATAGACTCATCACAATCCTCATTCTGAATATCAAAGAGTGGATTATCAGAAATCAAAGTGAATTCAGATTCGAATTCAAATAGAGGATTGGTGAGAGTAGTATTGAATGTTTCGGGAACAAAGAGATTAACATTCTCTTGTGGACTGTTAGGATAAGAAGTGAGTGACGAATCATGATACAGGAGACTTTCAATTTCTCCCAGATCGGCTTCGAAGTCAAGGAGACCATCATCACCTTCCAATGAAAGTGGATTGATGTGAGTAAGTTCATCGGCGAACTCCTCAAGAAGATGATCAGCATCAGTTTGTGGAACTGATGCCTCAACATACTCGATGTCTCCATGAGATGTACAATCATCATTAAAATCTGAGAAAGTCTCAAAATGATCGTTTGAACACTCAAGAGGGGAAGGAATATCACACATATCATCCAAAGTTCCCTGTGACTCTCTCGGGATTGGGAAAAGAATCTCAACACTAGACTTTATTAATTCGTCCGATTCCTTATTAGGAACAGTGCTAAGATGCTCATCCCCCATGTTAAGAGAGTGAGTGTGAACTTCGGGTGTGATATCAAAAGACTGAGGGAGTTGAGGAGGACTAGCAGACATGGGTTTTATAAATTTTATTTGTTCTTCTGCTAGTAATTCTATCATAGTCTTTTCTCCCTGATTTTCCGAGGAAGGAATCACAACAGATGAATTTGATGAACCCAGGGTAACTTCATCATCATCATCATCATCAAGAAGAGCAGCATTGCGAAATATGGCACGTGTTTTAGCTGCTTGTTCCAAGACTAGCAATTCTTCCTTGCTCAATTCGTTTCTAGCATCTCGTTCTTCAGCAAGTAATTCTGCCATGGATTTCTCACGAGAATCTTGAAACGATGTAGTAGCCAACTCCTCCTTAAGTTCTTTCAATATCTCAAGAGCCTCTAGTAAAAGGTCTTGCTCAGTGTCATGAGGAGTTGTTTGGTTCATTTGGTACTGTGGAGGTGGGTTTGAAAACGAATAGTTGTAATTGTTACAAGGAAATGGATTCCTTGTTTGACAATCCGAACTGAAGTGTGGACCTCCACAGTACTCACAACAGTAAAACTGATGTGGCTGTGAGTCGTATGTGCTAGAGTTATAATCGTTATCAGGAAACTGCTCATAGACAAGCGTGTTTCCCGATTGACAATCAGAACTGTAGTGTGAACCACCACAGTACTCACAACAGTAAAACTGCTGAGTCTCATGGTGTGGTAACTGATGGAATGAATCAGTCGTGTCATGGTAGGAATAGGGATTCTGGTTATAGACAAACCCGTTTCCTGACTCTACCATGCCACAGCTGGGGCAATTGCCACCATTATAAGGATACCACACCAATGGCAAGTAAGAAGGTGTGGAAGAGACATAGAAAGAATCAAAAGGTTTGGGAGGGTAAGGAATGAAGATTCAAAGATGTGATAGGGTAAAGGTGAATATTTTTGGGTTTTTGGATAAACATTTTGTACAAATGAGAAAGAAATTTTTTTTTGGTTTTTTTTTGTGTTCGTTGAAAACTGAGTTTAAAAAGTTTTCGGGAACGGTTTTGTTTTGAAAATAAGAAAATATGAACAAAGGATGGATAAATGTACAATGGAACGAATTCCAAAATCACTAATCAGAAAAACCGTTTCGAATAGCGCGCACACCTCCCTGGCAGCGGCGCCAAAAATTGATTGATGCTAAACCGTCAACTTATATTGACCAGAGAATGGTCAAAAAAGTCAAGAGCCTAGACCAATGCTTCCGGGCAATAAAGGGTATCACCAGGTCGTTATGTCCTGACGAGATGTGGATGGTTAACAAACGGTTATGTGATCGGGTGAATCTGGATGGGAAATGGGTTTGTGAGTAGTTCTGAACTAAGGAATATACGAAGAAATAGCTTAAATAAGCTATATGAATAAGACTATGAAAGTAGGAAAAACCAGAAACGATTAAAACCTAAAAATGCGTACGTTATATTTAAATTTACGTTAACGTACGAGGTAAAACGTGAAAATTGAAATCTAAAAACCCCCAGGGGGTGAAAATGACTTTTTTACAAACTAAAAGGTAAAAGAAATTTTTTAGAAAAAGAAAATAAATTTTTACACTATTTAATTACTTAATATTAATTAAATACTATTTAATACTTATTATTAATATTTAAAACATTTAAATACAATATAATATTAATTAAATACTAAAAAGGTGAAAATAAAATTTCTAACATTATAAAATAACTAAAAATAAGTTTTAAAATTAAAAATAAGTATTTTTGTCTTTTTGTGGATTTTATATTAATTAATTAATTATTAATTATTAATTACCTAATTAAACTATTTTAAATTAAGAAAAATAGAAAATGAACAGTAAAAATTATAAGAAAATTTCTAAAATTATTTTATAACATATAAAATCTATAAAAAATATAAAAACTAGGTTTTACTTAATAAAAACTAATTATGCTATTTAAAACTAATTATTAATTAATAATTAATAAAACTAAGATTAATTCTAATAAATACTAAATGATGAAATAAAAATCTGAGAAAATTACTATAAATAATTTAATATAAGAGGAATTTAAGAAAAATATAAAAAAGCTAAGTTGTTGTAGTATAGTGGTAAGTATTCCCGCCTGTCACGCGGGTGACCCGGGTTCGTTCCCCGGCAGCGGCGCCAAAAATTGATTGATGCTAAACCGTCAACTTATATTGACCAGAGAATGGTCAACAAAGTCAAGAGCCTAGACCAATGCTTCCGGGTAATAAAGGGTATCACCAGGTCGTTATGTCCCGACGAGGTGTGGATGGTTAACAAATGGTTATGTGATCGGGTGAATCTGGATGGGAAATGGGTTTGTGAGTAGTTCTGAACTAAGGAATATACGAAGAAATAGCTTAAATAAGCTATATGAATAAGACTATGAAAGTAGGAAAAACCAGAAACGATTAAAACCTAAAAATGCGTACGTTATATTTAAATTTACGTTAACGTACGAGGTAAAACGTGAAAATTGAAATCTAAAAACCCCCAGGGGGTGAAAATGACTTTTTTACAAACTAAAAGGTAAAAGAAATTTTTTAGAAAAAGAAAATAAATTTTTACACTATTTAATTAGTTAATATTAATTAAATACTATTTAATACTTATTATTAATATTTAAAACATTTAAATACAATATAATATTAATTAAATACTAAAAAGGTGAAAATAAAATTTCTAAAATTATAAAATAACTAAAAATAAGTTTTAAAATTAAAAATAAGTATTTTTGTCTTTTTGTGGATTTTATATTAATTAATTACTTATTAATTATTAATTACCTAATTAAACTATTTTAAATTAAGAAAAATAGAAAATGAACAGTAAAAATTATAAGAAAATTTCTAAAATTATTTTATAACATATAAAAGCTATAAAAATATAAAAACTAGGTTTTACTTAATAAAAACTAATTATGCTATTTAAAACTAATTATTAATTAATAATTCATAAAACTAAGATTAATTCTAATAAATACTAAATGATGAAATAAAAATCTGAGAAAATTACTATAAATACTTTAATATAAGAGGAATTTAAGAAAAATATAAAAAAGCTAAGTACTTAACAAAAATATAAAAATGAAAATTAAAATTTAATTCACATTAAATAGAAACTATCACTTAATATTACTTTGTTTTTTCTGGATTTTTATTTTAGAAAACTATTTTATAACTTAAAACAACAAACTTTTGTGAAAACAAGATTTTTATAACTTAAAAATAAGCTGATTATGAAAGAAAAAGCCAAACAGTTGACTTATGTTGACCAAAATGGAAAATAAGCTTAAATGACCAAGAGTGGGGCCCACAATGATTAAGTCTGATCTAAATAAGTTATGAGAACTTGTTTGAGCAAGAGAAAGCAATAGGTGACCACAAAATAAGCTATAAGCCAACAAATAAGCACTTACAAAAACCAACTTCCACTCAGAATGGGGACAAAGAAAATGGGCTGATTTAGGTGGGACCCAGGGGGTTTTAGGTCAAATGGTTGGTCAATATTTGTAGCCCACCAGGTGGGGGGTTGGAAGGAACCAAGTGGTGGAGCTGTGGACCACTGTGGTGGCTAGAAAACCACCACCAAGTGGTGGTTATGGTGACTATTTGGCTGCAGCAGGGGAAGGCTTGCCCTGCAGCCTTGTTTAGCCAATTGTGGGGCCCACCAGAAAATTCACAAAAATAAAAGGGATATGGGACAATGAAGTTAAGCTAGTAGACTATGATCCCTGAAAATTTCAAGGTCTAATTCACATTACAAAATTCAGAACAATTCCCCTAAGTTTTGCAAAAATCTGAGAACTTAAAATTTGACTTTTGATGAAAACATGATACTTTGACTTTCATGAACTTTGGATCACTCCTACTGATTAAACATGTTATTATAAGCTATTATAAGATGAAAATAAGCTAGAACACTAACTAATGAAAAGATTTGGGTTGGTTTAGAACCCACTGTTCCAACAGTGGTTCAAGTAAAGGGTGGTGAGGATGATTTTTGACTTTCGAAGAAAGAGTTACCAAATTTTTTACTTAGCTAACTTATATTAACCTATACTAACCTATCTTGACTAATGAGAACATCTAAAACACCCTACATCACAGCAGCAATCCTTAATCCAAACACCCCTATAAAAATCCGTTTAAAGGTTTTATAAAGGAAATGGTCAATCTAAGCAAAGAAACTGAAAAATAAACTTATACTAGTCCAAGTTAAACACAAATAAGCAGAAATTAACAAAAATAAACACTTAAGGTTAACAATCACAGATTATGCCAATTCTACTTAAAAACTAAAAATTAGAAAACAAGAACTTGAGACCTTGAATCCTAGCTAAACTAGGATATCTTTAAGCTGCAACAAGCTCTGGCTTATTCAAAGAATAAGCCAGTAACAGTCCATCTTGCCATCTCCAAAATGGCAACTTCCAATAGCTTCCTGTCTCATATGCATAGGTATTCCTGTGTCATTTTTTTTTTATCTTTTTTATGTGTCCTTTGATGATTCTGAGAGCTTAAGTGAGCTTATGAAAAGTTTGAGATGACAAAAGAGCTTAACAAGATTTTTGCTAAAAAGAAAACTTCAAATTTCTATTAAACTGAAAAATGGATAGAAAGCTTGAAAAACTAAAACACTTTTATTAAAAAATTGAAAACAGATTACAAATATTAGACTAAAAGATTACAACATTAAACAACATCAATTCAAGGCATTACATAATTCAAAAATTACATTAACTAAAATCTACTCTACACTACTTAAGCTAGCTGCCTCTTCTTTTCCCTGCTTCTTCATATATATATTGACCTTTTGAGCTTGTGGGACCCACTGGAGTATTTCTCATCAATAATTAGAACCATTGGATGACTTGAACTCCATCTTGGCCTTTAAATGGTTTTGGCGCCAATTTTTGTCAAAGGGCAGGTTGGGATTGCTTGTGGGGATTCAAGGAAAATTAATGTGCCTTGGAGTGTTTTGGAGGCTAGGGGACAAGGGATGGTGTGTTATGTAGATTTGGTGAAGGTGGGGGAGGGGGTACACAGTGACAGTCAAGTGGGGAAGGAGGTGTTGGTCAAAGTTGTTGACTGGAGGGAGTAATACGGGGTGTTTGTTTTTTTATTTATTTTGAAGTGGTGGTGGGCTGAAGTAAGGAGTGGGCTGGGGTTTATGTTGGATGGGCTTGGTGGGCTGGGGTTTAAGGGATGGGGTGATGGATTTGTTATTTGGGTTGTAATAAGAAAAAGGGTCCGTTTGTTTTGAGCTTAATCACAAGGACCAATTTGTAATTTATTGAAAATGAGGGGCTGATTCTGCCAAACATCCATTGTTATCATAAGGATAAAAATTGCCAAGTTTGAATATTAAAAGGACCAAAATTTATATTTTCCAAAATAAAACACCCGAGGACCAATTTTGTAAATTTCCAAATTCCGGGGACTAAACTTGCAATTTTCACCAATCTTTCATTCCAAGGACTATTTTTGACACATTTTGATTTTCCAAGGATAAAAATTGATTTTTCTTTCAAAAATACCCCACCAGGGACCAAATTTGCCAAAATCTGAAACTCCAGGGACCAAAACTGTAAATTCTCAAAACTTTTCCAATTTTTTTTTTCACCAAAGTACAAAATATGAAAACTTATGATTGTGAAAGGACCTTTGGTGATAATTTTCCATATTTTGAATATCCAGGGACTAGTTTTGTAATTTTATGAAAGTTGGGGGACTAAAACTGCCAATTTTGCAAACTTTGTGCGTTTTTCATTTGTTTTTGCTCATTTTTCATCTAAAACATATAAAACACGATTTTGAAATATTTTCAGTATTTTGATGCATTTCTGAGTGTTTTTGTATGTTTTGCAGTTCAGATTAGACAAAAAATGATGAGTGTTTGAGCACTCATCAGCTTTACAAAGGCAGTTTGAAGAATTCTTCCCTATGAACATGATTGATGAACTTAAGAAACTATATGAGAAACCATCAAATGTAGAAGTTTACGATTTGATGGAGGCTCTACATGGTTGTAAGCAGCGTGATGGTGAACCTGTGAGTGCTCATGTATTGAAAATGAAGAGTTTCATGGATCAATTATAAACACTTGGTAAACCCTATAACAATGATATGGCTATGAACTTAATCAATATATCCCTTAACAAGGAATTTAGTGGTTTTGTGAGGAACTTCAATATGCATTGCGTGGGGAAGACAGTAAGTGAATTGCACGCACTGCTCATTGATTATGAGAAAGGTTTACCACAAAAGGCTCCTACACCCCAGGTACTTGCTATTCAAGGGGGTAGAATTTACAAGCCAAATGCGAACAAGAAGAAGGGTAAGGGTAAGGCTGATAAGAATAAGCAAGTTATGGCTTATCAACCTCCTCAACCTAAGAAGAACCCTCCTAAGAAGGATAATCCAAAGAAGGATCAAGGATGCCATTACTGCAAGGTGATGGGTAACTGGAAGAGGAACTGTCCTCTTTATCTCGATGACTTGCGAACTAATAAGGTTAAGAAGACTGGGTACGTGGGCACCAGCACTTCAGGTAACTTATTTGTCATTGAATTATTTACTTTATCTCATAAATTAAATTCCTGGGTATATGATACTGGATGTGGTATTAACATTTTTAATACACTGCAGGGGTTTAGAGAGGAAAGGAGACTATCTTATGGGGAGCAATTTCTGCAAGTGGGCAATGGAGCACAAGCAGTAGTTGAAGCCATAGGAGTGTTTAATTTAGTTTTAACTTCTGGTTTAGTACTGATTTTAAACAATTGTCATTATGCACCTTCTATTGTTAGAGGTGTTGTTTCCTTTTCATGTTTATTGGATCTTGGTTTTCCTTATACTATTAATGGCAATGGAATTTGTGTTTCTTTAAATGGTGTATTTTATTTTAATGCTATTGCTATGAATGGTGTGTTTGAAATTGATATGAATGATTATATGTCCAATAATAATAATTCAATGTATAGCATAAGTAAGAGAATGAAGTATGACTTGAATTCTTCTTATCTTTGGCGCTGTAGACTTGCCCATATAGGCAAGGCCCGCATGCAAAAGCTGTAACAAGATGGGCTTTTGAAAAATATCAATGATGAGTCATTTGATAAATGTGAGTCTTGTATATCTGGCAAGATGACTAAGAAACCTTTTCATAGTAATATGGAAAGAGCTTCAGATCTACTTGGTTTGATACATACTGATGTGTGTGGACCACTTAGACATGTGTCAAGGAGAGGTGTTATTTACTTCTTAACTTTTACAGATGATTTCAGCCGTTATGGTTATGTTTATTTACTTAAACATAAACATGAGGTGTTTGAAACATTTAAAGTTTTCAAAACAGAAGTAGAGTTGCAATTAGGAAAGAAGATTAAAGCTCTTCGTTCTGATCGAGGTGGTGAATACCTTAGTCAAGATTTTAAAGATTTCTTAACTGGGAATGGAATTTTCCAGAATCTTACATCTCCATATACTCCACAACAAAATGGTATATCTGAGAGAAGGAATCGTACATTGTTGGACATGGTTCGATCAATGTATAATCTTACTAATCTTCCTTTGTCTTATTGGGATTATGCTCTAGAATCAGCTGTTCGTATTCTAAATATGGTTCCCACAAAGAAGGTTGATAAGACACCATATGAGACTCGGAATGTAAAAGCTCCGAACTTGTATTATTTAAAGGTCTGGGATTGTGCGGCGTATGTTAAACGTGACTCACCAGATAAACTCCAACAAAGATCTGTAAAGTGCATTTTTGTAGGATACCCAAAGGAAACAATGGGTTACTACTTTTACTACCCACCTAATAACAAAGTATTTGTTACTAGGTATGGAGACTTTCTTGAAAAAGATCTTTTATCTCAAGAAGTCAGTGGGAGAATCTATGATCTAGAAGATGATTAAGATAATGCATTACCTTGAGAAAATACTAGCACACTTCCTGTAGAACCTGAAAGTCTGGGTCCTCCACCGGAAGTTGAAGTAGTTCCCATTCGCAAGTCTTCTAGACATGTGAAAGCTCCTGACCGTCTATGTCTTAATGTAGAGGTTGAGGAAACTATAATAGGGGATCTTAATGAACCTACTAGTTATAGAGCTGCCATTAATAGTCCTGAAAGGGATAAATGGAAGGTAGCTATGAATGGGGAAATACAATCCATGAAAGATAATGAAGTATGGATTGAAGTAGACCTTCCTCCTAATGCCAAGGTAGTTGGAAGTAAGTGGCTCTACAAGAAAAAGACTGACATGGATGGAAATGTACACACCTATAAGGCTCGTATGGTTGCTAAAGGTTTTACTCAAACTTTTGGAATTGATTATGAGGAGACTTTTTCTCCTGTAGCAGACATAAGAGCTATTAGGATTCTCATAGCTATAGCAGCGTACTATGACTATGAGATTTGGCAAATGGATGTGAAAACCGCTTTCTTAAATGGTCGTCTAGATGAAGACATCTATATGGCACAACCAGAAGGGTTTGAAAATCCAGAGTTTCCAAATCGTGTATGCGAACTTCAAAGATCCATTTATGGATTGAAGCAAACATCACGACAATGGAACAATAGATTTGATTATGAGATTAAAAAGTTTGGATTTACTCAGAATCCTGATGAGCCATGTGTATATCACAAAGCTAGTGGCAGTGATAATGTAATTTTCCTAATTTTATATGTTGATGACATATTGATCATGGGAAAAGACATTCCAAGTTTGAAAAAGTTAAGGCATATCTTGGAAAGTGTTTTTCTATGAAAGATTTAGGAGAAGCTACATACATTCTGGGAATCAAAATCTATAGAGATAGATCAAGGCGGTTAATTGGATTAAGTCAAATTGCTTAAATTAACAAAATATTGAAAAGATTCAATATGAAAAATTCCAAGAAAGGATATTTGCCAATGGAAGTAAAACATGGATTATGCAATGAGTTTTGTGCTTCAACACCTGCTGAGGTGGCTCGCATGAGTAAAGTTCCTTATGCTTCGGCTGTGGGATCTATTATGTATGCGGCAAAGTGCACAAGGCCAGATGTGGCGTTTGCTCAAAATGTCACCAGTCAATTTCAACAGAATCCAGGTGAAAAACATTGGATTGCTGTTAAGCATATTCTTAAGTATTTAAGAAATACAAAAAGATATGTTTTTGGTATATGGTGGAGAACCACATGCAGAACTTGATGTTACAGGTTTCTGAGATGCGTCCTGGAAAAGTAACAAAGATGATGCGAAGTCTCAGACGGGTTATGTCTTTGTTATCAATGGAGGAGCAGTAGACTGGAAGAGCAAGAAGCAGAGTACAATTGCGATGTCTGCAATACATTGCTGCTTCAGAAGCTGCTATGGAGGCTGTTTGGATTAGGAAATTCTTTTCAGGGCTTGGTGTTATGCCTTCAATTGAATTACCTATTAATATGTATTGTGACAATTCTGCTGCAATCATATTTGCCAATGAACCTGGAGTCATGAAGGGCACCAGACATTTTCTACGGAAGTATCACTTTGTTCGAGAAAAATTTAACGAGGTGAAATAAATCTACTGAAAGTTCACACAGATGATAACTTAGCTGATCCATTCACTAAGGCTTTGGGAAAAGAAAAGCTTAATGAATTAGCCAATGGCATTGGGCTTAAATTAGCTAGTAGTTTCATGCATAACTGTGATTAGTATTTGGATAAAGGATATTCTAAACAATTATTATTTTAATGAAATAAAGTATTTTGGTATGTTTATTTCTATTGTTAATTATTGTTGTCCTATTTTTGCATGTTTAAATCCATGAATAAAAGTTATTCTAAATTGTCCGTTGTCAGTTAATAATATGGGAATATTATTAAATTAAGATAAATCTGAAGGTTGGTATAATATACTTAAAGTATATTGATGCGTAGTCATGCCATTTCAGATGATATTCAATGATACCGAATATATGACTTATCCCAACTATATGATGTTACTTTATGGATCTTGTCATTAAGTAAATCATAAGAAGTTATCCTCAGACTTGAGATACAAGATAACAGTCATAAATGTAGTACATTTTTGTGGAACAACTTAACACTATACGTAACTGGTAGTCATAAGGGTTGTTTTCGGAAGTGTTACAAAGTTTGTGTGTTTTGCTTGTAGTCAATATAGAATTTGTTCCTTTAAATTGATTTTTGGAGTTTAATACTGCTGGGTCCCTCGTAGGGTTGTCAATATGTTTGCGTGGCCACGCCCAAGGTCTTCCCTGAAATGTTTATACGATTTGGCAATCTTGTCAATCACTAACAACGAGAAACAGAATGGTTAAATAAGGAATGACCTAGATCCATATCCTTATTAACGTGGTATTAGTAACAAAAGGATAATAATAATGAGAAATCATTAAAAGGTTTTCCAGGAGCCTTACTCGAGTTGTACTAGAGGTATCGGCGTGTTATAAGATGCTAACTGATGTGATCACTCTATTATGATATGTGTAAGTAGGAGCTGTAAGTTTTGTAGTCGATAAAATAATAGATGTGTGTTAGGATCGAACGCGAGATCACGAGATTGCACACTTTACGTATGAAAAGTAAATGAATAATAATTATATATAAATGTTATATTAATTATTAGAACATAAACACTTAACGATCGTTAACATTTAATGGAAAAGGCTAATGACCGTTAGACGAATAAAAGGAAAGAAATTATAGATGAGATTTGGAATGTCAAGAAGGTTCCAAAAACCCCTTGTGGGTCTATGGGCCGATCGGCCAAGAGGGAGTACCCACCTCCTTTGTGTCTTGAGCTCCAAGTTTTCTCCCCTATATAAACACACAAGGATTATTGGTTTCTCACAACTTCTACACATAATCTTAAGTGTGTTTTTCTCTCCTCCTCTCCTTGCAAAAATCGACACCCCATTAGAGTTTAAGGGAGTCGAATTTTGTGAAGTCTCAAGTGTTTGTGTTTGTATACTTGCATAAACTTTTATTTGAAGTAGTACGTGTGTACAAGAACGCGATTCAAACACACTATTGTTTGATTCTTGGATTAAATTCTTATAATCCACATAAACCCTAATTATGGTTCTTGAGTTGAAGATTTGCATCAATTGATTCTTGTTCGGGCTAGAATCACTACGGTACGTTTACTATTTATATTTGATTAATTAATTACATATTATATGATCTTGTTATAATTGCTTCCGCTATGCTTACTTGATGTTAATTGGTTTATTTATATACATATCATGATTATATAATTCCAACAAGTTGAAGGATACAAATAGAATATTATTTTGATTGTAGTTGAATACTTTTAAGCTATGACTTTGGAGCATTTGATTAGTATTTCAACAACACACCACTTTTATCTACTGATGTATTTATATATACTTGTCCTCTAATTCTTTTTAACTCCAGTTTTCATCAAAAATGGTTGTCAACTTATATTTGTTAAATATTTTATGTAATGATCATGTAAAATCTGAAGGATCAAATGTATGCGAATTGGCAGCAAAACCTGAAGGATCCAACATATTTTCAAGATAGAGCTATTCTTGCACCCACACATGAAGAGGTCGGCAAAGTAAATTCACTAATGATGTTCAAACTACCTTCTCGAGAGAAGGTTTATTATAATTCTGATACAGTTTGTTGGTGTTTCTTATTTCAAGGAAGCCATGAAGATGGGTGTTAAAGTGTATCACAACTTATTCATTATGTTGCAACCTGTTGTGATTATAGGTAGTTTGAAGTAGTCATAGGTCTGTATGGTGTTGAGTTACTTGATACACTTATTACATATCCGCGGATTCATGGCCTTGATTATACTTGATTGGTTGAAAGAAGTAGATCTAAGGTTTATTGGCATGCTTAAGAATTTGTGTAATTCATTACATATTTGTTCATGATCTTTTGAGGTACTCAAACTTAAAAATTAAGCGTCTAATATTAATCAAAATGAAATGATAGAGCTAGCCCGCCCATCGGCGGGTCTTGAAGCTAGTACTTAAATATAATACATATCATGAGAATAAGAATAAGTCAATAACGCAAAAACTTCTTACTTATTATCCAAGAGCATTGATATAACCACAAAATATCCACCGAAAAAAAATCACAAAAATGAGTTGTTATGATTTGATTGATATATTTTGATATATTTTCTCTTTCTTCTCCTTGTTTAATCCAATCAGACATGAATAACTCTTTTATATGAATGTTTTATGGTTGTAGCAATACTTTATATCCAAATAATTCTATTAATATTGGTTAACACTTTAAGAGCTCTAGGTATGGTGGCGAGGGAAAACTCCTCATTTGAGGTGCACGGGGTACCACATCACTTTAACAAAACTACTTCTACAACCCACTTATCACAACTAACCACAAGTTACTCATTTGAGTCCCACCACTTCCTATTTTATTTATTTTATTCAAAGAAATAAATTCATTTCATTAAAAATAAAAATACATTACAACATATTAAAATTAGACGCAACTTAAAATAACGATACGGAAAAAAATACAACACATATTAATAATACGAAACTTAAGCATTTTACTCGTCGCTTTGATTATACGCAACTAAAAAACCGTTTTTTGTTAAAACTAGACGCAACTAAAAAACCGTTTTTATTCAAAATTGGGCCCCACAAAATGGTAATAATGTCAGACAAATGGTTCGTCGTCTGCACGACGAGGTCTCATTTGGCGAGCAATGGCGAAGGCAGGCAATATGGTGGCGAAAGATGGCGAGGCAGCCACGCTGGAACGGCGAAGCTCAACGAGCTCCACACCCATTGCTCTAAAATTAAGAAAAACACAAAATAAAGATAAGAGATAAATAAATGTATTACAATAATTATGAACGAATTTAGTATTTGTCATTACTCTAAAATAAATACATGTAGGCGGTGGAGACATGGAGGTAGGAAATGCGAAGGGTGCGTTTAGTTGATGGAAAACACCCTTGTTTTCCACAAAATGTTTTGTTGAAAACAAAGTGTGGAAAACTAGAAGGGGGGTTGATTAGTTTACCGTTTAAAATCTTTTTAACTTGTTTAATTAGCTTTGAAACTTTCCATTTGATCAAAGATATATACACAAACACAAGATATAACATGCAAGTTAATGAAAGAAACGATCAAACCACAACACGAGTATTTATCGTGGTTCGGCTACAAGGACTCTTTTTCCTTGCCCTACGTCCACGCCCCGAGTATCCAACTCGAGAGTTTCTTTCACTAGTCAACAAGCTCCTTACACCGGCGGAGAAAACCTTAGACGTCGCTTATACACGTTTACCGACACTAAGCTAGATGTCGAGTTCTTTTACAAGGGTACAACCACTCCCGTTAGTTCTTTTACAAGGGTACAACAACTCCCGTCACACTTTGTATTTTGAGGACTAAAATACTAACCGATCACTACTGAAAATACACAATCAAATGAAGTGTAAACTATACAAGTCTACACAATGCTAAGCTAACAAGTCTTGCAACGTTGTGTTGAATACTTGTAACTTTTTATGAACTCGTGAATCTCTTTGCTACAAAAAGAAACTTCACATATGAGATGTTAAAGGGTTAGATGAAAGAATGAATAAATGTGTGAAAATATGATGTAGAGTGATAAGCCAAAAATCAAACTTGTGGCTTAGTATTTATAGCAAAACCTTCTGCAGGCCTGGCAGATACGGCGAAACCCTCAGATGGGTTCCGCCCGTGTACCCCCAGGGTTCCGCCGGGCTTGCAGTTGGTTTTGCAATAAATCTTGCAAACCAAACAATGTCACATCTCATTACACCTAGTCAAACACAAAACTAGTGCAAGCAAACATATGGTTAGTCAAACACACTTTCTTTCCATAAATGTATATTGACAAAACTTGCCATAAATGTGATGTGACATTTCTATTTTAAGAAATAAAAAGTGTTGTGTTTTATGAAATGTAAAATGTAGCAAATGTCTAGTTTATGCAATTCTTTAAAACTAAGATTATGTTTTACTTAGAAACTAAAGTTTACATTTTGTCGTTAACAAAACTTAGCAAAGATCGTAAAATATAAATAACGTTTTTAGGCGATATTTGTATTAATAATCTCCCCCTTTTTGTTGATGACAAAACATAAACTTTGTTTTTAAGTAACTCACAAAATCTTAGTGTTTAAGACTTAAAAGATTTTATATGTATTTCAACGTCTATTTTTTAACGTCTATTTAAGACTTAAAAAGACGAAACATTTCAACGTCTATTTTTTAATCTTTGAGTTATAAGGAATGAGAACTACCCTATTATGCTTAACAAATTGCAGGAAATTGGTTTCTATCTAAAAGGATGGTATTTTGTTGATTGGATGTTGAAATGTTGAAAACTAAAAAAAAATTCTGCAGGAAATCTGGCGGAACCTTCAGGATACACAAGCGGAACCCGTGTGAGGGTTCCGTCCGATCCGTTGGGCCATTTCTGGGTTGCCCAGAAAATACACTGGCGGAACCCATTCTAGGGTGCCGCCAGATCCGCCAGACCTGAAAAACAATACAGTCCGCGATTTTGACCCGCGAGATGATTTTCAAATTTTTCGAAAACTCCTAAAATCAAAAATATAATGCATATCTGGTTAGGTAATGCAACAAATGGACATGTAAACACGCATACCATAGGACTTTGACCGGGGGGTAGCGAATTTCACTATACTTAGTGAAAATTTCATAAACATGAAAATTTGACAACTTGCCAAAAGTTTTCTACCTGTATCATTGTTAGTTAATACATGTTTCAAATAGTATCACAAATTTTACCAACACACAAATACATCACAAACATTGTTTAAACGACCAAATTTTTAAATAGCACCTTGTGCCAAACACTCCTACACACCCGCACTCATTGACGGTCAATCTTGTTCTTGAGCTTTCCAAGGAATCTTCCAAGATTCTTAAACATCCTCTTTGTTTGCTTGAACTCCGCCGACTCATTTGGAATATCTAGAAGTTGGGATAGGTATTCTAGAGGTGGGAGCCTAGAGTTGGGCAAATAGTCATCTTCACTCATTGAGGAAGATGATGAGGAGGTAGGAGGATGAGGACGTTTTCCTTGGGCTTTGTAAACTCTCTTATCACTAAATGGGACAAAGGTGTGTGGAATGAGAGAGTAGTCAAGACGAAGACAGTTTGAAGTTGGTGGAATGGGAGAGATGAACCTAAATAGACGGGTCAAGAGCATTCTATACGGCATAGCCGTTGTGCCATGCACGGGAATGTCGGCCATTCTCTTGGCCATGTAGTAGGCAAGGTTGAAGGGTTGCCTAACGGACAAAGAGTAGAGCATGTAGCAAAGGCAAAGATTTATATGATCTCGATTTCCTATGGTGCTAATGACATTTGCTCTAAGGACTTCCTCCCATTTCTTGAATTGGGGCTTGAGTTCATTCATTTCCATTCCATATGGGTCCTTTTCGACCTCATTTCCCGAACGGGTTCTCCTAGTGTTGGTTGTCCTAACAAAGAGGTGGTCACGAAGTACATCTTTTGACACAAGAGGGGTGTCATAGGGATGGATGCGGTCAAAGAGTGTGTCAAGAGTTGAGAGGGAGTGCAAGTCAGAGTAGATGCAAGTACCACGGTTTGGGACACCTATGATTTGAGCAAACTCCTCAAGAGTGAAGGAGTATTGATGACCACTAGCCCTAAAGTTGATAGACATGCGACCATACTCATCCGTGGAGAGAGTGACGGATGCATAGAATTCTAGAATGAACCTGGGACAAATAGGCCCATCAATTTCTAAAAGACACTCAAAGTTGATTGTGGCAAATTCGGTGTAGAGGTTTGTGCCTTCTAGGAAGGACGGGTCAATGGTTCTACCCTCATGGACATAATGTTTTTCTAAGGCTTTGAAAACATCGACTTGATTTGGGGTAAGGCCTTTGGTTTTGTGGTGTTTGGGTAGTTACTTAATGGTGTCCTTGTGGTCGTAGTGGGTTAGAGGAGGCATGATGATTCCTAGAAAAACAAAATTTCACATTTTAGTCTAAGTAAACGACTATTGTAATGTGGTTGTTCTAGTGTGTGCCTATATGAAAACAATGTGGAGGTGTGGTTATCTTGACTCATTTTGATGCTTCAAAAACGTTTTATAATGCAAGTTTTGTTATAAAACAAAAGATAACCCAAGCGCTCCTAGTTCAATGTAGCTTCGTTTGAATGTACTCGAAAATACATATTGGTTATGTATTCCCTTTAGCATTCAAGAGACATTATGCAAGTGATGTTTTAAACATAACGTTTTGATTTTGTATTCTCAATGTGAGACGAAAAAATATTTGTCCTATTTGTGAGAGATTTTTGGAAAAATTTGACATGGGGTGTTTTAGCAAACATGTTTGCACTTAGTAAGAATGCAATTCCTAACTATGGGGAACATGATTAGTTTTGTTAAACACCTAATTTCATGCATGAGTTTCTCAAGTTAATGCATAACCCCAAGTTTTTGTTTTTGTGCAAAAAATAGAATTCCTAGACTCAGATCAGGATTGTAATCAAGTTTAGAATACTTACAATGATGATTGTTTTGCAATGTGAGTGAAAGGAAGACCAAGAAATCGCAGGTATGGATAGATGGTAAAGTGAATAGTAACAGTTTGGAAGTGGTGGTATGAGATAATGGGTGTTTGGTTTAATATAAACAAAAAAATGATTCTGCAAGTCGGCGGATATGGCGGACCCTTGAATTGGGTTCCGTCCATTGTGTCTGAGGGTTCCGCCGACCCTGCTGAGAAAAAGAGTTATGGATTTGTTTTGATTTTTGTGATTTTTGTCTAATGTCCAGAACTACAATGTAGGTTCCATGAGTCCTAAGCCTATCCTAAGAAGGTTAAAAGGTTCACATTTAAGGGGTTTTGTGAGAATGTCGGCTATGTTGTCTTCGGAAGAAACTTTCTCAATTGAGATATTTCCTTTTTGAACGTTGTCACGAAGGAAATGATGACAGATTTCAATATGTTTCGTACGAGCGTGTTGAACCGGGTTTTTACTAAGATCAATGGCACCTTTGTTGTCACAAAGAATTGTGATGTCGTTAAGTTGAATTCCGTAGTCGACAAGAGCTTGCTTCATCCAAAGAGCTTGTTGACATGCCTTTCCGGCCGAAACATACTCGGCTTCCGTTGTTGAGATAGCAAGAGCCGTTTGCTTCTTAGAGAACCATGAGGTGAGACAATGTCCAACAAAAGTACAAATACCACTTGTGCTTTTTCTATCAACATAGTCACCGGCATGATCCGAGTCGGCATACACTATTGTGTCTATTCTCGTTACTTTGGGATACCATAAACCTAAATGTGTAGTGCCCTTAATATACCTAAAAATCATTTTAACGGCTTCAAGATGAGTAGTCTTAGGATCTTCTTGAAAATGAGCACATAGGCAAACACTAAACATAATGTCGGGTCTACTAGCCGTTAGGTAAAGTAGACTACCAATCATACCTCTATATTTAGTGCTATCTACGGATTCACTTTCCTCATCCTTGGTGAGTTTAGTTTCCGTGGACATGGGTGTTTTGATTGGTTTCGAATCTTCTAATCCAAATTTCTTAAGCATGTCCTTAATATATTTAGATTGGTTAAAGAAGATACCATCTTCTAGTTGTTTAATTTGGAGTCCTAGGAAAAAGTTGAGTTCTCCCATCATACTCATTTCAAACTCGTCATGCATGATTTTTGAGAAATCCACACATAATTCTTGACAAGTTGATCCGAATATTATGTCATCAACATAGATTTGGACTATGATAATATGTGAATCTTTCTTCTTAGTGAAGAGAGTATTATCAACTAAGCCCATGGTATACTTATGGTCAACTAGGAAGGTTTTAAGTCGATCATACCATGCTTTTGGAGCTTGCTTAAGTCCGTAAAGAGCCTTTTTAAGTTTATACATATGATTTGGTTTTTCAAAATCGATGAAGCCCGGTAGTTGAGCAACATACACTTCTTCATTAATGACTCCGTTTAGAAATGCACTTTTGACGTCCATTTGAAAAAGTTTAAAATTGTGTGCACATGCATATGCAAGTAAGATTCTAATTGACACGAGCCTAGCAACCGGAGCAAAAGTTTCATCGTAGTCAATGCCTTCTTGTTGATTATATCCTTGTGCAACTAGCCTAGCTTTGTTTCTAGACACAATTCCATTTTCATCCATTTTATTACGAAAGACCCATTTTGTTCCAATTATCGTTTGACTCTTTGGTTGAGGAACTAATGTCCATACATCATTCCTAACAAATTGGTTTAACTCTTCTTGCATTGAAATTACCCAAGACTCATCCTTAATGGCTTCATTAATGTTTTTCGGTTCAATGGTTGACACGAAACAAAAGTAGTTGCTTTCATTTTGAACTTTTGATCTTAGTGTTCTTTCGTTAATGTTGCCTATGACACTATCTAATGGATGACTTTTAGATTCATTGACATTGACAAGTTCTTTGTTTAATAGTTCATCTTCCTTGTCATTACTTAAGATCTCTTGACTTTCTATTGCTTGGCTTTCAACTAAGTCATCATCTACCAAAGGTGATGTCTTAGAGGGAGGTGGACTCTCGTCAAATGTTACGTTCAACGATTCCTCGACTCTTAAGGTTTCTTTGTTCAAAACAATGTAAGCTTTACTATTTTGTGAATATCCAAGAAATACACCTTCATAAGACTTTGGGTCAAATTTGGTGAGATAATCCTTGGTGTTAAGAATGAAGCATTTACTCCCAAACACTTTAAAGTATCCTAATGTAGGCTTTTTACCTTTATATAGTTCATAAGGAGTTTTCTTCAAAAATGGTCTAATTAAGACTCGATTTAAAATGTACGTTGATGTGTCAACGGCATTACACCAAAACTTTTGTGGAATGTTTTGTTCATTAAGCATTGTTCTACTCATCTCTTGCAATGTCCGGTTTTTACGTTCTACTACACCATTAGATTGAGGGGTACGAGGAGCCGAAAAGTTATGAGTAATATCATTAATATCACAAAAGTTTCCAAATTGAAATTCATTATCAAATTCACGACCGTGATCCATTCTAATAGACACAATATTAGACCCTACTTGATTTTGAATTTTCTTACTTAGAATCTCAAATTTATCAAAAGCTTCATTTTTACTTTTCAAAAATTTTGTCCAAGTATATCTTGAGTAATCATCGACTATGACCAAAGTGTAGAAGTTACCTCCATAACTTTGTATAGCGGATGGACCAAATAAATCCATATGCAAAAGTTCTAGACACCTAGATGTAGAAACCAAGTTTTTAGCCTTATGGCTACTATGGACTTGTTTACCGACTTTGCAAGCATCACAAAAGTGTTGGTCATATTTCAACTTAGGTAGGTTTCGAACTAAGTCTTTGGAGGAGAGGTTTTGAATTAGTCTCATGTTAGTGTGTCCTAAACGTCTATGCCATAAAGTTGAAGATTCATCTAATGAAGTAAGACAAAGTTTGTCTCTAGATGTTGGATCCATCTTCATGACGTATACGTTGTTCTTAAGAACACCTTTGGCTATGGTTATACCATCTTTAAGTATTTTACTTCTGTTTTCACTAAAAAGGACATTATACTTATTACGACAAAGTTGACTAATACTAAGGAGATTAAAACCTAAGTTATCAACATGAGCTATATCATCTATAAAAAGGGAGTCATGAGAGATTGTACCTTTTTCGATGATTTTGCTCTTAGCTTTACTACCAAACGTAACATTACCTCCATCACATTTGTGATATGTAGTGAAGAGGATTTTGTTACCCGTCATGTGCCTTGAACAACCGCTATCTTTAATCCATTCATCCGGTTCCAAACAAACTTTGAGGCACACCTATTTTACGAAAAACACTCAAACATTTGGTCCCCAATTTCTCACGGGTCCATTTTGGTTAAGCATACCATTATTAACTTGTTCCAAGTATGAAAATAGAACATAAGGGTTCCATGACATGTAATTTGGAGTTTGGTAATGTCCAGGAGTGTTTTGGTTCCAAACATGTTGGTAGTTTGGTCGAGTGTTGAAGTTGCTCTTTGGAAAGGGGCATTTGGGAATTGGATTCTTAGGTCTTGGTTGAGTAGTCTTAGGTCTTGGTTGAGTAGTCTTAGCTCTAAATTCGTTTTTACTAAGTCATACTCCAGTTTTAAAGGCAGGTTTTGTTCCATTTTTATATGTGACTTTAACAAATTTTGAACGATCCGATGTGGAGGATGTTATTGCTGCAGCAGACCTGGCAGAACCTTCAGGTTCAACGGGCGGAACCCTGGATTGGGTTCCGTCTGTTACGCGGGCTGCTGTAGCAGTTTTGTTAGTTTCTTATGCATTCTTTTCTTATTTCGTTTGACCCTTTGAAGTTTCTATTTTCATGAATCCTAGTCCTGTTTTATCAAAGGGTGACTTTTGAAGTTTCATAATTTCATCCGCACAAGAAATGCTCTTATCGAACTTCTTAAACTTTGTGGTTTGTTTTATTAGATCATTTTGAGTAATTTTAAGTTTCTCAACTTCGATTTTAAGCTCTTCTCATGATTTGCAAGATGTGTCAATACCTTTACTCTTTTCTAATCTCTTAGCTTTTTCTTTTAACTCATAAACTTTATTTTCTAAAAACTCCTTTTAGTTTTCAAAAACTTATTTTTGTTTATGATTTTTAAGCTCAATTCACAAAGTTTGTTATATTCTTTTTGTAAGGTGTCATCATCAATAGAGGAGTAAGATGAGTCGGAGAGTACCTCATTTGAGTCGTGAGCCATGAGAGCAATATCATCATTCTTTGGCTCATCATCATCTCCTTCATAGTCACTCCAAGCACCACCCACAAAAGCTTGTTGAGGTTTGCTTTTGGGCGGTTTTGGACATTCTCCTACTAGATGACTTGTGTCTCCACACCTATAGCATTTCCTTTCAACCTTTCCTTTCCTATCATCACGATCTTTTCGGAAAGTTTTCTTGTCATCTTTAGGTTGCCTTACAAACTTCCCTCTTCTACGAAAGAACTTCTTGAAGTCTCTAAAGGCCATAGCATATTCCTCATCATCACTATCCGAAGTAGATTCTTCATCATCACTTGATTGGACTCTAGCTTTCAAGGCAATGGACTTAACTTTTTCTTTCTTGCCTATAACTAGTTCCGAATCTTTTTCCATTACCATTTCATGAACTTTGAGGTTTCCAATTAGCTCGTCAAGTGACATGCTTGAAAGATCCTTGGATTCTTCAATTGCCGTCACTTTTGCTCTCCACTTCGGATGAAGTACTCTAAGAAATTTCCTGACAAAATTCTTACTACAAAAAGATTCATCAAGTGCTTTAAGTGAAGTAATAATAGTGTTAAACCTAGCAAATGCATTATCAATAATCTCATCTTCGGAAATAACAAATTGTTCATATTGTTGAACAAGAAGATCAATTTTGTTATCTTTAACTTGTGAGTTTCCTTGATGAGTGACTATTAAAGATTGCCAAATATCTTTGGCGGTTTTACACATAAAGACTCTGATAACGCTCAAAATTAACATGTTTTTAGTCATGTTATTGTTTGTTTTATGTGTGGAAATTGGTCATATTTGTATATATTTGTTACTTAATCGTAGAAAAGTGTTTATGCATGCAAATATAGCCAAAAGTAGGTAAAAATGATTAAAAGATGAAGAAATGAAGTGGTCATGCATTTTTGGAGAGTTTCAAGAAGATCAAAGAAGAAAGAAATGTCGCATGGACAAAAGGATTTGATAAAGACAAGTATTCTACACGTAATTATCAAGGAAATATCAAGTTCTAATGGATAAAGTCATGCCACGAAGAAAAATAATGCATGTAACGTAAAAAGACAAAGAAAGAATGTTCAGACAGTTGCCAACCGATCGGATGCAACTCGCATTCGATTCGGCTGGAAACGTGCCAAAAGAATTACCATCCGATCGGATGGTGATAAACCGATCGGATGGAGATGACTGAAGTTACAAGTTTGCATTTATGGACGTATTTACTCCCCATAATCATGTGTGGCTGATCATTTCTGCTTATTAACTTCAGATGGACGTTTTTACTTGGAAGATAAGTGTCATTATGCTATATAATGACTACTTAGGGTCTATAATTACTTGTACCACCAAATATCTAACTTAGTATTACACCAAATCTTGTTAGTTTATCTTATATTGCTTGAAAGTTTACTAAGTGTTGTAGAAACGTCCAGAACGTGTTGAGTTAGAGTCTCAAGCATTGGTTCGAGTGTGGATTTGTTTACTTACGTTAGTGAGCAATTGGAGGAGTGTGGTTGCTATAGTTCCACAAGCTTATTCATTGTAATTCTCAAGACTAGGTACACCTTGATACTTATAATGAACAATTGTTACTTTGAGTTTTATGAAAGTTTTCTTATTTACTTGTGTTTTAATATGATTGCTATGGAGTAATTTGTGATATACACAATATGATGTGATTGGTTAATGGAGTATTCTTTTATGAAAAAGGTGATGCATGAAAACATATCTATTTTATGAGTTTGTTGAGATAACATCTTTTCTTGCTTAATTTGTCGGTAAAAACAATCTCTTGAAAAATAGGTCCGAAAGGAATTTCAACTTGTTTTTATTCCAAAATATTAATGCACCAAATTAGTATGGAATATGATGCTTGACAACCATCTTATTTACTTTTTAAAATGGATTTGAGACGATTTCATAACGAAAAAGGACCGAAAGGATTCGTAGGAATTCATAAGAAAAGAATTGATTTTCAAAACAACCATGTGATTATAGAATTGTCATACTAATTTGATATGTCCAAAAGGAGTCATTTAGGTGATAGAATTCTTAGTGGTAGTTAAAACATGACATACATCATAGATTGTATAACTACTCATTTTTAGTTGCGCATCATAACAAGTTTTACACCAAAATTTATACTTAAATTGTCATAATACTCCTAATTACCAATCAAGGAATTATACACAAGTATATGTTTAGTTTTTATTGAGTTTCTTTTAAATTAATATTTTATATAAATTTGGATTGACAACCCTTATTTAACAAACGTTTTTCTTATTACTAAAACAACCAAATCCCTTGGGACGATCTCGACTTACCCACCTTTATTACACCGGACGAGTATACTTGCTCGTATGTGCTAAATAATAATCGGATAATTCGTGTTTATAAATTTTAAAACTTGTACTAATAAAACGCACATCAGACTCTTTCATATTCTTTCTTAGGCAAAGCATTGTAAAGCATCATTTTAGCTTCATTATTTTTAGCAATCAATTTCTTTTGATCATCATCTTTAATATTAGTAACTATATTATCACCATCAATGATTATATACCATAAATCTATATCTTTAGATTTCACGTAAGTTTCAAAACGGTTTTTCCAATATATAAAACCATTTGCTTCAAAAAGTGGTGGTCTTTGCATAGATTGCCCTTCTTTGTAATTTTCAAAATCCATGGATCGTTTCAAGTTTTAAAGCACAATATATTTTAAAAGCTTGAGTAACGTAGCTCTTGATGCCAATTGTGGAAAACTAGAAGGGAGGTTGATTAGTTTACCGTTTAAAATCTTTTTAACTTGTTTAATTAGCTTTGAAACTTTCCGTTTGATCAAAGATATATACACAAACACAATATATAACATGCAAGTAAATGAAAGAAACGATCAAACCACAACACGAGTATTTATCGTGGATCGGCTACAAGGACTCTTTCTCCTTGCCCTACGTCTACGCCCCGAGTATCCAACTCGAGAGTTTCTTTCACTAGTCAACAAGCTCCTTACACCGGCGGAAAAAACCTTACACGTCGCTTATACACGTTTACCGACACTAAGCTAGATGTCGAGTTCTTTTACAAGGGTACAACCACTCCCGTTAGTTCTTTTACAAGGGTACAACAACTCCCGTCACACTTTGTATTTTGAGGACTAAAATACTAACCGATCACTACTGAAAATACACAATCAAATGAAGTGTAAACTACACAAGTCTACACAATGCTAAGCTAACAAGTCTTGCAACGTTGTGTTGAATACTTGTAACTTTTTATGAACTCGTGAATCTCTTTGCTACAAAAAGAAACTTCACATATGAGATGTTAAAGAGTTAGATGAAAGAATGGATGAATGTGTGAAAATATGATGTAGAGTGATAAGCCAAAAATCAAACTTGTGGCTTAGTATTTATAGCAAAACCTTCTGCAGGCCTGGCGGATACGGCGGAACCCTCAGATGGGTTCCGCCCGTGTACCCCCAGGGTTCCGCCGGGCTTGCAGTTGGTTTTCAATAAATCTTGCAAACCAAACAATGTCACATCTCATTACACCTAGTCAAACACAAAACTTGTGCAAGCAAACATATGGTTAGCCAAACACACCTTCTTTCCATAAATGTATATTGACAAAACTTGCCATAAATGTGATGTGACATTTCTATTTTAAGAAATAAAAAGTGTTGTGTTTTATGAAATGTAAAATGTAGCAAATGTCTAGTTTATGCAAGTCTTTAAAACTAAGATTATGTTTTACTTAGAAACTAAAGTTTACATTTTGTCGTTAACAAAACTTAGCAAAGATCGTAAAATATAAATAACGTTTTTAGGCGATATTTGTATTAACACAAAGAAAACAGAGATCACGTTCAAATTAACGTTTTCCAATAAAATTGTCTACAAAACACAAAATTCCTATTTCCAACTTTAATACACAAAACTACGAAACACTTATTCATTTATTTATTTATTTTTATTTTTTTTTGTTTTCACCTATTTTCATTTAAAATACCGCCAATCCGTTTTCGTCCGTTTTTTTGTGTTTCGTCATTTTTTTTACGTTTCCGTCCATCATTTACGTTTTCTTCTGTTTTTTTATGTTTTCTTCCGTTTTATTACGTTTTCGTCAGTTTGTTTACGTTTTCGTTTGATTTTTTAAGTTTTAGTCTGTATTTTTACGTATTCGTCCATTTTTTTATGTTTTCGTCTGTTTGCTTACGTTTTCACCTATTTTTTTGCGTTTTCGTCCGTTTATTTACGTTTTCGATTGTCTTTTACGTTTTCGTCTATTTTTACGTTTTGTCTGTTTTTTAACGTTTTCGTCCGTTCTTTTACGTTTTCATCCGTTTTTTACGTTTTCGTCCGTTCTTTTATGTATTCGTTCGTTCTTTTACTTTTTTCGTCTATTTTTTTACAATCTCGTATGTTTTTATACGTTTTCGTCTATTTTTTAAGTTTTTCAACAATTTTTCTAAGTTTTCGTTTGTTCTTTTACATTTTCGTCTGTTTTTTTACGTTTTCGTCCGGTTTTTTTACGTTTTCCTATGTTCTTTTAAGTTTTCTTTTATTTTTTTAATTTTTCGTCTGTTCTTTTACGTTGTCGTCTGTTTTTTTTACGTTTTTGTTAGTTTTTTTTAACGTTTTCGTCTATTTTTTTACGTTTTCGTCTATTTTTTTAATCGTTTTCGTCTGTTTTCTTACGTTTTCGTCTGTTTTGTTTTTTTGTTTTCGTCCGTTCTTTTACGTTTTATCTGTTTTTTTATGTTTTCATCTGTTTTTTACGCTTTTGTATGTTTTTACGCTTTTGTTTTTTTTTTTACGTTTTCGTCCGTTTTTACGCTTTCGTATGTTTTTACGTTTTTATTTTCGTCCATTCTTTAACGCTTTCGTCTATTTTTTACGTTTTCTATTGTTTTTTATGTTTTCGTACGGTTTTTTATGTTTTGGTCCGATTCTTTACGTTTCCATTAGCTTTTTTACATTTTCGTCTGAATTTTTATGTTTTTGTCTGTTGTTTTACGTTTTCGTCTATTTTATTACGCTTTCGTCTACTTTTTTATGATTTTGTCCATTTTATTACGTGTTCGTCTTTGTTTTTACGTTTTCATCCGTTCTTTATGTTATCATCCGTTTTCTTACGTAAGATAATGTAAGAAAACGCAGAATAATGTACAAAAAACTTTCTAAAATGTAAAAAAAGGGATGAAAGCATAAAAAAACAGACTAGAACATAAAAAACAGACAAAAACGTAAAAAATGGACGAAAACAAAAACGTAAAAACATACATGGTAAGGATTTATTTGTTACGCTTTTAAGGGGTCATTTAAAACGTAAATCGTAATTATATGGTCAAATATTGCCTCAGATCGTTTCATTTATCATTTTAGGTATTTGGGACGTGATTTTTGGAAAATGTCGCATTTTGGACGTTTTTGGACTCAAAAGTGAAGAAAACAACAAAGTCAAGAAAAACGTCAGGAATTACACCTGACTGCATCAGGCATTGGAAGCTGACGCCGTCACTTGAAGTTAAGGAAGCCGGAAAATATCAAACGTGACGCTCCAGTGAACCATTTGAGGATTTACACCTGACAGCGTCAGGTGTAGTTGGAAGTAGGCCGTCAGGTGCTATAACAAGACGGCCAAGAAGGTTTAAAGCTTGACAATGTCAGAAGTTGGATTGCACAATACGAAACCCTAAAAGCGGCGTTCTGACGGCGTCAGGATTTATAACCTGACGCCGTCAGCCTTGTAAAGTCTATATATAGTTTTCGACTTTTCATTCATTAAGTGTGTAACTTTTGAGACAAAACCCTAAACGATTTTCAGAGGTTTTTAAGGATTTTCCTACACTCTTTCTTGCATGTTCAATTGAAGTTAAGTTGATCTTTTAATAATTCAATATGTCTATGTGTTGTTTGATTAATTTTATGCTTTTCTTCCCTTTAACATGCTAGTAGTGTTTGCTTAGATCTAATGAAACCTAGTTACTGATTGTTGATACGTTGTACATTGTTAGTTGATGCTACACCTTAGGCCTAAAAAAACTGGCTGACCTATATATGTAACTAGCTTGAACGTCTTAGGAATGGCAATCGCATGTACACTGTGGTTTTTCTCATTGTATTTAATGCATGAATTGATGTTAGTGATCCTATAGTTTGGGGTTCTAAACGTGCAACTATTAGGAGAAATTGATATTCATAGAGTTGGGGAAGGCTGTTACACCCCAACGACTGGTATTAAGGAATACAACGCTTCTGTTAAACAATTGCACTGTGAAATTCAACAAGTCAACAAGAGATAAATAGGGAGTAATTATGTCTAAGTAAACACGTTTGTCTCACAATAAGAAGTCCAACAATTTCCTTTTTTTTAGTTAATTTTATTTTTGTTTATTAGTTTAATTAATAGCTTTTGGGTTAGTTGATTCGCAACTAATTTCGCCCACTCCTTTCAAAACCGAGATTCAATTGCTTTCATAAAAAAATATAAAAATACAAAAAGAATCATCCCTCACCTTTAGACCTAGTTGACCTACACTTCAATCCTAACGACACTATTCCCCTAGAGAACGATCAATCCCCCGGACATACCAATACTATATGATGCGTGGGAATTGCACCAGGCTTTACCTCTCGAGGGATCTCGAGAAGCTTACAACCCCCACCAGGCAGTATACCTGATCGTTGTAGTATAGTATAGTGACAAGTACCAGGGGATTGATCGTTCAACTTAGGAATAGTGTCGCTAGGATTAGAAAGCCTAAAGACTAGGTCTAAAGGTGAGGGATGATTCTTTTTGTATTTTTATGTTTTTATAAAAGCAAGTAAAATCTCGGTTTTTAGAGGAGTGGGTGGAATTAGTTGCTAGTCAACTAACCCAATTACTAAGATGCAATCAAAATTAAATAATAAAAATGAAAATAAACTAAATTAACTAGTGGTGTGAGCAATATATGGGAGAATTCTGTTTACTTAGATTTCACTACTCCCTAGATATCTTTTACGGGTTAATTACTTGTTACAGTTGCGTGGATGACGGATTGTATTCCTTAATACCATTCATGGGTGGCGTACTTACTTCCCCAATCCTATAAGCTCCTACTTCACTCCTATGTCGAGCCGGCTAAGAAGTTCCTAACATGGGATCACTAGAATTCGCTCATGCATTAAATACAATCATAAAAACCTAGTACACATCGGTTCATGTTTCTTAAGACGTTCAAGCAAGTTACAAAATGGAGATCTGCCAGTTTTCTTAAGCCTAACATTGAAATCATTCATCCATTACAACTATAAACAAGCAATCAACCTATAATCAACATCTAGGTTTCATTACAGCTAAGCAAACACATGAAAGATATAGCATAGCATGTTATAATCAAGACAAGCAAAAGATATATTCAAACAACACATAGACATACTGAATGAATTGAAAGAAAACTTATCTTAATTGAACATGAAAGGTTTCAAGGGGCGAAAACCCTTGAAAATACTGTTACAAACGACCTAGGGTTTATTAGGCTCGGCCCTAGTATTCTCCGCACAAGTTCCTCCTCTAATGAATGAAAAATAGAAAAGTATATATAGATTTTGTGAGGTGACGGCGTCAAGAGTAAATTTCTGACGCCATCATCTCGCTGCCAATAAAGTTCTCGGATTACCTAGATCTGGGTTTGACGCCGTCACGTGTAATCCTTCTTCAGGCCGTCAACAAAATAACTCTTGACGCCCTTCTTCTGACGCCTTCAGGTTTTCTCTGGGTCGTCATGGATTTTGCTCTTGACGCCGTCATATTTTCCTTCTTGACGCCGTCAGGTACTGTTCCCAGCATGGAAAATTAAGTCTTTGCCGTTTTCTTCACTTTTATGCTCCAAAAACGTCCAAAATGATTCCTTTTCCAGAATTCACTCCCAAAGTACCTAAAATCATAAAAGGAACGATTTAGGGCAATATTTGATCAAATAAATTCAATTCCGGGCTTAAATGACCCCCTAAAAATGGTTCATTTTTTGCCTCATCATATACCCTTACACTTGAGATTTGCTTGTCCTCAAGCAAATGCGCTTTTACTCTAGTCAAAATACAAGTTAGGGGTCATTTAACACTAATATAAAAGTAATTACAACAAATAATCGTTCCACTAAAGACCAAAGACAAGCACGGAGGTCATATACTAGCACCTCACAAATAGTGTTTAGATACTCACATCTCTCGGGTGTAATAAAGTAATATCACAATATGAAAATAGAAAACATCTCTCACTACCTGTCATAACAAAATAGATTACCATAGGCTTGGGAAAGGATCAAACCTCAACCACATGGCGTAAGCACCTAGGATAAACTATCAAAGATGTCTTTTTAAAGGGTTGTAATGTTAGGTATACGGATATGAAATACACGGTTTTGTTGGATATAGGCAATCTTTACTGGTGGCGAGTTAATAATCTTGGTTAATTACATGTACAATATGGCGTTGCTAAGCCAAGACTAGACTCAACTTAAGCTAATAAATCAAAAATAACAAAAAAATAAAATAAACATAGAATGAAACGGGATGGTAGTCCGTATGTTTTTCTCTTTTTCTCTTTTTCTATATATATATATATATATATATATATATATATATATATATATATATATATATATATATATATATATATATATATATATATATATATATTCTTTTCTTTTTCTTGATTTTTCGATTTTTTTTTTTTTTTTTTTTGCATACACTCTTACCCTACCATCCAAAATAATACATAATAGGGAATGAGCATTCCCCTTACATTTGAATTTTTATATACTTTACAATAAACTAATATAATGACTCAAATTAAGATAATCAAAACACTTGGAGTACTTTTAAGATTAACGTACATATGGTGGTAATATAAGATGTTCTTCCCCATTGCTCCATAACATTAGTACTTTACCCATGAGTCCCAATCGTCCCAAAACAATATGTACAAGGATATGACTCGACTTAGCAACCATGTAATCAATTAGATAATTCACTAAGGGTTTAAACAAATAACAATAATGCACTAAAGATGAGTGCATACACGGAAGGCTAAGGCGATTTGGTTGTACATTTAAGTGAGGTGTAACAAATTCTTCCTTTAAGTAAGATGCTTAAAGTTAGAAACGAAAAGATAGGCTCGGAGGGGTGTACTAGGGGTTTCGTGTACTAAAAATGAGTACAACGCTAAGGTGTGGGAAAATTAGTTGACTTAACTAGCCAAGTAATATGACTTAAATGGTAAAGTAATTATGATACGGGTTTAACACAAGGGTGATCCTAATGCCTCTTATCATGTAGTAAATCCTACTACACGAATGTAGTTTCACTAGCGGTCTCGGGATGCATCACTAACGCAAGTTCTAGAATCTAAATGCTACCGGTACACTTATAAGCACTAATAGTAAATGCTTTTCCTATCAAATCTAAAGGCGAACCTCACATATTTGGGTGGAAAATTTTTCTGAATGGTATGGTTTTGTGCTAGTCATACAATCTCCTATCCATGAGACGCTTGCTAAGGCTAAAGTTTCACTCCTAAATGTTGTAAAAAATTTTAAATTTGGCGCTAAAATTGCACTAACAAGTATTTCTCATAGTTTTATTACACACCTACCATCAAACAAACAAACTCAAGCGAAAGTGTATCTGTAAGGTATCATCATTTTACCCTCCCCTTACACTTAGGATGAACATTGTCCCCAATGTTCAAGTAAAGAATGTAAAAGTAAAACAGGTAAAAGAATGAAATCAAATACTCCCCTGATTCGCTCGGTATGGATAATATGGTAACTAGGTTAGATCTTCCTCCAAGAAAATGAACAATCAAAGCTTCCCTTCCAGAATATAAATCATCTTCATGTCATATATAACCTGTTAAACCTGAGAAAACAGACAAGGCAACCTCGCATAAAATCGGCGGCAATCTATATATGCTAACAAATCTTAGAAAACAAAATAAGATATAATGCTTGTGGAATGATGTTTGCAGATCTCCTGGAGACTATAAAACTAAAGATTCAACAAAAACTTTAAGACTCCGTTAGAAAAACAAAACTGGTAAAATTTCTAGAATTTTACACGTGACGCCGTCAAGAATTTCTTCCTGACGCCGTCAGAAGTGACCTGCAGAAATTCTTATGTTAAGTTTCCGAAAAAACTTCATCCTACTTCCTGGAAAATCCTGCAAAACACCATTATGACTCGATACAAGCATTTGACTCTAACAAATATGAATATACATGTTCACTTAATATTGTGGAGAATCATGATCGAGTTTGTTTCTTAAAAACATATTTGGGGTTTCCCCTTACACTTATCTTTTGCGAAATACCTTTGGATGAAGTTAAGACTAAGCCAAACAACAAAATAAAGTATTTTCACCATTTTAGTTTTGAAACATGATCTACCAACAATAAAAATAAAACATGCATACGGAAGCAAATAACAATCAAACAAAATAAAAATCACACAAAACATGGGTTGCCTCCCAAGAAGCGCTTTTCTTTATTTACGAGTCTTGTAGCTAGACTCAAGGTCATGGGTTACTACGTGACATGGGTGAGTTCCTCATTGAGGACATCTTTGGGATCAAACTTAGGTTTCAACTTCCTATCGGTTTTCTTAGTACGGTATGATCTTTCAAACTTTTCTCCATCCGGATCATACAAAATCATCTTCATATGCCATGATCCGTCACCTTCCTTAGGTGGCTTGTCCCACCTCCATTTACAATTATCCCCCTCTTTTTTCCACTTGTTCATCTCTATATTAATAGGCATTACGCTTAAGAACTCAATCATTTTCCTAAAGACTAGGGGGTCCTCAAAAGGGTCTAGCTCTTCATCTCTAGCTATGAGTTGTTCCACCGAATATGTCTTATCGATGAAATCTTTTTCTAGATAGAATGGGCGTTGAGGTCCTATAAAGTTTCTTTCTATCCAAGGTCCATATCTAGATGGTCTCCTATTCATCTCTACCCAATGTGGTGTCGGTTCATCCTCACAATCATAGCTATGTTTCTTGACATCATACACCGACCAAGTATCGCCCTCACCTACTGCTATTTTAGACTCCTCACAATCTATCATGGCGCTGGCGGTAGCTAAAAATCCTCTTCCTACTAACAATGGGCATGTAGTGTCACTAACCATGTCTAGGACGTGAAAATCTGCTAAGATAGTTAACTTCCCTACATGAAAAACTACATCCTTAATCATCCCAACCGGGTGGGCAATACTCCCATCCGCTAGACCAATTAATACCTCCGTCTCCTCTAACTTTCCTAACTTGAGAGTGGTGAAAAGGGATAAGGGAATCAAGTTGAGGCTTGACCCTAAATCGGCTAGTGTGTCGAAAGCTTCGGATCTTCCTATCTTACAAGGCAAAACAAATATACCCGGATCATCAAGCTTTTTAGGCAACTTGTTTTGAACGAAGGCGGTCCCATTTTTACCTAGTTTAAATTTCTCATATTTTTCTAGGAGGGCACTATAGTAGGGAGCACGGGCTAAGACATCAATGACGGGACGTTCAAGGTGAAGCTCCTTGAATTCATCGTCAAGGTCTTGCGTAGGAGGTGTTTCAACTATGCTTTTGACCGGTTTTATATCGGGTGTTTTATTTGACTGGTCCTTTTGAAGAATTTGGTTTTGTTTGAAACACGTGCTCGTTGATTTAACCGAGTAGTATTGTGGACAAGAAGTGGGTGACGAAACTGATGATATGAAATTAACGTTTAGTTTCGGGTTCTTGACCGTGTCGATTGGGAGTGCTCCCATTTCTCGGTCATTGAGAACTTTCAACAATGTGTCAATTTTGGTGGTCATCTCGCTTTGCTTTTTTTTTAAATCGGCTTCAAACTTAGATATGCGAGCTTCTTGAGATGCCATAAACTTGAACATCAATCCTTCAAGATTGTTGGTACTACCATAGTTGTTAGAAGGATTGTTGTTGAAAGTACGGTTGGAGGGTGGACCGTTTGGTTGGTAACGATTAGGCGGATTGGAAGAATTGGTTTGGTTTTGTTTCCACCTAAGGTTTGGGTGATTTTTCCAAGAAGGGTTGTAGGAATCACCACAAGGGTTTGGCTCGGGTTTGAAAGTGTACCACTTATCTCCCGCTTCGTCGGTACGCGAGGATGCGTAGTCCGCAAAAGCTGTTCCGGGGAGTTCCACACAATCACGAGTGTCATGGGGACCACTACATAATTCGCATGAAGAAGTGATTTTGTTCACTTGGCTTGAAGGCTTAGGAGCTTCGTAAGATTTCATGAGAAACTTGACTTGGTCCTCAAGTTCCATGATCCTACGGTCGGGAGTGCTAGAATTGTTCGAAGGCAAAGATATTGCCTTGACCATTTTGTTCAAATCACGGGGATCATTCCAACTTTCGTTGTCATAGAGAGCAAGATCTTCTATGAGTTCCTACGATTCTTCCGCACTTAGATCACGTAGCTTGCCACCGGCCGATTGGTCAATGGTTCGCCTTGTGGAGAGATCGATATGGTCATAGAAGATTTGGACTTGGAGCCAAAGATCTATGCCATGATGAGGGACTTTTTGGAGTAAGTCCTTGAAACGAGTCCATGCTTCATATAGAGTTTCACCTTGACGTTGTTGGAACATCAAGATATCATTTCTAAGCTTGGTAGTTCTCCCCGGTGGGAAAAATTGAGCAAGGAAACGAGTGGTGAGATCATCCCATGAGGTGATGGATCCCGCGGGTAAACGCTCAAGCCATTGACTAGCTTGATCACGTAGAGAGAATTGGAATAGGCGTAATCGGGTTGACTCTCTAGATGTAGCATCAAGGTCTATAGAATCTATGATTTTAAGGAAGTCCTTGAGATGTTGATTTGGATCTTCGGAACGAAGTCCATGGAATGCACATCCACCTTGCACCAACCGGATGGTGTCGGATCGCAAGGGAGACACATTGGCTCCTTGGGTGAGCTCAATGGTGTTTCGATAGCCTTGGTGGCTAGGTCGGGAATACTCTCCTAGGGTTCGGGGCCTAAGAGGTTGGTTAGCTAGTGATGGGTTTTGTGGGTGGTCTTGTTGTGGTGGGTTGATAGGTTCAAAGATGTTACCATCTTCCATGATGTCGGATGGTAAAGATTACGAACACAAACACGAAGAAATGAGATAGACTAAAGAAAACCTAAAAATAAAAATAAAATCTTACTAGAAAGGAATCTAGCAAGTAGACCTAGTTAAAAGAAATCCTAACCTAGACAATAACTATTCCCCGGCAACGGCGCCAAAAACTTGATGCGTGGGAATTGCACCAGGCTTTACCTCTCGAGGGATCTCGAGAAGCTTACAACCCCCACCAGGCAGTGTACCTGATCGTTGTAGTATAGTATAGTGACAAGTACCGGGGGATTGATCGTTCAACTTAGGAATAGTGTCGCTAGGATTAGAAAGCCTAAAGACTAGGTCTAGAGGTGAGGGATGATTCTTTTTGTATTTTTATGTTTTTATAAAAGCAAGTAAAATCTCGATTTTTAGAGGAGTGGGCGGAATTAGTTGCTAGTCAACTAACCCAATTACTAAGATGCAATCAAAATTAAATAATAAAAATGAAAATAAACTAAATTAACTAGTGGTGTGAGCAATATATGGGAGAATTGTGTTTACTTAGATTTCACTACTCCCTAGATATCTTTTACAGGTTAATTACTTGTTACAGTTGCGTGGATGACGGATTGTATTCCTTAATACCATTCATGGGGTGGCGTACTTACTTCCCCAATCCTATAAGCTCCTACTTCACTCCTATGTCGAGCCGGCTAAGAAGCTCCTAACATGGGATCACTAGAATTCGCTCATGCATTAAATACAATCATAAAAACCTAGTACACATCGGTTCATGTTTCTTAAGACGTTCAAGCTAGTTACACAATGGAGATCTGCCAGTTTTCTTAAGCCTAACATTGAAATCATTCATCCATTACAACTATAAACAAGCAATCAACCTATAATCAACATCTAGGTTTCATTACATCTAAGCAAACACATGAAAGATCTAGCCTAGCATGTTATAATCAAGACAAGCATAAGATATATTCAAACAACACATAGACATATTGAATGAATTGAAAGAAAACTTATCTTAATTGAACATGAAAGGTTTCAAGGGGTGAAAACCCTTGAAAATACTGTTACAAACGACCTAGGGTTTATTAGGTTCGGCCCTAGTATTCTCCACACAAGTTCCTCCTCTAATGAATGAAAAATAGAAAAGTATATATAGATTTTGTGAGGTGACGGCGTCAAGAGTAAATTTCTGACGCCGTCATCTCGCCGCCAATAAAGTTCTCGGACTGCCTAGATCTGGGTTTGACGCCATCACGTGTAATCCTTCTTCAGGCCGTCACCAAAATAACTCTTGACGCCCTTCTTCTGACGCCTTCAGGTTTTCTCTGGGTCGTCATGGATTTTGCTCTTGACGCCGTCATATTTTCCTTCTTGACGCCGTCAGGTATTGTTCTCAGCATGGAAAATTAAGTCTTTGCCGTTTTCTTCACTTTTATGCTCCAAAAATGTCCAAAATGCTTCCTTTTCCAGAATTCACTCCCAAAAGACCTAAAATCACAAAAGGAACGATTTAGGGCAATATTTGATCAAATAAATTCAATTCCGGGCTTAAATGACCCCCTAAAAACGGCTCATTTTTTGCCTCATCACTACACTACAATGACCAGGTACACTGCATGCACGATTGCAAGATTCTCGAGATCCCTTGAAAGGTAAAACCTTTTGTGAGGCCGCAATCCTCGCATCAATACGAAAGCGTAAAAAAACGGACGAAAGTGTAAAAAAACAAATAAAAGCGTAAAAACAAACAAAAGCGTAAAAAAACAGACGAAAACGTAAAAAAAAAAACGTAAAAAAATGGATGAAAACGTTAAAAAATAGACGAAAACGTAAAAAAAACAGACGAAAACATTATAAAACAGGAGAAAACTTAAAAAACGGATGCAAACGTTCAAAACAGATAAAAACGTAAAAACGGGCGAAAACATAATAAAAAATAGGCGAAAACGGGTGAAAACATAAAAAACAGACAAAAACAGACGAAAACGTAAGAGAATGTAAGCAAATGTAAAAAAATGGACGACAACGTTAAAAAACGGACGAAAACATAAAAAAAAAACAGAAGAAAACGTAAAAAAACAGACGAAAGCGCAAAAAAACATTAAATAAAGGATGAAAATGTAAGAAAACGGGTGAAAACGTAAAAAACCGACGGAAACGTAAAAAAAACAAACGAAAACATAAAGAAACGGACGAAAATGGACAAAAACGTAAAAATATGGACGAAAACGTAAAAAGACAAATGAAAATGAAATAAAACGGACAAAAATGTAAAAAACCCGTTGAAAACGTAAAAAAACAGACGAAAACATAAAAAATCGGAGGAATACGTAAAAAAATAGACGAAAACGTAAAAGAACATACGAAAACTTAAAAAAATAGACCCATGACCGAAAACGACCTGTTTGCCACCTCTAATAAAACGTATAAAAATGTTCAGAAACATATGAAAACGGATTAAAGCGGATGAAATAGGAAATTTTACTTTATGTTGAATTTAATGCTTTTATGTCGAATTGTAGTCATTTGAAGATTTTTTCATGTTATTTGTTGTTATATTTTACTTTTTTAATTCTTTATTTTCTCGTTTTAAATATTTTTATAGTTATTTTATTATTTAGTTGGTTAGTTTATAATATTTGTTTTTATGTTTCGAAGATATTTTTATAATAGTACAAAAGTGAATAGAGAATTGAGATAAAAAACAAAAATACTTGAATATGTTTTCTAATTTTGCAAAACGCGTTTTCTAAATTTTCCATTATTTTGCGGAAATAAAACTCTCATCTCTTTTCTTAAAAAAGAAAAAGAAAAAAAAAAGAAGAAATAAACTCCATCGGGTTTGTTTTGGTTTGATTTGATTTATTAAGCCCGTAGTGATTGCCGGTTCAGACAATAAGAAGAAATCAGTTTTCTTCCTCTGACAGAAAAACTAAAATATTTGAAAACCGATTGATTCAAAGAATGAGACCTCCACCTTTGAAATCAAACAACGATACAACATTTATAAACAACAATCTATGGGTAGGAAACTTAACCCCAGATGTAACAGATTCCGATTTACGTGGCTTATTCGAACAACACGGGGTGGTTGAGAGCGTGACGTGTTATCCGTCACGGAGTTACGCTTTTGTTAATATGAAACGTCCTGAAGATGCAAAAAGAGCGAGAGATGCTCTTCAAGGTGTTGGATTACGTGGTGGATCCTTGAAGATTGATTTTGCTAAACCGGTTCGTATATATATAGGGATTTTATTTATTCTTTTTTGTATACCCCGGCTAGGGTTTCTACAACTAACCTTTATAGGATATAGATTATTGCTATAATAATAATAATAATAATAATAATAATAATAATAATAATAATAATAATAATAATTGAATTTTGGTATCACTCAACTAAGAATTAAGTTACTCTCTCTTTAAAAAGTTTATTATGCTAAGCCTATCATCCAACAGCATTCCCCAATCCGACTAGCTGTACGCGACCACCAACATCCACTATTCAAACCTTTATGCATGTGATTATCGATTCAATTCATTCTTGAATCAAGGCCTACTAATTAAGCCAAATTGCTATCAAACTTATATGTACATCTACAAATGATTTTTTTTTGAAAAAAATCAGTCAAAGAGTTGCTCTTAGGAAGATGTTTAGACATACATATATTTTGGGGTGGGTGGATAATATTTCAATTAATCTCTTCAAACCTGTACATGTTTTCAAGCATTTCTCCAACGTCCAAATTGGTTGATTTGATCCTTAATAGGTTTTTGAGAACTATTCACTAAATTTAACTGTTTCAGTTATTAGTTAGCCGCTATAAATTCTTAAGTAGGAATAATTGAACTACCCTTGTAACTAGACGAGTAACCAATCTCATCTGGTAGCAAGCTTCTATCTTTATACGCAGTTACTTTAAGCCAGATATGGCTGTGGTTATTGTTCTAAACTGGCAGACAATTAAAAAAACATGGTCCACTGAGTTTTGGAAATTATGAAAATTTGTAGCCGACTTCCTCGAGCTGTGTCATCATTTCGATTCTCGACATGAACCTATTTCTCAGGTCCCGCGTGTGATTGTACCAATTATATCAGAATAATATAATAACAAACTTCCACTTCATTGTCACATAATCAGAAAGTGATTGTCAGTGATATTATATTTTAAAATAAACTGCATAATATGGCTGCGTAATTCTTGCATCACTATAAGGTTACTCGGCTGCCTAGCTCCACCTAACAATAATTTGCGATGGAGTTTTTTTGATTATATAATGGGAGAACGGACTATATTATTAATACTAGCTCGACAATACCCATCTCTTAACAAAATAAATGGCATGCTTTATGGTTAATCTGTTAGTGTTTTATGATTCATATATTTCTCAAGTTAACAATAACAACAGAGAAAAATTAAATCGTGTCATTTTGCTCCAGATATGTGGTGAAGTGATAAAGAAGTATCCAATGTGTAATAACATTTCACCCCGATTGTCGTTAGTTCATGGCAGTTACTGTTAGTTGCGAATTGTATGATTATGATCTTCTAGTCGACTCTGATTTTCTTTTACTTTTGGCTCTTCTACATGGGGACAACATTTTATAAAAATAAAGGGCCAAAAACAAATTAGAATAATAAATTCAAATACTGATACGGAAGACTTCTGTACAACTTTTTTTATTCGAAACAAGCTGTTAGCCGCATGGGTCAAGTGTGCAAATAAAACATTATTTGAAAAATTAAGATTTTTGATTTCTTTGTCTTGTAAAGATTTGTTCAGTCTTGTTGCCATTCTCGCCACCAACAAGTTTAGGTTAATCATGCAGTTGTTTAGTTTTATGTCTATTTAACCTGCTTGATTTATTAGGTAGTACATAAGTATCAACGTGGAATAGTGGGGTAGGCTCAGAAAAAAATCCATTATCATTATAGAATGGTGAACCTTATGGTTTGGGACACACATATCTTCATTTTGTGCGCTTATCTATGGATTGCCTGGTCTAGAACTCGTGATATTTTATTGTCTTTGTGCTCACTGAATCGGGTCAAAGCTGGTTATTTCTTAGTATGGATTCAAGAGTTCGGGTGGGCTGAACTGAAACACTTTCTCTTTAAAAGTTGACTAAACAGTTAGTGTGTCAAATAATGTTTCAAAAATCGTATTCTGTTTATAATAATCCAATCCTTGCTTAGAATGATTTTTTGAGATTTAATTTCAGAAATAGACTTTTGGCGGCTTTTGACCCATTGGAATGCCACTTACTAAATCTACCATTCACAGTATTACCTATCCCCTGGTTAAGATAGCAAATATACTTTGGCTTAAGTAAGCCCATCGATTAAACCGATGTTTTTCCAGTTAAATTATATGAAAGATATGTTATTATTCAGAGCTTCAGGTTTCTTGTATCACAGACTCACAGCTGATTTTGGTAGTTTATCAGTAGTGCTTGTGCATTATTTGAATTCCGCCAAAGCCGTCCACTTTTCTTTTAGTTTCAAGGCACGTATCTAAACTAAAACTGTGTTCATAGTGACAATACGACGGGCAATTTTTAAAGAATGTGAGGAAAAAATATATATTACATGATCTACCATGGCAAGGAAGTAATAGCTTGAGTGCAAGAACAAATATTTATTAGAAGCAGTCATTTACATGTGCATCCATTGCACTGTCCCTTCCCAGTTTTAGTGGGAATTGGGAAAGCAACCTTTTAATGCCTTATCTGCTATGGCTTACCTTTTTTACATAGTGTTATACCCTTAATATAATTCATCATAGTGCTTGTTGGTCAAACTCTATTAGGATCATATCCTATGAACATATTAACAGCAAAACAAGCCTAAAAGTATATTGAAAAATTGAGTAACAAGCAATAAGCAAAGACGGCATACAAGATAAACTGTTAGACACAAGTATATAGTATTTTAAAGACAATACAAGTGGTAGTGTGTAAATAGTAGTGTTTTGATACTATCTTGAGCATTAAAAGGAAAAAATACAGTTCATTTTTTCAAAAAAATTAGGGTTCACCTTTTTTGTATGCTATTGGTTCTCAGTCTACTCCCTTTCTTTGCCAGGCTAGACCTTGCAAGACCCTATGGGCAAGTGGCATAAGCAATTCCATATCCAAGGAAAATCTTGAACAAGAATTTTCCAAATTTGGTAAAATCGAGGATTTTAAATTTCTTAGGGACAAGAACACAGCATACATTGATTATGCCAGACTAGAGGATGCATCAAAGGCTCTTAAAATGATGCATGGGAAGTATAGAGGTGGAAGTGTACTTCGTGTGGACTATCTCAGGTCCAACTCAAAAAAAGTAAGGGATTATTATAAAGTATAAGTATTAAAAGTTTATGTACCTGCACTGTGTTTAGCAAGTTCTATCCTTTTTGACTGCTTCCATATAACAGGAGCAGGCTCTTGATTTTCGTGACTCAAAGGAAGGTAAACATGTCAGAAGTATGGCTCCACATGATTCACCATGGTTACCACCAGAAGCTGTTAACAGTTACCCTGATCCTTCTTATTATGGTCCCAAAAGGCAACAGGTTATAACCTAATTCCAGTTTACCCCTTTTTTTATAATATTTTACATAGCCAAGAATTGGTTAGAATCAGAGTTGGAAAGATGGTCGAGGCGAGTAGGGTTAAAAACAGGATGTGGCTGGATCAACCTGCTAACACCTTTTTGTCATTATTTTTAACATATTTATTAAGTAATGAGTCTTTTATTTATGATTACAAAAGCAATATCTTTACATCAATAATCAGAATCTTGTAATAAAACAAGTTACGAACTTATATGCATTAGAATTAGACTTTTCGCGAGTTTTAACCTGCTTGACCCCTATCCCTTTTAGTATTGTTATTTTTAATTGGGTAGTTTGAGATAAAACAGTGACTGTTTGACCCGTTTATGTTGAAGTGAGTCTTGCAGAACATTAAATATGCTCTAATATGCCTTTTTGATGTTTGTACAGCATGTTATGCCCTTAGATGGTCATAAAGGAAGTGGAGAGCAACCAAGTAATGTTTTGGTAATATCATATCCCCCCGTTGTTCATATTGATGAACAAATGTTACACAATGCCATGATTTTATTTGGTGAGATTGATAACATTAGAAGTTTTCCCTCAAGATATTATTCCCTTGTTGAATTTAGAAGTGTAGAAGAAGCACAACTTGCAAAAGAAGGGCTTCAAGGCCGTCTTTTCAATGATCCCAGAATATCAATTATGTATTCAAATGATGAACATACACCAAACAAAGATATTACTGGTTTTCATCCTGCAATAAAAGGGCCAAGACCTCAGTTAACCCCGGGCCTGCAATTAGATGTATACGGTCATCCCATGATGATGCCACATGGTCGTGACATGCCCATTAGGCCTTTCGGTCCTCCTCCAGAGAGCTATGATCCTCCACTTCACGGTTCAGAGTTTAACATCCCTAACCCTATTATTCCAGTGGGTATTCCTAATTGGAGAAGATCTTCACCTTCTTCATCGTCGGGTGGAAACCCGCTTACCAGACCGTCTCCTGGGTCATGGGATGCTTTTGATGGAAGCCAATTGCATAGGGAGCCCAAAAGGCCCAGAACTGATGGTAAAAGTCAGGGAGTGTTGGGTAGTTTCCCACAGGTTACGGGTGCAAGATTCCCAACCCGTGGTACTGGAACAGTTCAATCCGGTTCTGACTATATATGGCGAGGTGTTATTGCTAAGGGTGGAACTACTGTCTGTCATGCCCGTTGTGTTCCTATCAGAGATTGGATTGGATACGACATGTACGTGATTTTTCTTTATCTGTTGCATGATTTTCAATAGCTAATGTATAGGTCATGATTATGAATATATTATCATCATGATAAAAAGTTTTTCGCATATATATTAACATAATTTTAGATAACATTGTTTATAATTTTATGTAATAAAAACTTTTAAAGTATATATACTACTCCGTATTAGGGGCTTACACAATCCCTTTTAATGAATTGGATGTACAAAAGATAGTATAAACATAACGAGACAAATGAAAAGGTATGCAAACAATCCTATTCTAATTCTTTGATGAAAATAATTTCAGAGGTTGTATACGTTAAAAAATAAGAATTTTTTTGATCAGAAATTGTTTACTTATTGTTATCAAAATTTTAGCAAGTTACAAATTGTTTTATAGTGGACCAGATCACTGCATATATATGCTTATTTTTTTATTACTATTATCTTCACATATGTGATTTTGAGCCTGCAGCCCGGAAGTTGTCAATTGCTCAGCTAGAACAGGATTGGACATGTTGGCCAAGCACTATACTGAAGCTGTTGGTTTTGATATCGTTTTCTTCTTGCCCGATAGTGAAGAAGATTTTGCTTCATATAATGAATTTGTACGTTACTTGGGTGACCGAAACCGGGCAGGAGTTGCTAAATTTGACGATGGAACCACCTTATTCTTGGTCCCACCTTCTGAGTTTCTTACGAATGTTTTGAATGTTTCTGGGCCAGAGCGTTTGTATGGAGTTGTTTTAAAGTTCCCTCAACACACATCTCCAAGCACCTCAGACCAACCCCAATTTATTGATAAGCAGCAGATTCCTTCTCAAAATGAGTACAATTTGAACCCCAGTGGGGAGAAGGTGTTACAAATCGATTATAGTGGGGTCCCACATGAAGGTTCAAAGTCAAATCCAAAGCCAACGGGCCCGGCAGCTCGTAAACCCTTGGCCCCTCCTCCTCCCCCTCCACCTATCTCTACATCTGTACCACAAACCGGGCTTTCTTTAACACCTGAACTTATTGCAACTTTGGCTTCTTTGGCCAAGGGAAAGTTTAACGGCCAGCAGCCATCAGGTGGACCATCAGGGGCATCATCTGGCGCTCCAGTGGTGGGGCCGGTATTGACCTCAGTTCTACCTAACGAGAGACCACTCAGGCCTTGGGAATATGAACCCGAACCATCCAACTTGAGGGGACATTTAATACAACAAGCTGACAATTCCTTTCATCCTCAGCCACAAATCCAACCTCAGCACCAGGGTTATCAGTCACACATGGTCAATGACTCTCGTTTGACCTTTCCTCCAATTCAAGATTATTCTTTTAGTATGCCACAACCATCCATGACAACCTCAGTATCTCAACCTTCAGAAAGTGGTCCATTTGTAGTTCCCATGCAGGCCAGCCAGCAGTCATTACCCAATTTCCCGCAGGATTTGCTCCCCGGCTCGGGTTTACAGGCTGGAAATAATCTTTATGGTCCTAATGTTTACCAGCCACAAAGTTTGGTGGCTGCACCAACTGAGAACTCGGGTGTGCAGCTCCCCGAGCAGATGCAGCAACTTCAGTCAGCATTATATTCTGGAAATCAGCAACCATCTGGTTTTGATGCTGAGAAGAATGAACGGTATCAATCAACACTGCAATTTGCTACGAATCTGTTGCTCCAAATACATCAGCAGCCAGGCGGTTCTTTTCATTGAGGTATTACCAAGCCCAAATTCTTAATTTCAGATGAAAATATGCTATTTTTTTATTTAATAACTTAGAGAAGTTAAGATTTGATCGACTTCTTTATCTAGGAGTTGTGAGTGTAGGTTAGTCGGTTCCCTCCTTCCATCACCTGATGCTTTATGCATCTTCAGTTTGTAGATATAGTTTCTAGTTAGAAATGTGGCTTTGTTTGTTTATTTACAGATAGAAGTGGTAAACTGGGTGGGTTGTGTAATGGTCAGGGGTAAGCTTTAGTATAGTTTGTGTTGGATTTGCTAACCCCAATTCTTTCCATATATAAAATGTTGAAGTGTGTATAATGACTACTAATCTATAATAATACAATGATAGTCTGATTGAGGCTTTAGTTAGAAGGTTTTATGCATTTGAATACATTGACGATGACTTTCAAACTGTTCGACCTTTTTTAATCTATTTCCTTTTTAGTTTGATATGTTAACATAACCAGTTAAACTCATTGAGATAAAACATAACTCAAATCGACCCATATGTATAAGCATTAGTAATCTTTAACACATCAGTTGGATGGGGTTTGTTAAAGTTTAATTTAGATGATCAAATTGACTTCTCATAGCTAAAGGTTATGTCATATATATTTTACCGATTAAAAACTATACACATTATTTGAAAATATGTATAATATCCATGTATGTGACTTGCTGATATACACTTGTCAAGGTTTGTAAAAATCCTGTCAGCAGTACCGTGGCGGTCGACCACCTTCAAGCGATATATCAGTCTTGGCGGTGATATATCTGGATAGGGACCATAAATTATAAAGGAATTTATTTGAAAAAAATAAATGCTAGCAATATTCTAACAAAATAAGTCAATAACCACAAAAAACTAAAGTTTAACATGCTTGAAAAATAAAAATCACAAGTCCATAATTATTTATCAATTTAAGAAAAAGATTTTTTTTACCGAGTTTGACAGCAATAATGACCGATTTTGACCATGACTGATATATTTGACTGATATGCGAATTTTGTGGCGGTGGACCGCCGCCAACCGCCATGGCACCACCATATCGGCCGCAATGACCGGTTTTTACAACACTGACGCTTGTATTAGTTTAGAGCACATGCAAATTATGGGCATAAAATGAGTCGAAATTATCGATTAACTTGAGCTCGAACTTGAATCGAGCACGTTCGAGTCGAGCTTTATCGAGCCTTGAGCCCGAGCTCATAAAATAAGCTTGAAATGTTTAACTAGTCGACTGAGTTTATATACGTTTGACTTGAGTAATTATCGAGCTCTTAAGTGATATATACGGTTTTTTTTTTTTTTTTTTTTTTTTTTTTTTTTTTTTTGGCGTATATGTTAATACATTAAATGTAAATACTTATATGTGAATGTATAGGGTTTGAACAGCTCGAGTCGAGTTCAAATCGTATCTTGTATTTCAGTTTTAGTTGGTTAAAAAGAACAATTCATTACATATAAATCGAGCTTTTTGAGCTAAACTAGAACCAAATTCAAAATTTTTTTTCGCTCAGCTTGAGCTTCCTTCACAAAGGCTCAGTGAGCTACCGAGCCGAGCATATAATATCATCGAGTCGAGTCCTGCCAAAATTCAACTCGATCCTACTCGTTTACGCTTGTAGATATGATAATGCATATATTCTGTGTCAAAGTGTTTGGGACATAAATAATTAAATATTAACCCCTATATTTATTTCTATAATGCGGAGAATTTTATAAAGCATTTAGGCTAAATACACAAAACTTGATCTTTAAGTAACTGTAATTTACTATTAGACCACTCATACACCAAAAATGGTTTCCATCCAAAAATGGAAAGTCAAAATAATCACACAATTAGATCTTTGCAAAATGAAAAGTGTTATGGGAAAGCCATATATGGTTAAAAAGAAAAGAATGATTTTTCTTTTTGGTGTCTATTACGGATTACCAATCATGTTTTGACAAGTTCAAAGTCCAGATTAAGAAATATAAAATGACCTTGACATGTGTTAACAGTGTGTTAATAACTTAATATTGTATGAATTAGGCATCTCAGATTTATTACCAAAGAAGAACTACTATTCCAACAACTATATTCGTCGCATGCATAACAATTCAGTTATCTCCAACAATCAAATTCAAAATATAATTATAATATTTAATCAGATTTTTAGTGAGTCGCTTCGTGAGCTCAATTAGTAGATAGCGATTGTGCGCCCCTTTAGAGAAGAGATAGGAGCGAGCACTCCACGAGCTCGTAAGTAAAGTACGGAACGAGCCTTGTCTACGAAGCAGAGTGACCTCGTCTTGCTTCGCATGATATATCAGTTTCTACTTCATTAAAGAGGCACATACACACGTATCCTTCTTAGTCTTCGCTACTACCTCTCAACATCGGAAAAGATCTTTTTGTAATCGTCGCATCTGGCGAGCACCCTACTAGTTCACATATATGTAGATCATGTAAAATTCTTGTATAAATTGGATCTAAGTATATATATTTCTTCTAATAATAATTGTACCACTTGTCCAACGAGCATCTAGTATGCCATATACAAAAGTTACTGATAGCATAGCAAATAGGAATGGAAAATCGCTTGATGGACAGTTGACTTGATTAATGAGATTCGGAATTAGACCTTCTAAATTGTAAATGGCTAAAATAGTTATTACCAAAATAATACTGTCAAGAACTTTTGCTTATGTGGTAACTCTTTGACATGCTGGTATTATCTTAACAGGTACCAGGTGTCTGAAAGTTCTACAAACTCTGATATTCTTATTCAAAATGTCATAGGCTACAAAACAAAATGTTATCAGGATCAACAGTAATCCATCTTTCGGCTTCCTAACAATTAGTTTTTAGGTTCTTATAAAAGATATGTTAAACCTAAAGCAATGTCATGGAAAACGCTATGCGTCGTGTTATTTGTTTGAAGTATTTGTAACAATAGTTTCCTTAATGCGTAGCCGCGTGTGTTGATTGCTATATCGGTCAAAATGTTAGTTGTATCCATCGGAACAGAAATTAAATTAGATAAATGAATTTATTGACATCATTGGGGAAAAAATGTGTGACAATTCATTTTCTTATAAATGGCTAACATGATTGTGAACTTATAGGATGAAATGGGACTTTTTAACAATTCATTACGATGCAATCAATCGACGTGGTGCCTACGACATATCTTCGTTTGGTTGAAGCCCTTTCAGATGAGGTCTACATTGGTTCTTCATGGTGTTGGATTAGTTGGATGATAACATCGTTATTTCTTCTCTTTTTCTATGAATTGATGGTCTATCAACATCATTTAAATTAGACCAAAAAAAGTAACTAATTCCAAAGTATATCTTTTATGAATAGTTATCTTTTGCCAAGGTTGTGCTCATTTAAAGCAAATGACCTATGAATTTATTCAAGTGGTTTCGGTTTATATATATTTTAAATAACTTTATGCAATATTATTATCAGATTAATGTTTAAAAAAAGTAATTTTCATAAAATTGTTACTTTACATAATGTATTTTTCGTTGTTCGGTTAGACTAGTTATAATGCCCGCGCACGCGCGTGATTTTTTCTAATTTTTTGAATAATGTATTTTGATTAATTGTAATTTAAATTCCAACATAAATCGATTAATGTGGTCATGCTTAAAGTGTATTTGCTAGTGTCTACTTTCAAATATAAAGTAACCCATTTAATGTAAGAACATTGTTTGTGACAAAGGGGTTGAATATTTTTAACGATGAATATATATATATATATATATATATATATATATATATATATATATATATATATATATATATATATATATATATATATATATATTTGGGTAAAGGGGAGTAATCCTGCACCCGGTAAAATACATAAATAAAAAACGTTTAAGTACAATGGAAGAGAGTGAGTCTCTCATCGAAGTCCCTAAGGACACTACCACTACCACTATATAAGAATGACAGACCATTCTTATAACTACCAGATCTAAATACAACTAACGATTACTAGCAATAAAAATACAATACATCACAACTCAAATAAAATAGAAGCCTTCTTAGTCATCCTAGCGATCCAGATCATAAACATGCGAACTTCCAGCTTCAACAAATTGCGTCTTCTATTAGTATTATGCAAGCATAATCTAATAACCTAATAAGAGTGACTACCGTAGCAAATCGAATTAGAAGCATAAAACATGGTCTAACCGACCCAACCTTCCAGCATATCCGAACTTGAACCAATCTTCAAACAAAAACGAGTGAAACACATGAAGACATCCAATGATCAAGTCACAATGCAACACACCTCCTATGATCACACAAAGTCCGAAATAAACAATAACAATCACACATCAGCCCTTCATAACGTGTGACCACAGCAAGACTAACACAAGGGTTATAAGTATAACAGCAAACCCAAACATCCATAGAAACCTGTAGCATCGGTCACAAGATTAAATAAGAGTGACAACCTGATTATGAACGATGAACAAGGATCCTTAGCATGCCAATCAGCACCAACAATAACAAGACCGATAATTTAACAAGAATGAACAGCAGGTCTTGAAAACGGCACAAGGGTTTTTGAACAAGGTACCCTCACAAACTTGTCTACCATCTCTCACTCCTCATCGAACCAATAAACAAACGATGAATATTTTTCCTTTTGTACTAGAAGATTTAACAAACTAATTGTCAAACGGGTCAAAAGCCATTAGGAAACCTCACAAAATTCTTTATCCAAAAGGTGTAAAGTATTTGATTCTAAAAATAAGTATAATTACTATTAAATTTTAAATGATTACTTATGCAAAGTTGGAACTCTAATATAAAGATGTTGTCCACCCAAAGTTGGAACTCTAATATAAAGATTTTGTCCACCCGCGTCAGCATTTTATCCATAAGATTGATAGCCCAATATGCACAACCTGGGTCGGCTCGAGTAATTTACATATTAGCATAAGCATTGCTGAAACAATTTTTGTTGACAATTCTCGCGACATTGACTCAAACTCATATTCTGGTCAATAAACAGTTTTGAACCGTCGGGCAAAACGATATGAGGGACCTCATCATTCAGAAACATGTGTGTTCTGTTACTTCAACAACAACAGTAATAGAACAAAATAAGTTTCATTGCAATCTTTCGAACCAATAGAGTTTTATTCATTGTAACAATCAATAAATTGGAGCATTCAAGAGCACGATACTTTTAGTTACCTGGATCATTGTAAAGACCAAAAGGATATACCATCATCGCAAAAGATGCAAAACAATGACAATTATATTCAAGAATATGAAGACAATAATGTTCACGTAAACTAATACTCCGGATTTTAACCGTGCATAGAACGTTTGAGTTGTATTTTCCAGCCAAAGCTCCAGATGCTAGTGGATTCCACTTTGTGAGCTTGTCCCATAACTGGTGTACAGAAATGGATATTCATTAACCTGTAAAAATCATAGTATCCAAAAATCACAAGTATCTAACCTAAGGTATGCAAGTAAATCTATAAATCAACAATGACAAAGGAGTTTGGTATTGCAAATCTTTAGCTTATGCTTCTCACTTGATATAATGTTGATATTTTCAGATTATCGAGGAACTTGAACAACCACCTTCCATCATGAGCTCCTTTCGTCCAAGCCTATCTTCCTATTCTAACAATTAAATATACTAAAGCACATGCATCATGAGCTCGCTTTACAGGTTATCGTTTTCAAAATATTTAAAATATGAATGAACCAAATCTAATCAAAATATAATGTGGCTGAAACTATAACAAATTAAAAGATCATCAACAACAATATACTTTAATTAACAGTTCTATAATTGTTTCAAAGCAAAAGATATAGTATTATGACATCTTTCTAAGTAATCTCGAACTAACTTTTAACTATAGATTGCTTCATATATTAGCAACAATGTCAAATTGGCTTTACTGCTAGTTCATTATTATTAACTATAAAGTGCAAGCAATGACTTTGTAAAAAATCTCATCATAACTAAATTGAATCAAACTTTATATATTACAATTACACATTGACCTATTTTTTTTAAGCAATCTTATTATCCGAATCGACTCAAGTTAGTGGGTTAAAATTGTAACCTCCATTAAAAACAGACACAAATTGCCTAAACACAATTACAGTCATGCATGAACATATTACTTACTCTTGAAGTGCCAATGGGCGTGGAAATAGCAACATGTAAATTATCCCTCTCATCTCTATGTTTTTAAGCGAGCTACTTGTTGATGCTTCAAGTCTTAAAAGAGAAGATGTTGAACTGCACTGAATGGCTCCATCCCTTTCAACAACATCAACAGAAAATGACTCGTTGGTCCTTGAATGCCACAATGTTGTCAACCGTTCGATTTCAGACCTGTTGCAGTAAATTATATAAGTAATGACAATATCAATCATATTTTTACCTCAAAAGCAAGTGTTTTTTTTTTTAAACAAACTGCATGTTATTGATAAGAGAGTGCACTACACATGCTCAAAAATGTGATATACACAACAAAGATATGAGTTACCACTCAGAGTATAAGCAATAACGTAGAAGGGCATTAAATTAAAGACCAACCGAGTAAAGGTTTTTTGTTGCAATATTTGTTCAAGCTCTGATATCCCAGTGGCAGCAGGAATTCCCACTTTTCCCTTCCTCCCAGGGAACATTCTGACATTTTTCATTAATCTGTATTCACATAAAAGCTGTCGTAAGGGGTATGTAGAGCATAAAGCAGAGTAGCGGACATTAAAGTAAAGTAATTATAAAATGGTTGTTTAAACTGGAATAACATAAAACAGTCATGTATTCAAATCTCAGGTTGTGACATTCATTCAACATTAAAATTAAATATTGAGATCCAATACATTAAAACTCAAGTGCTATTTAACATGACGAACTCCAGCAAGAACATAAAAGTGAAAATAATGTTTTAATATATTTAGACTTTTAGTCATAATTTTTGATGTATCTATTGTATCATTACTCATATTGCAAATACACATCTTAAAGACATTCGACAACAATTACAAACATAAATACTAAATACGATATATTATACTATTTTGAACCCATGCTCGCCACAAGGTCAAAAATAACATAACACGACCAACCGACAATAGTTAACGGTTACACACATTAAGCAGATGGTCTAGCAACATGCATAGGGGTAGATTCCCACTCAACCGGTTAACCACAATGTCCACCCGTGACACCCACCCTATAATAGGTATGGCAGGCAGCAGCAATAACTATTAGGCGATAACGTAATGGTGATGTTTGAATATAAAACATATATGAAACAAATAAACGTAGCGGATAACATCACCAACAAGGATCCATATATCCAATATAATTAATCAAATAACAACCACAACATGTTTATACCTTTGTAGCATGCACAGGGAATCACCACCAATACCAATACCCACGAATGGAATGAGAAACCCAAATGATCAATAAGGTTGATCACCTCTATGTATGAAACATACTACACCTCCTTGGTTACCCCTTTGATGCTAGTCCTTAACCCCGTAACCTTACTATTGCCTATGAATGAACAAGGTTCAAAGCAAGAGATCAAGAAGAACAAAACCCTAGATGAGGGTGTTTGTTTTGCCATGAGATTGAGGGAGAGAGGGAGGAGAGAATTTTGGTAAGTGGTTAACTAATTATGAGGAGATATCTTCAATATATTATTGACCAAATTCAAAATTAAACTTCCCTTGAAAGCCCCCCTAGGCCGGCCACCATATGGGCTCATATGGGCCTCACATATGTTTTTCCAAGTCCAATAAATAAAGTCCATTACTTAATCATTAGAAGCCCGATAGAGTTCCCGAGTTACGTAAGGTTATTTATATATTGTAAATACAATAAACACGACATATAAAGTGGTACCTAAGTGTATATGTGTGTGACCCCATAGGCTCACATATGTCTAGCCATATAATTATTTATTATGACATGAGCATACTCCAACAGCTCTCACTTGCGACGTCATAATAATCAAGTAATTATACAAGCAAAGGTTAGCGTCTAGCAACACGCCAATGCCCTAGAAATATGTGAGGGTAGTTTCTTAAACGTATCATTTAAATGGTTTATATGCCATCCTTCCTTTTGTTACAGATACTATGTTGAATACTAGACATGGATCAAAGTCATTCCATTTGTTCAACTATTATGTTTCTCGATCTAGATATTGAACAAGATTACCAAGTGAATTAAGATTCATCTTAATCTCATTTGGGTACGGCCATACAAATATCTGTTCAATTCATCGAGGGGCCCAATAGTATCTAACTCCATTATATGTGGAGGAACAAATCCTATTTTGACTGCACGTGTCATTCATGTGTTTCAAATCACTCCTGAAAATGGCTTTTATAACTACCTTATTCAAGACAGCGTTTAACCATATCAAAGAACAAAATTCCACACATGCAATACCTACTTGCATCTCAAGTCTAAGGATAAGAGACATAACCATTTGCGAGATTCACTATTGACGCCGATCCATGCAGTGAAATCTCGAAGGTTGGGTCAGTCCAATGTTCATCACAATGAACAACATATGAGTTTGGCAAATAAATCACCAACACGCTCACATTTGCCTTAATTCGATGATACTCCCATATCGTCACTGACAATGGACAATTTTGAATAACTAAATTATTCATGGATTAAACATGCAAAAATGGAATATAGTTGATATGAATGAAAACGACTATAACCATTACATCAATTCATTAAAGATATAAACTGTTCAACATTCCAATTATTTAAAATACTAAAAACATATTTACATGAGACTATTGGCAGGTCGCAACCCAATGTTCCTAGCATGCTCCACATGTTTGGTACAAGACATTGGTTTAGTAAAAGGATCAGCTAAATTGTCATCTGTGTGAACTTTGAGGAGACGAATATCACCACTTTCGATAACTTCTCGAATATAGTGAACTTTCCGACGAAAGTGTTTGGCACCCTTAAGAACACCTGGTTCATTGGCTATGATAATAGCACTGAAATTATCGCAGTACATATCCATAGGTCGTTCATTGCTGGGAACAACGCCAAGCCCAGAAATGAATTTTCGTATCCAAATTGCCTCCATTGCAGCTATATATTCAGCTTCTGTAGAGGACATCGCAATTGTGCTTTGTTTGGCACTCTTCCAGTCAACAGCACCTCCATTCTTGACAAAAACATATCCTATTTGGGATTTGATGTCATCACGATCTGTCTCCCAGCTTGCATCAGTATAACAAGTAACACTAAGCTCACGTTCGACATCACCACCATAAACAAGAAACATATCTTTAGTATTCCACAGATACTTCAATATGTTCTTAACAGCAGTTCAATGACATTCTCTTGGATTATGTTGAAATCTACTCGTTAGGTTATGAGAAAACGCTACATCAGGTCTAGTGCACCTAACCGCATACATGATAGATCCCACAGCCGAAGCATAAGGGATTCCTTTCATCCTCTTCACCTCGGCGGGTGTAGAGGGTCTTTGAGCCTTACTCAATTCTGTATTTGGTTGCATTGGAAGACTTCCACGTTTGGAATCTTGCATCCTAAATCTCTTCAGGATTTTTTCAATGTATGCACTTTGACACAAGCCGATTAACCGCTTTGATCTATCTCGGTAGATCTTGACTCCAAGTATGTACGATGCTTCTCCTAAATCTTTCATTTCAAAACACTTTCCAAGCCAGCATTTTACATCTTGTAGCATTGGAATGTTGTTTCCTATGAGCGATATGTCATCGACATATAAGATTAGGAATACGACTATACTTTTTTTTGGGTAAAAGGGCCTTAAACCCCGGTAAATATATCCAAAAATCAATGAAAGTACAATTGACATGGACGTACATCCCATGTCCTCTGCCCGTTACATAGGCGATATGACTCAACATATGTAACTAAGCTACAAACATCTGCTAAGCGCAGAAATAACCCTACACTGCTAAACAAACAGAATAGAAACCAAATTACATTTAAATAAACAATCTAAATGTAAGAAAATCAGGTTCATTGAACCACTTCCACAGTGAGCGACTCCGTCTTCAATGTTCTTTATTGCTTGACCTGCGAGTGCACCACCAACTTCCAGCAACACAATCGATGGCCAAAGGTCACCAAAGCATCACGACTGTGTCACCAATGCATCACGACTAGACTAGAGCGCACCCATGAGGACCGCCCCCCACCCTAGCCGCACCATGCCTTACCACCAACAATCCTAACCACAGTAACAATCCTTACCAATGCATGTACCATATCAATCAGATAACATCACCGTCCAACAAATCATGCAGGTAGACATACTTAATCATCAGCCATCTGCACACAAGACGAACCAAGGAGCTCGTTGAATGAATAACATGGTGAACCCTAACAAACAGATCCACCAAAGCGCAGCCATGATGATACACGACCAAATAAACACCACTCTCTCTAAACCCACTTCCTTAAATGAACATGACCTCATCCAACAAGACCAACATGCAGGTATATACCACTTCCAAAAAACGATCAGTAGATAAGAAACCCTAAAAAGGGTTTCGACAATGAAGCACAAACCCAAAATCGATACAAAAAATCGATTAAGGATCCTCAAACCAGAACCAATAACAAGTAAAAAGCAATTAAGGTTTTATAAATCATATGCACAAACCACAAACAAATCGTCCCATTTATATAGCAAATCGGTTTAAAACCGACATATACCAATCAGGATAAAAGGAACGATTAAAACCCTAAATAATAATGATTCACGATTGAGGATACAGATTAGGGTTTCGACAATAACTAAGGACAATTTATATATAAAATTTGTGATAACCGACTCAACCCTAACCAGAAAAGAGTCGATCAGTCACAAATATGGATAGTAAGATCACTTCCAGCCGCCACCCACAAGAAAACACAACCAAGAAACCGATTGCATACCAATAAACAGAGATTCAGAGATAGAGAGACGATTTCAGTGGTTGTTAATGGCCGGAAAATAGAAGGGTGGGTGGCGGATGATCGCCCCTAGAGAGAGAGAAGTTTAGGGTTTTTTGGGTTTTAACGAATAATTTGTTTGAATACGACTATACTTCCACTAGTTTTCATGTATACACATGGCTCATCGAGATTTTGAGCGAAACCAATCTTCTTGCTTCAATCCATAAATGGATCTTTGAAGTTTGCATACTTTGCCAGGATGTTTTGGATTCACGAAGCCCTCGGGTTGCACCATATAAATGTCCTCGTTTAGGTGGCCGTTCAAGAAGGCAGTCTTGACATCTATTTGCCAAATCTCATAGTCATAATACGCTGCTATGGCTATAAGAATCCTAATTGCTTTAATTTCTGCAACAGGCGAGAAGGTTTCTTCATAGTCAATCCCATAGGTTTGAGTGAAACCTTTTGCTACAAGACGAGCTTTATAGGTATGTACATTTCCATCCATGTCGATCTTCTTCTTGTAGAGCCATTTACTTCCAACGGTCTTAGCATTGGGAGGTAGGTCTACCTCGACCCAAACATCATTGTCTTTCATGGATTGCATTTCCACATTCATAGCTTCGTTCCACTTATCATGTACAGGACTTGATATAGCTTCTCGATAGTTAGCGGGTTCACAATGATCCCCTAACTCATGTTCCTCAGCATCGATATAAAAACCATATCGTTCAGGTGCTTGAGGTATCCTTGCGGATCTACGAAACATCTCGAAGAGGCTCAACATTTTCATGCTCAGTCTCATTTTGATGTTCACTAGTGTCACTAGAAGGTTGTGCATCTTAGCTTTGAAGTTCATCAAAGTCTACTTTGCTCCCACTTGCTTCTTGTGAGATGAGACTGTTCTCAAAAAATTCAGCATATCGAGCAACAAATATTTTGTTCTCGGGTGGGTAGTAGAAATAGTAACCCATCGTTTCCTTTGGGTAGCCTACAAAGATAAACTTGATAGCTCTAGGCTCAAGTCTGTTTGGCGTATCTCGTTTAACGAGAGCCTCACAACCTCAGACTTTCAAGTAAGACAGATTAGGGGGACTTTCCCATGCCATATTTCGTATGGAGTCTTATCAACCTTCTTAGTTGGAACAATATTGAGTATGCGAGCAACAGACTCTAGAGCATAACCCCAAAAGGACATTGGCAACGTTGTTAGGCTCATCATAGATCGAACCATGTCTTGCAAGGTTCGATTTCTCCTTTCAAACACACCATTGTCTTGTGATGTATATGGAGGAGTGAATTGTGAGACTATCCCACACCTTTTTAGATGATCTAAAAACTCTTGACTCATATATTCACCTCCTCGATCGGATCGAAGAGCCTTAATGGTCTTGCCAAGCTGATTTTCTACTTCACTTTGGAAGACTTTAAACATTTCAAAGGCTTCATGTTTATGTTTAATCAGGTAAACATAACCATATCTACTGAAATTATCAGTAAAAGTGATTAAGTAGTTAGCTCCTTCTCTAGACATTGTTCTAAATGGGCCACATACATCAGTATGAATGAGTCCAAGTAGATCTTTAGCTCTTTCTCCAACATGGGAAAAAGGCTTTCGTGTCATCTTACCAGATATGCAAGAAATGCATTTATCAAACGACACATTGTCGGTTGACTCTAAAAGCCCATCGTGTTGTAGCTTCGTAATGCGTTTCTTGTTTATATGGCAAAGACGACAATGCCATAAAAAAGTGGAATCCAAATTACGTTTGGATTTCTTATTGCCAACAGTATATATAGAACTGTTGTTTGAAATAGGATCACGCATATCAATTTCAAAAATGCCATCACGTGGAATAGCATTAAAATAAAACACATTATCCTTAGAAACAGAAATGCCAAAATCCATAAAAGTATGAATGTAACCATCATCTTTCAAACACGAAAGCGAAACTACACCTCCAGTGATAGTAGGTGCATAATGACAATTATTTAAAACAATAACTAGTCCATTTGGGAGAATAAGATGAAAGCTCTCAATTGCTTCCACAGCTGCACGATTGCCATTACCAACGTACAGATGTAAAGCTCCTTGCTTCAGCTTTCGACTTCCCCTAAGCTGCACATTGTTACAAATGTGAGTACCACAACCAGTATCATATACCCAGGATTTGTTAGGAAAAGTATAAAGTTCTATAGTGAAGATACATGATGTACTAGCAACGTTAGCTTTGTTCTTCTTTAGCCCTTCCAGGTAGGCGTGACAGTTGCGCCTCCAGTGTCCTACCACTCCACAGTGGTGGCAGGGGGTGTCCTTTGCCGGGTGCTCCTTCTTGGCAGGTGGGGGGATTTTGGGTTTGGGGGCGTAAGCAAGCTTAGCCTTGCCTTTCCCTTGTCCCTTGCCACGTGCCTGCGGTTTTCCCTTGTTCTTTTTTTGAATTCTGCCTTGGTTGATAGCTAGGACAAGGGGAACCTTCTTAGGCATGCCTTTCTCTACAAGTTTCAGCATGTTATGCAGTTCGGCAATGGTTTTTCCCATGCTGTGCATGTTGTAGTTCTGCACAAATTGGTCATAATCCTTCGACAATGAGGTAAGTATCATGCTCACTCCAAGGATCTGAGGCATGGGGTATCCAGTCGCTCCATCTGATCCAGATAGCTTTTCATTTTCATGACATAGCTACTGACTGATTGTCCTTCCTCCTGCTTGCAGGCATGAAAAGATTTGACCGTGTCAAACAATTCTTGCTCTGCTTGCTGCTCGAACATAGTTTTCAGTTCTCGCAGCATGTCAAATGCTGAAAAGTTCTCTAAGTTCTTTTGCAACTCATGGATCATGCTTTCCAGCATTAGACAAGCCACTTCCTATTGCTTGTTACTCCTACGAGTGTAGGCGTTACGAACAGCAGCAGTAGCATTAGCAGTAGGTGCTTCAGGTAAAGCTTCTTCCAGATGGTAAAACTTTTGTTCAGCCTTGAGGACAATCCTCAAGTTGCGGTACCAGTCCAAAAAGTTGTTACCATTCAATTTCTCTTTCTCGATAATTGATCTGATTGACGAGTTGTTGATGGTTGAAGTTGGAGTTGTCATCTACAAAATAAACAAAGTTCAATTTTAGTAATTTTCAATAATCAATCCTTTTTTAAAATTAACTACCCAAGTTTACAATATTAAAACAATTAATTTTACGAAAAAGGCTAAGATCCTCATTGAGGTTCAACCATCACATCAGTTGATCTGCTAGCAATGGAGGATTCAATAGGTAGGTAACGTCGACCAATTGCATTACAAGTGTAACTCTTAGATCTTTATGGGACTCATGGCACTAGTGAACAAGCAACTAGTGTCAAGCTGGCATGTTTAGTCCCATCTTTGCCTCGGGTCAAGGTCTCACCGCTTAACTCGATTAAGTCATCCAATTTTAGAACGTGCGAGAATATATCTAGGTCCCACGCATAAAGAATAGTCACCTTGGGTTACAATTCAACCTAGGTCCTACGCATAGACAAAAAGTAATTGCAAGTGTTCTCAAAATTGGACGGCATGACTTAAATTTTAATGGGTAAAAGTTTTGATGTGGATCAAAAGGTGTACGAAAGGAGCATGCATTCATCCTTCGTAGCACAAGTTGTCAAGTTGTCCATTTTCATGACTAATATTCATCCTACGTGGATAATAAAGTTTGGACAATACATAAATAGAATAACATGCATAACAAGTTTAGGTGTTATTTAAAAACAATGATTTCAAGTTTCAAAAACTTTGTAAAACTAAATCAAAAGACTTAGTTTTGAAAATGGTTTGTGTTTCGTTTTAAGTTTATAGAAAACTATTTGCAATTTACATATGATCACTAGATATATAAAAAGCAAAAACAAACACACAACCACAATATGCAAAGCCTCAACCGATGAAAAAACCTATGCTTGGTCTCGTAAGCCATCACGAGAACCAAGAGTCAACTAGGGACAAACCACACAACCACACGGAGGACTCCCACTTGCTCCAAGACAATCAAGAGCAAGTTGGAAGCCCATAATGCACATGAAAAGTAGTTGCTGGCCTTCCAAAATTTCTGTGTTCGGGGGCCCAAATGTCCATGAAGGAGGCTTCCCCGGGCTTAGCTCAAAACTAGAAACTTTTAGACCCATGTCTTGAGTACCTGCAAAAAAAATTTCAGCAAAAAATACCTTACCAATCACAAGAAACTCCGTTTTGCCAACTGGTGTTCCAGCAGTCATTATTCGGTAAAAATGTCTTTAACTCTTTCTCCTTTCACCACCAAGCCACGATTCCATGATATTGAAAGTAAAATACAACTAATCTACTTTTGATCTACTGTAAAAGTGCCCAACCAATGGCTACAACCAAAATAATATTATTACATAAATGCCGAAAAAATGGCAAAAAACCCCAAAACACGAAATTTAAACAACATACACAACAATCCATGTCACAAGTGGTCTAGGTTTTCATCGGCTTTGCATATACACATAATAATACCATAATATTATGATTAAAACATGGTGTTGGCTAACTCCATGGATAAACATGCATGTATTTGCCATAAAAACAAAATAAATAACAAGAAATAAATTGTTAGCCAACGAAAACTAATAAATTAATTAACAAGAATTAAAACCCCGCTTGGTACTCGTGTCAAATGGCCTTAGGCTCAAAACCCACTGATGTTAGGACCTTTTAATTATCTTTTTACAACAGAAAATTAAGCCATAGGGCCTGATTTGAAATCGTTTCATAAATCGATAAAAAGCATGCGTTTTAGGCCATTTTACACGTACCCGATAATCATATGGCACATATGATGGCTCGTGATACCACTAATGGTGATGTTTGAATATAAAACATATATGAAACAAATAAACGCAGCAGATAACATCACCAACAAGGATCCATATAGCCAATATGATAAATCAAATAACAACCACAACATGTTTATACCTTTGTAGCGTGCACCGGGAATCACCACCAATACCAATACCCACGAATGGAATGAGAAACCCAAATGATCAATAAGGTTGATCACCTCTATGTATGAAAAACACTACACCTCCTTGGTTACCCCTTTGATGCTAGTCCTTAACCCCATAACCTTTCTTTTGCCTTTGAATGAACAAGATTCAAATCAAGAGATCAAGAAGAACAAAACCCTAGATGAGGGTGTTTGTTTTGCCGTGAGATTGAGGGAGAGAGGGAGGAGAGAATTTTGGTAAGTGTTTAACTAATTATGAGGAGATATCTCAAATATATTATTGACCAAATTCAAAATTAAACTTCCCTTGAAAGCCCCCTAGGCTGGCCACCATATGGGCTCATATGGGCCTCCCATATGTTTTTCCAAGTCCAATAAATAAAGTCCATTACTAATTCATTAGAAGCCCGATAGAGTTCCCGAGTTATGTAAGGTTATTTATATATCGTAAATACAATAAACACGACATATAAAGTGGTACCTAAGTGTATATGTGTGTGACCCCATAGGCTCACATATGTCTAGCCATATAATTATTTATTATGACATGAGCATACTCCAACATAACGTTCATCCCTAGACCCAATAACCTAACCTCTAATAGATGCTGCAATAGGAAAGCCATAGCGGGCTTTTGGCCTGAAAACTTGACTTTCTAATCATACCTATAATAGGATCAGCTGCATGAACGAATACAAAGCAAGGCATATTCATATCCGTAAAATACAGTGGCTTCAGAGATCCCAAACAGGGCATATATATAGTTTCAATAAGCAATCCTAAGCAAACTGCAGGAAACTCACCTGTGCAAAACGCGAACGGTAAAGCTTAATACATGCAAAGTGATGTTAATTGCAGAGAGTTCTTTTGATGAATTATATGTCAATAAAAAAACTGGCCATTAAATTGATTATATATAAGGTTTAATTTTTGTTGTGGGCTTTTAGGAATTGTAATAAAATATAGATTCGTTTTGTATAAGGATTTCTGCAGTTTTATAAAAAAAATTACATTCTAGTCCAAGAGTAAGAAAAAACCTAAGAAATACAGAAACTTGTGTCTTCACCCGTTTTGTAATCTTTAAAATTACGTTGATAAAAACACGCTAATAGCAATGTAACCTTGAAACAACTGCATATAGGTTACAACAGAAACACCATAATGACATGGCTGGTTTTTACAACTCCAGAACTTAGATTTGTTTATCTTTAATATCACATAATAATGCAACATGCTTATACCATTTACAAATTAAACACAAAGAAATCCATGTAATAGACTTAACTTAATGAAATATTACTTACCACAAAATGTGGGTGCATTTGACCCCAAAAGAGCCACTTTCTCTTAAACGGGTTGAATTCATTTAACATGTACTCATCATTAATATGACTACTACTATCAACCCTCAAAAAACTATTGATATAGCTATGATGAACATGAATGCACCTACCCTTGGCCTATTTTATTATGAAATCTTATGAATATGTACGTAAAACATACACCACTTTTTATGTAAGATTTGTTTTTCTCTTGCTATCTTAAATCCCATCGTTGTAACATTGAATCTTTTATATAGTAGACTATAATTACTTATAAAAAAATGAACCTGATGATTCAACTTTTATTTGTCCTTAGTAGTGCCAATTGTAATACTCTTTAACACTCGTCTAAAAACCTGAGGGTTAAAATAATGCTTGAAGAAGAAGATGAACACGATTCATGAATAAAAATAAGATAGCTCCTAACTAACCTTTAACGGGATGTGTTTCATTCAAATAAACTTCCGAGGCATTTTATCAAACACTTTCTTGCAAGTAATAGTTCACAAATGAAATTTGATTTTAATCACATGCTTTCAATTATCTCTTTAACGAACATTAACAATCAAAGAGTGTTTCAATAGACATGAGAAAAACTCAATTGTGAACGATGGATTTGAAAGTGATTATAACCCTATAAGCATGTTAAACCCCCAAATCCACTTTCAGAACCATCAAACCAACCCCAATTTACCTAATTATACCTAATATATTATTGATTGACCAAGTTGCCCCAATTATACTTGCTTATAATATCTGCTACTTGCTTATTTAAATAATCTTATTTCACACACAAATTAATCAAATAACCATTTTTTATAAAATATTTTCAGCAATACTTTCGGTTGTATCAAACCAGATACGCCGTTTTTATAAGTAATAAAGCATCACACTCACCTCCGTCCCAAATAGTATCATCTGGCCTGGTATCATGTTTTTATAATAGTTTGGGTTTTTTGCAGTTTTGATTTAGGGTTTATGAGGTATCCTGTGTAAATGAGTTTGAGAATCCATATGATTTTGTTTTGAGTGGCCTTTGGGAAAGAGAGTTTTTTTTTTATTTATTTATTTTACAATTTGTTCCATGATTATTAATTATGAGATATGAAGTACATATGCATTTTATAGATTTTTCTATATGTGAGTTTATAAAAACGGAAGTTAAATTTTGTTTGCCAAATATTGGAATATATGGGTTTTTTTAATTATAAAATACTATTTTAGGAAAATAACATTAATTTAATTATTACTTAATAAGAAATGAATTAATTTTTTTGAAATGAAAAATTCCCAATAAGGGTTTTTAGGAAAAAGATTAGGCTTAGTTTGCAAAATAGCCGTATTTACCGTCATGTTCCGTCTTAATACATAAATTAAAAAGTGTTTATTTTTTGTTACAAACTTCAAGACTCTCTCAATATGCATACCGTAACATTTTTTTTACCATATACATCTTCTGTTCTTTTACCTACGTTGACATCATCATTTTATCTTTTGTGGCATCTACGTTATCTATTTAACATTGTTTTATAAACAAAAATCACATAAGAAGTTAGTATTTTAACGAGCAAATTGCACAAAAGTTTATCTAACTTAGCCTCAATTTCAATATAAGGTAATCTACTTTTTTCTCTTCAATTTAGTGTACTCAACTTATTTTTTATTGCAATGTAAGACATATAACGGGTTTCCTAGTTATCTTATAACGAAAAAATTACATGTTTCGTCCCTATGGTTTATCCCAAATAACATTCGTAGTCCCTATTTCATTTTAATTACGCCAGATATACGTTTTAGTCTGTTTTCATCAGTTTTTTTTTTTTTTTTTTTTTTTTTTTTTTTTTTTTTTTTTTTTACGTTTTGGACCTTTTCTACGTTTTCGATCGTTTATTTATGCTTTCATCCGTTTTCGCCTGTTTTCTTATTTTCGTCTTCTTTTTTACAGTTTGGTATTTTTTTTACATTTTCGTCTTCTTTTTTACGATTTCGTTCAATTTTTTTTACGTTTTTCCTGTTTTTTAACGTTTTCGTCCGTTTCCTTATGTTTTCCCGCTTTTTTACGTTTTCATTCATTTTTTTTTATGTTTTTGGCCCATTTTTTACGTTTTGTCTACTTTTTTACATTTTCGATTGTTTTTTTACGTTTTCGTCTATTTTTAACGTTTTCATCTATTTTTTAACGTTTTTGTATTTTTTACGTTTTTGTCCAATTTTTATGTTTTCGTCTATTTTTTTTATGTTTTCGCCCACTTTTTCCATTTTCGTCCGTTTTTTTACGTATTTGTCCATTTTTTACGTTTTCTTTCGTTTTTTTTACGTTTTCGTCCATTTTCTGGCGTTTTTACCTATATTTATGTTTTCATCATTTTTTATGCTTTAGTCAATTTTTATATGTTTTCATCAGTTTTATACGAAAACACAGGAAAACAGATGGAAATATTTAAAAAATAGACGAAAACGTAAAAAGTGAACGAAAACATAAAAAAAGAGAAAAACGTAAAAAAGGACAAAAACGTAAAAAAATGGACAAAAACGTAAAAAACGAACAAAAATGTAAAAAACAGACGAAAACGTAAAAAACAGACGAAAACGTAAAAATAGACGAAAACGTAAAAAAGACGAAAACGTAGAAAAATGGACGAAAACTTAAAGAAACAGATGAAAACGTAAATAAGCGGACGAAAACATAAAAAAAACGAACGAAACGTAAAAGAAGGGCGAAAACGGACGAAAACGTAGAAAAACAGATGAAAACGTAAAAAATAGACGAAAACGTAAAAAAGACAAAAAAATAGAAACACTGAACGAAAACGTCAAAAAATGGACGAAAACATAAAAAAGCGGACGAAAACTTAAGAAGACGGGCGAAAACTTTAGAATATGGATGAAAACATAAAAAAACGGTCAAAAACGTAAAAAAACGGTCAAAAACGTAAAAAACTGATGAAAACGTAAAAAATTGGACAAACGTATGAAAACTTATAAAAATGGACTAAAAAGTATGTCTCGCGTAATTATAATGAAATGCGGACTATGTGTGTTATTTGGGATAAACCATAGGGACGAAACATGTAATTTTTTCATTATAAGATAACTGAGAAACCCGTTATATGTCTTATATTGCAATCAAAAATAAGTTGAGTACACTAAATTGAAGAAAAAAAAGTAAAGTACCTTAAATTGAAATTGATGTTAAGTTGGATACACTTTTGTGCAATTTGCCCTATTTTAACTCTTTAAGTTTTAAAGTGTGAAACCTCAATCAGTACATATCAACAAAATTAAGTCTAAAAAACATAAATACTAATATATCTTGCTACAACTGATTATCAATAATACCTTTTGTGGCTGACACGGATGCCACATAAGATAGAAAGATGACATGAACGGTAACTAGGTAAAAAAAAAAAAAAAAAAAAACGTATATGGTAAAATAAAAAACAGTTAAAATGTGCATATTAGAATATACAGTAATTTGAAAGTTTGCAACAAAAAAATGGAATACGTTTTAATTTTTTAGTTCAGGTAATAAGGTGAGACATGATGGTAAATACATGGCTATCTTATAACCTAAACCCTTTAGATTTCCATACTTTTCATTTAGTTTAATTGGTAACTAAACTTTTCTGTTAATGTAAATAATCGTGTAAAAACGTTATTTCTATTTTACAATCTTTCTAAGTTTTGTTAATGACAATTATAAAAACACTTAAATTAGTAAAGACTCAAAATAAATAAGTTTTAAACATAACAGTTAAACTCGACATCACTTAAGGTATGAATAATGAATACTAAAAACTTGAGTAATGATCAAGGAGCACATTGTCACACAATTTGCACTTACAATTATTTTTCATACAAATACTTTACTTGCCTAGCTAATAACCTTTAGCTTTAAAGTTTACGCACATATTTTAATTTAGCAAGTAACCAACTAAGATTTATCATTTAGCAACATCAAAATTAGCCACATCACACAAGTCGACTTTTGATCACCTTCTAGAAGAAAAATTTTCCCATATCAGGAGTTGACTTTTGATAAATTTTGAAAATATTTTATGAGATTTTAGAAAGATTTGGTAAGCAAAAATATTGAGAAAATCTGATATGTCAGACACAGATGGATCCCTTTTTAAAATGGACGGATTCCTTCGAAGGGATCTGTGGGGTCCGTGAGGTGCTGGTCCAATTTTGGATATAAATAGAAGCCATTTGTGCACCAATATTTTCACCTATTGCAATCACATTTTATACATACTTTCATACATTCATACACTTAGTTCACTGATCATTACACTTGTATTTACATATCCATTTTAGTGAGTATCTATAACACCCCCAATTTCAAAAATATACAGCGGAATTTAGATTGGGTGTTACTTCATGGCACAACAGTTTAATAGTATAAAACGATCATTATTTTAGTTGTTTTAAAGGATTTATCATTCGAATTTTATAAATATCAGAGTTTACAAAGTGAGGTCCCATTGGTTTCAAAGTTAAATAAATAAGTTTTCGAATGATAGTAAAATTTATAGCCTTCATAAATATCTGTGCTCCTCCGTGCCATCCTTGCTCATTATGGACCTGAGATAAACACATGCTAAGAGCGTCAACACAAAGGTTGGTGAGTTCATAGAGTTTATAAGCAGAATAGTTGATTTCCAAAATCAAAGAGTTTATGAGTCCATAGTAGTTATAAATAAACAGTTGATTATCAAAATCAAGGTGTGAGTAAATCCATAGTGTTTATAGTTTAAACAGTTGATTATCAAAATCAAAATGTGGATAATTCCTTAAAGGTTACAGTTGAGACAATTGATTTAGCAAAATCAATGTATGAGTAAATCTATAGGATTCATAGTTTAAACAGTTGATTATCAAAATCAAAGAGTGTGTAAATCTATAGAGTTGGCATAAAGCCAGTTGATTTTTCAATAATTCCAAGTTTAAGTAATAATTGTAATAGATACTGTTAGTGCAAACGTTACAACGTTTTATCTATACAATGTCTTCATGTTTTAATGATGTCAAACACTTAACTTGTAATACATAACGTAAAGTGCATAATTTACTCGTTCACACATCAACGTCTCTCGACATCACTTCAGGTATGTACAAACACTTTACCAACTTTGTTAAGTGATCAAAGAAAAACCTTTTGTCCTTAATCTCTACATTTTATAAATGTCACAAAACATTTTTACTAAAATAAACTAGACAAATTATTTTTGTATTTATAAAGAAATATTTTAATAAGAAAATTATATTTGAAATTTGAATTTCAAAATGCCCTAACGGCTTCATTTCCCGCCCAAATCAGATAAAATTTTGCCAGGTAACATTTCACCACAAAAGGACAAAAGCTGTCACGGAGGTCCCTTATCTATGGGACGGTCCCTTATTGATAAGGGACCGTCCAAGGTTTAAGGGACCATCGGACGCTCCTCGACCAGGCTATAAATACTGACCCATTTTCACCAGAAAAACTGATCCCCTTTGCACAAAAATTTCCTGGTCCTTTTCATTCTTTGATCACTATAACTCTTTGGTATGTGTTTATATGTGATCCCGTCATCCACTACATCATGTACAAGAGAAGAACACTCGAAGTCGTCAAGAATCGAAGTGTTATTGAGTCCACACACAACTAGTCTTATGATTTTCTTTTTCCTCTTCCTCAAAGTGCAAGAGAAGAACTCTCGACAACTATGAAGATTCGAGATGTTATAGGTGTCCACACATAAACGTAACATGTGTTACGTGATAGGATTTATATCATGTCATTGTTTTCCGACTTGTGTGTGAGTCGAGGGTTGGGTATAAACTTGGATGGTGATGTAGTTCCAAGTATTGTATTTGTGTGAGCTTGGATGGTGATGTAGTTCCAAGAAGTCTTGTAACTAGACTAATTAATGTATTTGTTGTGAGAAGAGTGATGTCCTAAAGTGTAGGTTAGGATTTGTTGAGTCATTATGTAAAGACTTGGATCGAGGATGATCAAGTGTGTCAAGTGTGTAAAGACTTGATTTGGGTGAAGAATCAAGTGTGTCGTGTGTGTGGACTCGGATTGCATGAAGATTCAAATATGTCTAAGTGTGAAGATTCAAGTGAACGGGAGTGCTCATTCATGTGAAGGCTTAGATCGTGTGTCGATCTAAGTGGGACAAGAGTGCTTGTTCGTGTGGCCATGTGGGCCTTTGTGTAGATTGGTTCTAGATAGGATTAGGACTCGACATTCCGCTTAGTGTCGTTAAACTTGGTGTAAGCTTGTGTACGGTTTGTTCCACCATAAAGGAGCGTGTTGATTAGTGAAGTAACTCTCGAGTGTGGGACTCGGGGAGTGGAGTAGGACGAAGAGGTGCTTCATGCCGAACCACTATAAATCATCGTGTCCGGTTTGCGTTTTCTCTTCCTTTCTCCTTACTTTCTATGTTTTCATTACATTTATGCTTGTGTGACTTGGTGTGTATATGTTTGTGATATCAACTAGTTAACTTAGAAACATAAAACATAAGAAAACTTAATCACATGAAATGGACACGCCCACTGGTGGCGGTCCCTTATACAGGGACGGTCCCCAAACATTTAAGGGACCGTCGGTGTATTTAAAGGACCGTCGACAATGAAATCAAAATTGGTTAAAAACGTTTAAACCTCATGTTATGTTCAAGTCTATGTGATTGCTTGCATACTTGTTATTAAGTGACATATATATTTGTTATGAATGACATAACCACTATTCATATTTAGTCATACTTGATCGGGAATTTGATACGAAACATTTTAAGTTTTAAAGAGGAACGTACTCACCCCCTCTACATTTCTACAGATACCATTATTAATAAAATAAGTAGTGGGTTACGTTGTTATACACCCACAGTTGGTTGGGTTGCCCTAACAGGTCAACACAAAGTATTTTATGGTTTGCCAAGTAGTGATTTTCTGCTATATAGTGAACACAAGTTCGAAGTTTGATAAACAGTGGGCTACGTTGTTATACGCCCATAAATTTAGTAATTGCAATACTGTATCATGACTACAATACTGCTTTATTGCCCTAAGCCTCATGACATGCAACGATTAACAAGCATCAAAATGATGTAAAGTAACCAGGCCCCCAAGATTGGTATTTGCCAATAACTTATGAAATGTCAAATAAAGTGCGTTTGGTGGCTTTCCTAGAAGACCAAATGGGGATTGTCAGTCCCTAATAAATCTATCCACAACTATTTACGTTCACTCGCAGATGATTAAGGTCCATGATCGAGGGACTTTGAAATGGCAATAAGTGGTAAACTTAGGCAATAGAAATCAGGCGTAGCATATAGTTGAAAATCACTTGTAATCATGTTTATAGCAGGTATCTCTCCATGAGATATAAAATGTGTAAAAGTAGATTCATAAGTTCATAGTAATTCACAAAAAGTTTATACTTCCTTTGTAAGTAAAAGCAAGTGTTACATTTCAATAACAAGTAGAGTGGTTTATCAACTGAGTATAATGTTTAAAGTAAACTAGTAAAGTTTATATGTAATAGAAGCTTGTATTTCCCCCGAAAGTAATTCAAAATAGGAAAAAGGGTGGGGGGATATGGAACTCACAGTAATATGTAAATAGTTAACGAGTATTTGTAAAAGTATAAAACATGTAGTTGAGCATGTATCTCCCCCAAAACATTTATAAAACAATTATAAAAAAGAGTAAGAGAGGGGCTATGACTCACCTTAGAAATAAGTGGTCTGAAAAGACAAGTTGAGTGGCGATAGTGTGTGGCACCGACACGCGACCTAAGTTATTATGGCAATACTCAGTTTACAGTTTTGTGTACTCACGACTCAAAGTGTTTAAATAAATTAAGTGTTTACAAGTGTTTGTGTTTAACGTTGCTTGTGTTGCAAAGTTTATGTTTAAATTGATCTCAAAATTTTGTAAGTATTGGATCGTAGAAGTGCGTAAGTCTTTAAGTGTTTATGTAATATTGTTATGACCAAGAAACACGTTCGGGAGGTCGCGGTTGATCGAAATACACCATTGTTCTAGAGAGAGAAAGTAGAGAGAGAAAGGTGGAGAAAAGGGTTTATATTAAAAGAGAATAAATGAAATAGTACACACACTTTCCCACACCCCTCATGGAGAGTCATGAGGGGTATTTATAGGCTCATTACATCACATGTTTGCCTATATTACAATAATAGTCCCTAAAGTACTATTTGTATGATATCTAGTCCATTTCTTTATGTGTGACGTTATCTTTTATAAAATAGCAAGGCTAACAATCTCCCTCCAAGATATCGTCACACATGAATGGATACAATGAGACCTATAAACACATAAACATGTAAATTACAACAATAGTAAACTATGTTGATGTTGTTGAAGCGCAGAGTCTTTGTAGTCTAGATACTGAGGCAGACTTGAAGTTCTCTCTTCCAACGATCTCGGCGTATGATCTTTGACACTGACGGCAAAGGTCTTTGTAGCTCTGAACTTCAACTGTAATGGTCTAGTTAGGTTATTACTCCCTCCTAACTAGTGAGCCTTTATTCTTTTTCTTCTGCTCCCTCCTGAACAGACAACTCTCTTCTCATCTCGCAGCGGATAAGGTAGATACTAATGAGTTTGCACCATGGTTGTCGTTCTGGGAGCATCATAGCATAACTCACATAGTATAGCACAGAAGGTTGGTAATACGCTCCGATGTACACATCGTTAGTACTTCTTTGGTTCTGGTGTAAGCACAATTCCCTCGAACAACCAACGTACTAGAGATGAAACACTACTTCTTTTGGCATGTTCTTCTCCCTCCTGATGGTTGCGATGTATCGAAATCATCATACTATTGGGTGTACATGCCAAAATTACCCGTACTTTACACTTCTGGTGCAATATAGATAGACCATGAAAGCATAATTTGTGAGAATATGCTGATAGGATATGACTCTCTTTATTCTATAATCTCTTCTCTTCTCTTCAACCTTAAAGCGACCTCTTCAAATTCCAACCAGCTAGTAAATGAGCAATGACTATAGAAACAACCCAATATAACAAATCTGACAGTAAAGTAAACATCCCGTAGATATGTTACTTAATCTTGTACTATGGTGTGACTAAGAACGGTGTAGAGAGTTCGTACACCATCGAATCTCTGAGTACTCTATACTCTTCAACCAACCAACCATCAAGTATAAGACGTACATCACCTCTTGATTATCCACAACTTTGTGTGACACTGAGTACTACAATGTAACTCCTTAAAGTGATAGCTATAACCAGTGAGCACTACAATGTAACTCCTTACATTGGGTATAACTAGATAATCCAAGTCTTAATCACTATCTTTAGTGTTTGCCCAAACAAGTATCTTCGAAAGTCATGCATCCATCCTCCCCTAGACTTTGAGATAAATAAGTACACATGCCCTTGAAATGTACTTTAAACCCAGAAAAGTGATAAAGAATTATCCCCATAATCACAAAAATCCGATACTAGCCGTTGTCATTTGATTGTGATTCTTGATCAGGATCGTTTAAGCAATTCGTGGTGTGTTTTGAGGTGATTTGAGATATATTGGTGTTGATGATAATGAAACAAGGAAATGAATCATGATCTATAAGATTGATTTACCAATAATCTCATGTGTTTAGGAAAGGTGAAAGTTAGGTTTTAGGGTTTAGAGACATTAGGTTATTCGATGAGGTAAGGGTTTTTTTATATAATAATCCTTTGATATGTCCTTGCTCAAAATCCCATCTCGTTACTCGATATCCTAAGTCAATTTCGGCAGAGTTTCGTTTAGATTAGTCCAAAAGAAATCCTTACTCGATAAACGATAAGGTTGGACCAGCCTAACTCGGCAAACTATATGAAGCATATACAACTCATGAAACTGTTGCACGAGAAATCAACCCAAACTCGGTAAGAATATTCTCAAACTCGGTAGAATATTATCCAAACTCGGTAAAAAAAAATTTTGTTTCCAAACTCGGTACAAAAATTTTTTCTCCAAACTCGATAGTATCCTAACTCGGGTAATATCCTAACTTGGCAATACACCTAACTCGACAAAAACAGATCCAAACTCGATACTCTTCAGCCAAGCTCGATAGCCTCTGAAACTCAGGATTCTAACTCGATAATCAATCATGCTAACTCGATAAAAATGGATCCTAACTCGATAAATAACATGCTAACTCGATAAAAATGGATCCAAACTCGATAGAAAACCTTTCCTAACTCGAAAATTTTTCTAACTCGACAACAATGGCAATGAACAGTACCAGATCCAATTTTTCACCCGAAAACACGATTTTTTCACCCAAAAACACCACGATTCGCCCCCGGTTAGCTCTGGTACCACTTATTATGACCAAGAAACACGTTCGGGAGGTCGCGGTTGATCGAAATACACCATTGTTCTAGAGAGAGAAAGGTAGAGAAAAGGGTTTATATTAAAAGAGAATAAATGAAATAGTACACACACTTTCCCACACCCCTCATGGAGAGTCATGAGGGGTATTTATAGGCTCATTACATCACATGTTTGCCTATATTACAATAATAGTCCCTAAAGTACTATTTGTATGATATCTAGTCCATTTTTTATGTGTGACGTTATCTTTTATAAAATAGCAAGGCTAACAGATATGGTGGTTATACATATGTGGATACATTCGTAGTTGTATTTAATTTGTGAATGATAAATTAGGAACAGTCTATAATATACTAGCTAAAAAACCCGTGAAATTCACGAGTAATATAAAGAGATAGTACAAAAATATAAAATGAGATACGCATTACCTAAATAGACAATAGCCGAAACCGCAATAGTATTCACAACTCTATATAGACAGTTGGTACTAACTAACATACGTTTTATCAAACAAAATAGTCAAATAAAACAAAAGGTAAATAAAGTGTAAAATAAAGTTACACAAGGACACTATAGCTTCTTGAGTATGGTGAACTTGCTTTTTGCCTTATGTTCATATTGCCTATTATCCATTTGTGTACAATTAAACTTGTACATAAAGTGTCTGCAATCTATTAGACATATTTATATATTGGATTAAGAAGATTCATCTCAATACATTTGATTATAAAATAACTTAATGTATGTAAAGAATTGGGTAAGTTTTGTTACATGTGATCACAAATTTTGTAAAGCTTCTTTGTAGACCATGTTGCTTGTACTACTCGTGATGTCGCCTTCTTCATCGAAATCATTCTTTTTTGGTCCTAATGCAAGATATGACCACATATAGCTGGCTAAATACGCAGGGCAAATAGAAACCCACTTGCCCAAGAGGTTGTCCCTGGCCTTTGTTGACCGTCCTCGCGCAAGATACGGACACATGGGATTGCTTCTTTACTGGTTTTGATTATAAAACACTACTGATTTTGACCATTATCTAAGACTTACCGACCTCTTAATTTTCTACCAACCGTGGGATGACAATGGTTATCTCATGTTTGTTACAATTTTGTAGTACGCTTAGTTAAAACATCAAAAGATCTTAAATCTTAATATGAGTGTATTTTTAAGGACATTAGATCTTTAAATATGAGTATAAATTAGTGGCAATATATAAGTTGCTTCTCTCTTTCAATAAAACTAGTAGGCTTAAAACTATACCACAAGGCAATTAGCTCAAGAAAATATCTTTAGCAAAGCTTACCCACACATTTGTTAAACTCAATAATATTTAAGCTAAGGGCTCACATGTAGATAACCGCTATTCCATCCCCATTATCCATCGAGGGATGAGACATACCATGACTTCCTTGCTGAAATACCTGCAATATTATAAAAGTTAATGTCTCTTCTTAAAAGATTAGATAGATGTCATGCATGTGTGAATAAATATTATTGAAAACAAAGTTAAGGTTAAATAGACTAATCAGTCATGACAAAAAAACTCTATGCCTTATGTGATGGTCTATAAGCCTATCATGAATGGCGGCCAAATAAAAAGGTTCACTTTTTTTTTTTTTTTTTTTTTTTTTTTTTTTTTTTTTTCAGGCATAAAAATTGCAATTTGGTATCTAGTCCAAAACTTTCAAACTGTTAACTATTCATTTTCAGGCAACACTTAGATGAATTAAACTACGACTCATTATGAACAATAATAATATTGTTTCCTATAGTCACTGAACATCCAACAACAAAGTTCAAAAGAGTCTAATTGGTACAAATTAATTAAGCTAGAATATGGGCTATTTGAGATTCCATGTTATAAAAAACCTGTACCTTTAGAAAGACAATCACCACTTGGTTTTTAAAGATTTAATTTAAACCATTAAACAAAAAATAAAAATACGTTATTTTATCCTCCATTCAAACATAGTGATAAGAGTGTTTGTCTAAGATTATGTTTTGGGCTTAGGCTTATGTTTAGAAGCCCTTTATGGCTTATAAGTAATACTCCGTATAAGCTTATAAGCCAATTTTTAGTATTTTGGATAACTTGTTATAACAAAAGAGGTAAAATGACAAAAGAATTACATGCGTATCTTGTCCCATTAAGTAATAGATCTGTGCTCAAAAAGTTCGCGGGACTATTGTGCAACACACGTGTGATCAACTCCAATGTTAAAAAATTAACTAAAAAAGAAAAGAAAAAAAAACTCCATTGTTACTTGCATCTATGCAATTGCATTAATTTCATGACCACCTTTAAAACTCATTATATAGAGGGAGATATTTACTTTAGAACAATTTTCAAAAAAAAAAAATCTGAATTACTACTAAAATTCAAGGCAAACTAATATAAAAAATGATGTAATAAGTAATTTTGGGACAATACTTCATCTAAATTATAAAATAATCAACAACAATCACAAGTAATAGCAAACATATTAACAGTTGAAGAATCGAAGATATAATTGTTCAAGCTTTTTCCATTTCAGGCATGCAACTTCCTAAACAAAACAAAGTGAAAACAGATAAGATAAGTAACTTAAATAAGTCATTAAAAAAGACATTTAGACCATCCTTCAAAGTTTCAACTACAAACCCTTTTTTAGATTCTAGTTATAGATATTTATATAAATGAAACAGTACCCAATAAAAGGCCGGAGGTCCTCACTCCCTACAAAAGGCCGGAGGTCCTTTTCTACCTTAGGTAGAACCGGAAGCAGCCTATCTACTTTAGGTAGGGGTATGGTTGTTTACGTCTCAACCTCCCCCATACACCGTGGAATACGGTATTGGGACCCATAACCCGTGGAAGACGGTATTGGGAGTTACAGTACCCAATAACCAAATGGGTCAAAACAAACCCGTGTTCGACGAACTTCATACAAAAGTTGGATTCACAAGATATGTTCCTCTTAATCTTAATTTCATATTGCAACCTAGGTTCTTCAAACATAACACAGACAATCAAAACAAATGACTCTAAAAATGTGATATTGATGATAGATGATATGTTACCTTATAACTCACTATTAATTTTATCCTTCATCTACTCGACCTTACATTCCCTTGCCTCTATCGCCTTTATATACTTTCTTAAGAAATTGCATTTTTTTGAAAGGTAGAAACTACGTTTAATCTAGGAAACGTGACCAATAGTAGCTTATTAAAAATCGTAGGTAAATTCTTGTTTATTTTAATTATTTCTCTACAATGATCAAATTAAAACCATAGAATAAAATTACTTACTAAAATTATCATGTTTTTTTTAGTATGTTCTAAAAAGAGATGTGTAAAAGATTTACGTTCCAAAATGAAATGGGTCAAAACACTACCTTTGAGCTGCTTGAATAGATGGATTAATAACAAAGAGAGCCCTAAACACGTAACAAAAACAGAAAAGAAACAAAATGGAGACAAAAAATCATAGCAACTCCGATCCAATGTAACATGATTTGCAAGGAAAAACAATGATTAGTTGAACTCCCATGCATATAGTAATGATCTATGTTGGCATCAGGATTATAAGTGAAAACTCAAAAACCTTAAACAATAGAGAATATGTAACTGCAGGGACGAATTTAGCCTCCAACTGATTTCATCAAAACACATTGTGTTGGGATTTTTTGAAATCGTGATTTCAAATTTCATTAGGGAACATTTCAAATTGTATATATCAAACATTTGATGTAAAATGGTACTACGTATGTTTTTAATGATATTAAGTGCCGTCATAATTAAATGTATTCAATGCTATCAATACGTATATTATGGATGGGATTATTCAAAACTCTAAGTCAATGGCTGAAGTATAATAGATGTCTTTGCCACGTGTCAGCTTTAGGAGAAGTGTTATTTTTAGAAAAAATTAATTAGTAGACTGAAAAAAACTCTTTTTTATTAGATAAAATAGATAGATTTTCTATAAATAATATTTTATTATACAGCTTTTGCGGTTTGGTCGAGTTTGTGAAAAATAAACTAAGCGCAAGAATTTGACAAAAATTGGGCATGACCCATTCGTAAATATTAGTTTTCCCTTGTAAATATATTGCTACAAAAATACCTCATCATCAAAATATAGTTATATTTATAGTCTTAACTCATTAAACCTTATTAGTGTAATTTGTGAAAAGGAATATTGACTAGTTCTAATAGTTCAAATGTTTAATGTGAAAAGTTATAAAAAGAAATATGATAACAAAAAGAACAGGTGCAGGGTTCGAACCCCTAACCTCTCACCCAGCAAGCCACGCCCCCAACCAACAGACTAGAATAACTTTGGTGTTATCTTTTACAAGTTTATCATTTAAGGATTTGCGACAGCATTGTATTAGTTATAAACCTTTCTCAGTATATACATTGAGTTGTGAATTAGCATGCATATGGTTTGTATTTCTTGTTTCCATTTTAGTTACAAATCTTCATTATTAAATAAATATTCAAGCTCACGAATAAGCACACGTTTACGAAGAGGAGACCGAAATGTGCTCATATAGGTCTCGACTTATTTGAGTTTATTACGACTCCAAAAATTCAAACGTGACCATAATATCTTTACTGATTTCGTGTGAAGTTTTAAATAAGTTCTTGTAAATCAAAGTGAGTATTTTTTTTAAGCACTTGTCCAGAAGAGCCAAAACTTAAGTTTAATTTTATAGTTTCTTTTCATCATTTTGTATCCGAAACTTCAACAAGCTCGTCATCAAAATATGGGTGTCGATAAACACTTGCTTATTTGTAGCGTGTATAGTAGTGTTAAACAAGTTTCAAAGTTACCACACAAGCTTTTCTAAACACAACGTGAGTCATAAACCTTGCATATAGTCGAACCTATTTATGTGTGTGAGTAAAGTTTGGTTGACAGTGGATTGTAACCAAAGTGATACTTTTTATCATGTATCCATAACTTGTATATGAAGTTTAAGTTTAAAACAAGAAGTTATAACAAGTTTAGAGGTTCATGGGTCGATGTTACAGTGGGTTGAGGTTATATGTGTGTAGAAGGGAGTACAAGACCAAGACTAAGCTTCTTTAACTCGAAATGCTATCTCTAGCTTAATGACCCAAGTTAACTTCCTAGCTTACTTCCTCTTTTCCTAGGAGGCTTATACTAAGTGGTGGTAAGTGGTAACTTATGGTCAAGATTTGGGAAGGTTTAACCTAGTTTTGGGGCTTATAAGACCTAGTTAGGGTTTTATGCTTAAGGGGCTTGTACCTAAGCTCTAAGAGGTTGTACTAGGGTTTAGGGGTGCTAATGTATCCTAAAGTTGCTAAGGTAATTCATACATAAGCCTTGAACACTTTCAAACTAGTTTAGATAAGCAATTAGGGTTTTAAAGATAACTATAAACACATAGGGTTCAATTAGGGTTTTATTAGTGTTTCGGATAGATACAATATATTAGAGTGATAGATTACTTAGTGTAATGATGTTTAGAACCTAGACTTGACATATTGGGATGTTCACATGATGTAAACATAGTGGTGTTGGGCATAGGTGGATACGTGAGCAGGTCTAAAGAGTCATGCATGTAATAAAAAGCAAAAAGTTTACCTGTGAAATTACCTTGTGGTGGAAATGATATTGATGAAATTTTATGGGTTATTACAGTCGTACCCCCTAAGAGAAAATCTCGTCCTGAGATTTAGTAAGTGTAGAGGTGGAGAGAGAAGAACGAGTTTATGATTCGAAGGAAAGGATGATATTGACGGAGGAAAGGAATTGTTTCGTACAAACGGATTAGAAAGTGTTTGTACGCGTGCCAAATACACAGACTCATTTATTTATATCTCATTACTTACAAGCAGAGGCATCCCAATTCTTGTAAGCAACAGTATATAAATTCATGGTCCGCTGATTTATAATTTCTTATTAAGATGAAAAAGGTTCCTGATTCATTTTAACAAGATGATTATAAATCATCCTTAAGCTGTATTGGCAGGAAAATGATGAGAGAGTTAACCACACTTAAGGGGTTGTGGTACAGGAGTATTTTGAGAGAGTGTGTTATCAGCATTAGCCATGTTAGTAACTCGGGTTTCTAGTGCTGCAGTACTACTGTCAGCAACTAGTTGCCGGATGGCACCTTAAGTCATGGCTTTGCAAGATAACACCGGATTCGAAGGATAATATCATAAGTCGGTCATAATGAGGATTACGAAAACTCCGACTAAGATATTTTCACAAGTTCTAACTAATAGAAACTTGTAGAGTGACGGAAGATTGGGAGTAGGATAATATCGTAAGTCGATCATAATGAGGATTACGAAATTCGACGTAGATATTCGGAAAAATTAGGAGTACAAGTTCTAACACTTAGAACGTTGTAGGATGACGGAAGGGTAAAGTATAAGGGTAGGGTAAGATACGGTGGAGAATGACGAAGGAATGGGATGAAGGGGTATAAAAGAATGGAAGAGTAAGAAAGAACGAAACGGAAGAATAGAAAAGAACAGAGAAGTGGGAATGAACGAAAGGGTAGGATGATTGGAAGGAGTAGAAAAGAATGGTGAAGTGAGAAAGAATAGAAAAGTAGAAAAGAATGGGATGGTAGGATTAAACGGACTGAGAAAAGAGGGGAGGAGTAGGAAGGAATGGAGGAGTGGATTTAAACGGAAGAGTAGGAAAGGATTACCTCAGAGGACGGAAATCCTAATGAGGGTAAGATTTACTAGATTTCCTTGAAGTTTGTTTCCCACATAAAGTTCTCGGTACGATCTATAGTGAATTATCCAGTTTGTTAATACAAATATCGCCTAAAAACGTTATTTATATTTACGATCTTTCTTAGTTTTGTTAACTACAAAAGGTAAAGTTTATTTTTAGCAAATCGTAAATATAGTTTAAAAGTCTTTTACTTAACATCACTCAAACTACATTTACATGTTTTCACAAAGTGATTTCTAATTGTAAAATAGTTAAGTATACTTTAGTTTAAGTACATATGTTAAAAATGTCTTATAAGTATATTTAGCAAGTTTTCTAAATAGTATGTCTTATTAGGATATAAGTTAGCAAACTCTTTTTGGTAAATAATTCACTTGCTAAACATCTCAAACAAACATTTTTTAAATCTCTACATAAACTCTTTTACAAGAATACTTTCTTTTTCATGAATATCTAAAATTAGAAATATATACTTACATCATCACTTGCATCACACATGTCCCTTCAAGGAAACATTTGTGTAAGAGACATGTTTTATTTTGTATAGATTCATACTCAAAGATCTCAAAGTTGACTTTGTGAGATCTTGGGTATATTGAGTTAGATTATGTGATATCTTGTGCAAGATTCTGTCAGACATGCTGGAGGAACCCTTAGGTATCACGGACGGAACCAAAGTAATGGTTCCACCGTATCCGTGGGTTGACCTGGAAGTTTGCCTATAAATAGCAACCCACTCTTTGAGTTTTTCTCATCACTTACTATCATAACATATTGCATATACTTTCATTTCTAACTCAGTTCCATTTCATATTTGTGAGTCTTTCTTTGTAGCAAGAAGATCACGACTTCACAAGCTTCAACACGACGTTGCAAGACTTGTTAAGCATAGCATAGTCTAAACTAGTAAAGTTTATACATCATTGTATTGTATCCACTTGTAGTGTTCGGTTAGTATTTTAGTCCTCAAAATACTTAGCGTATCGGGAGTTGTTGTACCCTTGTAAAAGAACTATCGGGAGTGGTTTTACCCTTGTGAAAGAACTCGACATCTAGCTTAGTGTCAAAAATAGTGTGTAAGCAACGTGTAAGGTTTTCTCCGCCGGATAAAGGAGCTTGTTGACTAGTGCAAGAAACTCTCGAGTTGGATACTCGGGGCGTGGAGTAGGGCAAGGAAAAAGAGTCCTTGTAGCCAAACCACGATAATATGGTTTGATCGTTTTTTACTTTTATTCTTGCATATTATTTATTGTTTGGTAAGTTAGTTGTCGATTACACGTAAAAGTTTTCAATGAAAATCAAGTTAAAAACAGGTAAACTATTCAACCCCCCTTCTAGTTTTCTACAATTGGCATCAAGAGCTACGTTACTAAAGATTTTAAAATATATTGTATCTTAAAACTTGGAACAATCCATGGATTTTGAAAACTTCAAAGAAAGGCAATCTATGCAAAGACCACCACTATTTAAACCAAATGGCTTTATATATCGGAAAAACCATTTTGAAACTTATGTAAAATCAAAGGACATAGATCTATGGTATATTATTATTGAAGGTGATCATAAGGCTACTGGAAGTGGTCGGGATGAGGAAAGTTCACTCACTAAACATAGTGATGATCAAAAGAAACTAATTGCCAAAAATAATGAAGCTAAAATGATGCTTTATAATGCTTTACGAAAGAAAGAGTATGAAAGAGTTTTTATGTGCAAAACCGATAAAGAAATTTGGAAATCTTTAATAACTACTCATCAAGGAAACTCACAAGTTAAGGATAACAAAATTGATCTTCTTGTCCAACAATATGAACAATTTTCTATTCCCGAAGATGAAACTATTGATAGTGCATTTGCTAGATTTAACACTATTATTACTTCACTTAAAGCACTTGATGAATCTTTTTGTAGCAAGAATTTTGTCAGGAAATTCCTTAGAGCACTCCATCCTAAGTGGAGAGCAAAAGTAACGGCTATTGAAGAATCTAAGGATCTTTTAAACATGGCACTTGACGAGCTTATTGGAAACCTCAAAGTTCATGAAATGGTAATGGAAAAAGATTCGGATATAGTTAAAGGCAAGAAAGAAAAAGTGAAATCTATTGCCTTAAAAGCTAGAATAGAATCAAGTGACGATGAGGAATCAAGTTCGGATAGTGAAGATGAAGAATATGCCATGGCGGTTTGAGACTTCAAGAAGTTCAATCGAAGACGAGGAAAGTTTGTAAGGCAACCTAAAGATGAAAAGAAGTCTTCACGAAAAGATCGGGATGTAAAGAAATTCAAGAATGAAAGAAAGTGTTTTAAATGCGGAGATACAAGTCACTTAATAGGAGAATGTCCAAAACCACCCAAAAGCAAAACTCAAAGTGCTTTTGTAAGTGGTGCTTGGAGTGATAGTGAGATTGATGATGAAGAGCCGATAAATGACGAAGTAGCTCTTATGGCTCAAGACTCAAATGAGGTTTGCTTAAAAGTGTGTTTGGAACCGGATGAATGGATCAAAGATAGCGGTTGCTCAAGACACATGACCGGAAACAAAAGTCTTTTCTCAACATATCAAGTCTACGACGGAGGTAACGTTACTTTTGGTAGCAAGGTTAAAAGTGAAATCATTGGAAAAAGGTACTATCTCTCATGACTCTCTATCTATTGATGATGTTGCTCATGTTGACAACTTAGGATTTAATCTTCTTAGTATTAGACAACTTTTCCGTAAAAAGTATAAAGTCCTTTTTAGTGAAAAGGAAAGTAAAATACTAAAAGATGGTATAACAATAGCTAAAGGAGTTCTTAAGAACAACGTATACGTCATGAAAATTGATAAAACATCTAGAGATAAACTTTGTCTTACGTCATTAGATGAATCCTCAACTCTTTGGCATAGACGCTTAGGTCACGCTAATATGAGACTTATTTAATCCTATCCTCTAAGGAATTAGTTAGAAACTTACCAAAGTTGAAATACGACCAACACTTTTGTGATGCTTGCAATATTGGTAAACATGTTCATAGTAACCATAAGGCTAAAAATATGGTGTCTACATCTAGGTGTCTAGAACTTTTGCATATGGATTTGTTAGGTCCATCCGCTATTCAAAGTTCTGGAGGCAACTTCTACACTTTGGTCATAGTAGATGATTATTCACGATATACATGGACAAGATTTTTGAAAAGTAAAAATGAAGCTTTTGAACAATTTGAAATTCTTAGTAAGAAAATTCAAAATCGTTTAGGAAATTGCATTGTGTCAATTAGAATGGATCACGGTCGGGAATTTGATAACGAAATGCAATTTGGTGAATTTTGTGATAAAAATGGTATAACACATAATTTCTCGGCTCCTCGCACTCCTCAATCTAATGGTGTAGTAGAACGTAAAAACCGGACTCTTCAAGAGATGAGTAGAACAATGCTTAACGAACAAAATATTCCACAAAAGTTTTGGTGTAATGCCGTCGACACATCAACTTATATCTTAAACCGAGTCCTAATTAGACCATTTTTAGATAAAACTCCATATGAATTATATAGAGGTAAAAAGCCAACATTAGGATACTTTAAAGTATTTGGGAGTAAATGCTTTATACTAAACACCAAGGATTATCTCACTAAATTTGACCCAAAGTCTTATGAAGGTGTATTCCTTGGATATTCACAAAATAGCAAAGCTTATATTGTTTTAAATAAAGAAACATTAAAAGTCGAGGAATCGTTGAACGTAACATTCGATGAAAGTCCATCTCCCTCTAAGACATCACCTTTGGTAGATGATAACTTAGTTGAAAGTCAAGTTGTTAATCAAATTGATTTAGAAAATGACAAGGAAGATGAACTATTAAATAGAGAAATAGTTAATATTAAAGAGTCTAAAAGTCATCCATTAGATAGTGTCATCGGTAAACTTAACGAAAGAACCTTTAGATCAAAAGCTCAAAATGAAAGTAACTATTTTTGTTTTATATCAACCATTGAACCTAAAAATATAAATGAAGCTATAAGTGATGAATCTTGGGTAATAGCTATGCAAGAAGAATTGAACCAATTTATTAGAAATGATGTTTGGACACTAGTTCCTCAACCAAAGAATCAAACTATAATTGGAACAAAATGGGTCTTTCGAAATAAAATGGATGAAACGGAGTTGTGTCTAGAAACAAAGCTAGGCTAGTAGCACAATATCAACAAGAAGGCATTGACTACGATGAAACTTTTGCTCCGGTTGCTAGGCTCGAGTCAATTACAATCTTACTTGCATATGCATGCGTACATGACTTTAAACTTTTTCAAATGGACGTCAAAAGTGCATTCTTAAATGGTTTTATTAATGAAGAAGTTTATGTTGCTCAACCACCGGGCTTTACCGACTTTGAAAAACCTAATAACTTTTACAAACTTAAAAAAGCTTTATACGGAATTAAGCAATCTCCAAAAGCATGGTATGATCGACTTAAAACCTTCCTAGTTGACCATAAGTATACCATGGGCCTAGTTGACAACACTCTCTTCACTAAGAAGAAAGAATCACATATTATCATAGTTCAAATTTATGTTGATGACATAATATTCGGATTAACTTGTCAAGAGCTATGCGATGATTTTTCTAAAATCATGCATGACGAGTTTGAGATGAGTATGATGGGAGAACTCAACTTTTTCTTAGGACTTCAAATTAAACAATTAGAAGATGGGATATTCTTTAACCAATCTAAATACATAAAAGACATGCTTAAGAAATCTGGTCTAGAAGATTCAAAACCTATCAAAATGCCTATGTCCTCGAAAACCAAACTCACAAAGTATGAGGAAAGTGAATATGTAGATAACACTAAATATAGGGGTATGATTGGTAGTCTACTTTATCTCACGGCTAGTAGACCCGACATTATGTTTAGCGTTTGTCTATGTGCTCGTTTTCAAGAAGACCCCAAAACAATCCATCTTGAAGCCGTAAAAAGAATTTTTAGGTACATCAAAGGAACTACACATCTAGGATTGTGGTATCCCAAAGGAACGGGTGTAGAAACCATAGTGTATGCCGACTCGGATCATGCCGGTGACTATGTTGATAGAAAAAGTACAAGTGGTATTTGTACTTTTGTTGGACATTGTCTCACCTCATGGTTCTCCAAGAAGCAAACGGCCCTCGCAATCTCAACAACTGAAGCCGAATACGTATCGGCCGAAAAAGCATGTCAACAAGCTCTTTGGATGAAGCAAGCGCTCGTGGACTACAGAATTATAATTAAAGACATATCTATCCTTTGCGACAACAAAAGAGCCATTGACCTGAGTAAAAATCCAGTCCAACATGCTCGTACCAAACATATAGAAATCCGTCATCATTTCCTTCGTGATAATGTTCAAAAAGGAAACATCTCCATTGAGAAAGTATCCTCCGAAGAAAACATTGCCGATATTCTTACAAAACCCCTTAAACGTGAACCATTTAATCTTCTTTGACTAGGACTAGGACTTACGGAACCTACTTCATAGATTTAAACGTTAGATAAAATCGTAGAAATTCAAAACAAACAATACTTGTTTATACATCTGCAGGACTAGCGAAACCAAAGCACACAAAGGGCGGATCCCTTTGTTTGGTTCCGTCCAATCCGTCAGATGCCTGCACAGGTTCTCTTTTTATATATTAAACCAGAAAGTCCCATACTCTATACCACTCACCAAAAATAGTTACTATTCACTTCCATACCCAGTCTCACACGAAAATTAGGGTTCTAACTCAGCCACTCTTCATTCCTATCATCATTGTAAGTATTCTAAACACAATTACTCTCCTGATCTGTGTCTAGGAAATTCTATTTATGCACAAAAATTAAAAACTTGGGGTTATGCATCAACTTAGGAAATCATGAAGTGCATTTGTCATAAACAAAACTAATTGTGTTTTCCATTAGTTAGGAATTGCATCTTGTAAAACATTATCACATTATACCAAACACCCCATGTCAAAATATTGAAAAACCTTCTCACATTTGGGAAAAATATTTTCCATTGATAATACAAAATAAAAACGTTACGTTTAAAACATCACTTGCATTATGTCTCTTGAATGCTAAAGGGAATACATAACTAATATGTATTTTAGAGTACATTCAGCCGTAGCTACATTGAACTAGGAGCATTTGGGTTATCTCCAAATTTACACAAAATTTGCATATGTAAAACCATTTTTAAGCATTAAAATGAGTCGAGATAACCACAACTCCAATTTTTTTTTCATATAGGCACACACTAGAATTTTTTCACTTAACCGTTACTTACATAAACTCAAATGTGAAAATTATGTTTCTAGATTCATCATGCCTCTCGCAACCTTCTATGATCACAAAGACACCACCAAATACCTACACAAACACCATAAGACCAAATGGCTAACCACGACACAAGTAGACATCTTTAAGAACCTTGAAAAGCGTTATGTCTATGAGGGTAGAACCATTGACCCTACTTTCCTTGACTGAACCAACATTAGGGAAGAGCTATCTTTTATCAACTTTGATTGTCTTTTAGACATAGATGAGCCAATTTGTCCTCGTTTCATCCTAGAATTCTATGCTTCCGTGACCCTTAGCATGGATGATGAAGGTCTCATGTCATTAAACTTTTCAATCAACCAAAATGACTTTGAAATCACCTTAGATCAATATGCTCAAGTGCTCCGTGTTCCAAATATGGGCACATGTCTTTATACCGACAAATGGCCACTTTCAACTCTTGACTTAGTCCACGAACGTATTCATCCTTATGATACCCCTATAGTGAGCAAAGAAGCTATTCGTGACCACCTTTTTGTTAGGACTTCTCATACTAGGAGAACCTGAGGAGGAGAAGAAGTTGCAAAAGACCTGTTTGGAATGGAGCTTAATGAGTTGAGACCACAATTCTTGAAGTGGGAGGAGATCATTAGGGCCAATGTCATTAGTACTTTAGGCAATAGGGACCATATCAACAATTGTCTCTCCTACATGCTCTATAGTGTATCCACCCGCCAAACTTTCAACTTAGCTTACTACATTGCCAAAAGGATGGCAAACATCTCGGTTCATGGTACCACCGCTCTTCCATACGGGATGCTTCTCACATGTCACTTTAGGTTTTGTGAACCCATTCCTCCAAGTCCTAGAGGTCGTCGCCTAGATTATCCTATCATTCCATACACCTTTGTGCCATTAAGTGATGAGAGATTTTATAAAGCCAAATGTAAATGTTCTCACCCTCTGATGCATGGGAATCGCAATAGGCTTTACCTCTCGAGGGATCTCGAGAAGCTTACAACCCCCACCAGGCAGTGTACCTGATCGTTGTATTATAGTATAGTGACAAGTACCGGGGGATTGATCGTTCAGCTTAGGAATAGTGTCGCTAGGATTAGAAAGCCTAAATACTAGTTCTAAAGGTGAGGGATGATTATTTTTGTGTTTTTATATTTTATGGAAAGCAATTAAAAATCTCGGGTTTGAAGGATTTGGGCGGAATTAGTTGCTAATCAACTAACCCAATACTAAGATGCAATCAAAATAAAATACTAGAAATGAAAATAAACTAATTTATACTAAGGTTGTGAGCAGTAATTGGAGAAAATGTGTTTACTTAGATTTCACTACTCCCTAGATATCTTTTACACGTTAATTACTTGTTATAATTGCATGGATGACGGATTGTATTCCTTAATACCATTCATGGGGTGGCACACATAACTCCCCAATTTTATGAGCTCTTATCTCCTCCTACACCATGCCCATCACAACTATAGGGATTGTAAACAGTGGCTCATGCATTAAATACAACCAATAAAGACCTAGTGCGCGTTGGTTCATGTTTCTTAAGACGTTCAAGCATGTTACCAATTGGAGATCTGCCAGTTTTCTTAAGCCTAACATATAAATCATTCATCGAAGACAAGAATAAACAAGTAATCAACACATAATCAATATCTAGGTTTCATTAGATCTAAGCAAACACAAGAGAGATCTAGCCTAGCATGATAGAATTAAGACAAGAACATGATATAGACAACCAACACATAGACATATTGATTGAATTAGAAGAACACTTATCTTGATTAATCATGCAAGGTATCAAGGGGTTGGAACCCTTGAAAAACCTGTAAAGTTACACCAAAATCGTACTTAGGGTTTCTCCCAAAACTTCTCTCTTTTTAATGTGTGAAAATTAGAAAACTATATATAGAAAAATAGCTTTGACGGCGTCAAGAATAAACTTGTGACGCCGTCACCTCGCCGCCAAAACTCTTCTCGAACTGCCTAGATCTACTTCTGACGCCGTCAAGACTTATTCACTTCCAGGCTGTCATGACTCTTTTACTCTTGACGCCCTTCCTACGTGACGCCGTCAAATCTGTTCTGGATCGTCATGGAAATTCATGAAATTTGCTCTTGACGCCGTCAAGGTTTTGCTCTTGACGCCGTCACCTACTGTTCCCAGCATGGAAAATTAAGACTTTGGCGTTTTCTTCACTTTTATGCTCCAAAAACGTCCGAATTGCTTCCTTTTCCAGATTTCACTCCCAAAGTACCTAAAATCACAAAATGAACGATTTTCGGGCAATATTTGATCAAATAAATTTGGATTCGGGCTTAAATGACCCCCTAAAAACGGATCATTTTTCGCCTCATCATATACCCTTACACTTGAGATTTGCTTGTCCTCAAGCAAATGCGCTTTTATTCTACTCAAAAGACAAGTTAGGGGTCATTTAACACTAATATAAAAGTAATTACAACAAATAATCGTTCCACTAAAGACCAATAGACAAGCACGGAGGTCATACACAAGCACCTCACAAATAGTGTTTAGATACTCACATCTCTCGGGTGTAATAAAGTGTAAATTACAATATGAAAACGGAAGATATCTCTCACTACCTGTCATAGCAAAATAGATTACCATAGGCTTGGGAAAGGATCAAACCTCCACCACATGGCATAAGCACCTAGGATAAACTATCAAAGAGGTCTTTTAAAGGGTTGTAACGTTAGGTGTAGGGATATGAAATACACGGTTTTGTTGGATAAAAGAAGTTTTACTGGTGGCGAGTTAACAATATTAGTTAATTACATGTACAATGTGGCGTTGCTAAGCCAAGACTAGACTCGACTTAAGCTAATAAATGAAAAATAACAAAAATATGAAATGAACATAGAATAAAAAGGGATGGTAGTCCGTATGTTTTTTCTCTTTTTCTTTTTCTATTTTTTTTCCTTTTCTTGATTTTTCGATTTTTTTTTTTTTTTTTTTTTTTTTTTTTTTTTTTTTTTTTTTTTTTTTGCATACACTCTTACCCTACAATCATAGGGAATTGAGCATTCCCCTTACACTTGAGTCTTTACATACTTTACAATCAACTAATCTAATGACTCGAATCAAGAAAATCAAAACACTTGGAGCACTTTTAAGATTAACGCACATATGGGGGTAATAAATGATGTTCTTCCCCATTACTCCATAAAATAAGTACTTACCCATGAGTCCCAATCGTCCCAAAACAATATGTACAAGGATATGACTCGACTTAGCAACCATGTAATCAATTAGAAAGTTAACTTAGGGTTTAAACAAATAACAATAATGCACTAAAAATGAGCGCATACACGGAAGGCTAAGGCGATTTGGTTGTACATTTAAGTGGGGTGTAACAAATTCTTCCTTTAAGTAAAATGCTTAAAGTTAGAAACGAAAAGATAGGCTCGGAGGTGTGTACTAGGGGTTTCGTGTACTAAAAATGAGTACAACGCTAAGGGTGTGGGAAAAAATTAGTTGACTTAACTAGCCAAGTAATATGACTTAAATGGTCAAGTAATTATAATACGGGTTTAACACAAGGGTAATCCTAATGCCTTTTATCGTGTAGTAAATCCTACCACACGAATGTAGTCTCACTAGCGGTCTCGGGATGCATCACTAACGCAAGTTCTCGAATCTAAATGCTACCGGTACACTCATAAGCACTAATTGTAAATGCTTTTCCTATCAAATCTAAAGGCGAACCTCACATATTTGGGTGGAAAATTTTTCTGAATATACGGTTATGTGCTAGTCATACAATCTCCTATCCATGAGACGCTTGCTATGGCTAAAGTTTCACTCCTAAATGTTGTAAAAAATTTTAAATTTGGCGCTAAAATTACACTAACAAGTATTTCTCATAGTTTTATTACACATCTACCATCAAACAAAACAAACTCAAGCGAAAGTGCATATGTAAGGTATCATCTTTTTACCCTCCCCTTACACTTAAGATGAACATTGTCCCCAATGTTCAAGTAAAGAATGTAAAAGTGAAAAAGTAAAGAGAATGAAATCAAATACTCCCCTGATTCGCTCGGTATGGATAATAGGATGGCCAGGTTAAATCTTCCTCCAAGAAAATGAACAATCAAAGCTTCCCTTCTAGAATATAAATCATCTCCTTGTCATACATAACCTGTAAAACCTGACAAAATAGACAAGACAACCTCGCGTAAAATCGGCGGCATCCTATATAAGTTTCTAAGTCCTAGAAAACAAGATAAGATATAATGCTTGTGGAATGAAGTTTGCAGATCTCCTGGAGATTATAAAACTTAATAATTCACAAAAACCATAAGACTCCGTTAGAAAAACAAAACCGGTAAAATTTCCAGATTTTAACTCCTGACGCCGTCAAGAGTAAACCCCTGACGCCGTCAGAATGGACCTGCAGAAATTCTTATGTTAAGTTTCCGGAAAATTTCTGGAAAAACTTGGTCCTACTTCCTGGAAAATCCTACAAAACTTCATTATGACTCAATACAAGCATTTGACTCTAACAAATACGAATATACATGTTCATTTAATATTGTGGAGAATCATGATCGGTTTGTTTCTTAAAAACATATTTGGGGTTTCCCCTTACACTTATCTTTCGCAAAAATACTTCTAGGTGGAGTTAAGACTAGGCCAAAACAACAAAGTAAAGTATTTCCACATTTTAGTTTAGAAACATGATCTACCAACAATAAAAATAAAGCATGCATACGGAAGCAAATAACAATCAAACAAATAAAATCACACAAAACATGGGTTGCCTCCCAAGAAGCGCTTTTCTTTATTTACGAGTCTTGTAGCTAGACTCAAGGTCATGGGTTACTACGTGACTTCATCATTGGTTCCATTCTCTAGGTTGTCTTTTAAACCAGTTTTGTATTCCGGACCTAGTTGTAAGCATTCTTTATAGAAACCAAGCATCCTATCTTTTACATATTCTACTCCTCTACGTCTATCCTCCTCGTTCCTATAATAAGCCGCTTGCTTGTGTTCTTTTTCGAAATTAGAGAGAAGGCGGTATTGTTCAATCTTGTGGGGCATTTGATAGGCAACCTCATCGTTCTCTTCCTTAAATCTAACTATCCCTAAAGTCGGATCATAACTCATCCTAGTGGCTTCAACAACTGGTTTTCCGAATATTATTTGGCTTAGGCAAGCATCTATCACCGGACGAACGTCTTCCACTATCATAAAATCGATTTCATAGGTGAGATTCCCTATAATCACATGTAATCCCTTCACTCTTCCTGCAAAATTACTTATCAGATTCTTACCGGGCATCATCCTAAAATTGAGTTGCTTCTTCATCACCCAATTGTAATAAGTCCTAGTCATGATGTTCACGGGGGATCTAAGGTCGATGTAAGCTTTCCATATATGCATGTGCCCGATATTGCATGGGATGTTAATGTTAGAGGGGTCTCTCATTTTGATAAGGGGTGTGCCGAAGATATATAGTCTCTCGGGACTATCGAATAGATCCTTATGGTACTCCCGTTCTTCTTCGGTGGGTAACTTATCAAAGTATTTTTCTATAGGCTCTACCTCCTCTAACTTCTCTTCCTTGTTATCCTCAACTTCCCTACTCTCATCCTTAATCTCGGCTTCTACTCTAACTTCATCCTTGTCACTCTTCTCTATCTCCTTATCTATCGGCTTAATGGTGACAACATTGACAAAGTGGACATGTTTGGATGATGAGGGGTCCTTAATTTGGGTTCCACTATTGGTGTCCCTAGTGTCCTTCCTAGGTGTGATTAACGCTTGGTTGTTGAGGGCTTTCAACAAGTTGTCAATCTTGTTGGTCATCTCCGTTTGTTGTTGGTTGAATTCGGTTTCAAACCTAGCAATGCGGGCTTCTTGAGATGCCATGAACTTTGACATCAATCCTTCAAGATTGTTGGTACTACCATTGTTAGAAGGATTGTTGTTGAAAGTACGGTTGGATGGTGGACCGTTTGGTTGGTAACGATTAGGCGGATTGGAAGAATTGGGTTGATTTTGTTTCCACCTAAGGTTTGGGTGATTTTTCCAAGAGGGGTTGTATGAATCACCGTAAGTGTTTGGCTCGGGCTTGAAAGTGTACCACTTATCTCCCGCTTCGTCGGTACGAGTGGATGCGTAGTCCGCAAAAGCTGTTCCGGGGAGTTCCACACAATCACGAGTGTCATGGGGACCACTACATAATTCGCATGAAGAAGTGATTTTGTTCACTTGGCTTGAAGGCTTCGGAGCTTCGTAAGATTTCATGAGAAACTTGACTTGGTCCTCAAGTTCCATGATCCTACGGTCGGGAGTGCTAGAATTGTTCGAAGGCAAAGATATTGCCTTGACCGTTTTGTTCAAATCACGGGGATCATTCCAACTTTCGTTGTCATAGAGAGCAAGATCTTCTATGAGTTCCCATGATTGTTCCGCACTAAGATCACGTAGCTTACCACCGGCCGATTGGTCAATGGCTCGCCTCGTGGAGATGTCGATATGGTCATAAAAAATTTGGACTTGGAGCCAAAGATCTATGCCATGATGAGGGACTTTTTGGAGTAAGTCCTTGAAACGAGTCCATGCTTCATAAAGAGATTCATTTTGACGTTGTTGGAACATCAAGATGTCATTTCTAAGCTTAGTAGTTCTCCCCGGTGGGAAAATTGAGCAAGGAAACGAGTGGTGAGATCATCCCATGTGGTGACGGATCCCGCGGGTAAACGCTCAAGCCATTGACTAGCTTGATCCCGTAGAGAGAATTGGAATAGGCGTAAACGGGTAGTCTCTCTAGTTTCAACATCTAGGTCTATGGAGTCTACGATTTTGAGAAAGTCCTTAAGATGTTGGTTTGGATCTTTGGAACGAAGTCCATGGAATGCACATCCGCTTTGCACCAACCGGATGGTGTCGGATCGCAAGGGGGTCACATTGGCTCCGGTGAGCTCAATGGTGTTTCGGTAGCCTTGGTGGCTAGGTCGGGAATACTCTCCTAAGGTTCGGGGCCTAAGGGGTTCTAATGGTGGGTTTTGTTGTGGTGGGATGACGGGTTCAAAGATGCTACCACCTTCCATGATGTCGGATGGCAAAGAGTTACGAACAAAGGCACAAAGAAATAAGATAGACTAAAGAAGACCTAAAAATAAAAAAAATAAAATCTTACTAGAAAGGAATCTAGCAAGTAGACCTAATAAAAAGAAATTCTAACCTAGACAATAACTATTCCCCGGGCTGCGGCGCCAAAAACTTGATGCGTGGGAATCGCAACAGGCTTTACCTCTCGAGGGATCTCGAGAAGCTTACAACCCCCACCAGGCAGTGTACCTGATCGTTGTAGTATAGTATAGTGACAAGTACCGGGGGATTGATCGTTCAACTTAGGAATAGTGTCGCTAGGATTAGAAAGCCTAAATACTAGTTCTAAAGGTGAGGGATGATTATTTTTGTGTTTTTATATTTTATGGAAAGCAATTAAAAATCTCGGGTTTGAAGGATTTGGACGGAATTAGTTGCTAATCAACTAACCCAATACTAAGATGCAATCAAAATAAAATACTAGAAATGAAAATAAACTAATTTATACTAAGGTTGTGAGCAGTAATTGGAGAAAATGTGTTTACTTAGATTTCACTACTCCCTAGATATCTTTTACACGTTAATTACTTGTTATAATTGCATGGATGACGGATTGTATTCCTTAATACCATTCATGGGGTGGCACACATAACTCCCCAATTCTATGAGCTCTTATCTCCTCCTACACCATGCCCATCACAACTATAGGGATTGTAAACAGTGGCTCATGCATTAAATACAACCAATAAAGACCTAGTGCGCGTTGGTTCATGTTTCTTAAGACGTTCAAGCATGTTACCAATTGGAGATCTGCCAGTTTTCTTAAGCCTAACATATAAATCATTCATCGAAGACAAGAATAAACAAGTAATCAACACATAATCAATATCTAGGTTTCATTAGATCTAAGCAAACACAAGAGAGATCTAGCCTAGCATGATAGAATTAAGACAAGAACATGATATAGACAACCAACACATAGACATATTGATTGAATTAGAAGAACACTTATCTTGATTAATCATGCAAGGTATCAAGGGGTTGGAACCCTTGAAAAACCTGTAAAGTTACACCAAAATCGTACTTAGGGTTTCTCCCAAAACTTCTCTCTTTTTAATGTGTGAAAATTAGAAAACTATATATAGAAAAATAGCTTTGACGGCGTCAAGAATAAACTTGTGACGCCGTCACCTCGCCGCCAAAACTCTTCTCGGACTGCCTAGATCTACTTCTGACGCCGTCAAGACTTATTCACTTCCAGGCTGTCATGACTCTTTTACTCTTGACGCCCTTCCTACGTGACGCCGTCAAATCTGTTCTGGATCGTCATGGAAATTCATGAAATTTGCTCTTGACGCCGTCAAGGTTTTGCTCTTGACGCCGTCACCTACTGTTCCCAGCATGGAAAATTAAGACTTTGGCGTTTTCTTCACTTTTATGCTCCAAAAACGTCTGAATTGCTTCCTTTTCCAGATTTCACTCCCAAAGTACCTAAAATCACAAAATGAACGATTTAGGGCAATATTTGATCAAATAAATTCGGATTCGGGCTTAAATGACCTCCTAAAAACGGATCATTTTTTGCCTCATCACCCTCCTACCTTATCATCATCATCATCCATGAGTGAAGACGATAATTTACCCAACTCTAGGCTCCCACCTCTTGAATACCTCTCACAACTTCCATCAATACCGAATGAGTCGGAGGAGTTCAAGCAAACCAAAAGAATGTGGAAATGCTTTGGGAGATACCTTAGGAAGATCTACAAGAAGGTGAACAAGAAATGAGAGTGTTAAGAGGGTGTTTGGCAAAAGGGTGCATTTGAACAATTTGGTCGTTGAAACATTGTTATTTTATGTTTTTAAGATGTTGTAGGATGATACTATGTCTGCGGATTATGCGTGTACTAACAATATTTGCAGGGGATAACTTTTTAGTACTATGCCATTTTCCATTTTCGGCTTATAATACGAAAGCTAGGATCGCTCTTGTAAACTCTATAGGTAAGCATGTTTCTAGTGGAAATTTTTGTATCTTCTAATTACAAAAAATTGATTACTTAGGTTTTAAGAAAATTTTTGGAATTCGGAAAAAGCACGAAGCCGTGCAAACTGTTCTGTCTCAATTCTGAGCTTCCACGGAAACGGCGGAACCTTATTTTTGGTTCTGTCCGTTCAAAAACTTGGTTCCGCCAAAGTTTTTCCAACGGACTCGGCGGAACCAAAAATTTGGTTCCGCCCGTGTTGTCGTTTGGTTCCTCCAGCCCTACAGCAAATTTTTAGTCTTTCAATTTTTTGAATTTTTCTAGTAATCCTTAGGTTCCAAACTTGCTTCCTACATGCTAGTTAGTATTTATCACTGATTCTAGAGCTCTCTTAGCACACTTTCAACAATAGGATCATCATTCCCGCCAAAATTTCAAATTTGGCTAAACTAACCCATGGAACCTTTCTGTTACAAGGAAGGAACCTTTCCTTTGGTTCCTCCAAATCCGTGGAACAACCTGACAACCTGTATCCTCCATGATCACATAGCATTTACTTCTTCACTTAGTCTTTCACTCCATCCAACTCCATTGGATTGACTTCCAATGATTTGACAACTTCTTGGAACTCTTCCAAATGATTAGGAACCTCCAAAAATGTATGGATCAACATCAAATCCAAACACCAATTTCCATACCATGTTCTTCCTATAAATTGACCAACATTCACACATCAAATTCACACCATCACCATCACTTCTCTCAACCTTATAATTCTAAGCTTACCAAAGTCTTGCAATGACTAAATCCAACACCTCATCCGAATCATCTAGGCCTATTAGGAGAACCGTTAGAATTAGCGTAAAACCATGTTGCTTCAACAAAACCATACAACTAAGCTCATCATCATCAATTGATTCATCACTCAACATTTCTTCACCAATCAATGATACAAACTTTCTAAACCTTGCCACTCCAACACCATTTCCAAAACCTTGCAATGCTAACATAATAACCACTCCTCCACCAACTAAAACACCAAGTGATCCAACACCACCTTCGGCACCAAGTCAACCATCAAAAACTCCATCACCTCAATCACCAAAATTGACACCTATGGAACTTTTCAAAACACCACCAACATCACCACATCCATTTTTGGAAACTTTAGAAGACCTACCACATAGATCATCAAATCCACCACCATTGCCACTTTTTGACACCTTTGATCAAATGGAAACTCAACAACAACCAAGGTTTCAACCAAGTGAACCATTAGATGGAAAACAGCGTTTGGCTTACAAACATGCTAGACCTTCTATTTTTCCTCAAGATCAAGTTCATCCACAACCACAACCATTGTTATTCCACCCCATTCACAAAGACATCCATGGTCCTCTTTATGGAGAACCAAGCTTCCACCATCATGATCAACAACAAGAACCACCTCAAGACTTTTCCCAACAATTTGAGTCCATATTTCCTACTTATGAGGAAATAGAAGCATCTTATGGATCAAATCTCTAAACACTCATGAAGAACTTAACACCCGCTTGGAAAGCCTTTATGCTTTTAAACACGTGATTGATTCTCATCTCACCCAAGCCATGGATTTCCAAACCGCAATGTACTCATCTATTGTAGAAAACCAAAACACCTCTCAACCATCCACCTTTGCTCCCGCTACAACCAATGTTCCATCAACCACCAATGATCCACCAACAACAAACCAAGTTCCACAACTACTACCTCTTTGCCATGATTGCATCATGTGCGAAAGAACCGCTCATATTAATGAGAGATGCAACATCTTAGTACATGAGCTTCAAGATGAAATGCGGTTTATCCTCAACCACATTTTGGAGCGTCTAAATGCCATCTCTCATTTGCCTCAAGCTTAGAGCTTCATTAGGAAATTCAAATAATGGTAGAATCTCACCTAGGAATCTTTTCTTTTTATAGTTGTAGTTGTCTTTTTATTATTTTCCTTTGTATCACTAGTAGACTTTTTCAAGTCTTTAAGTTTGACTTTTTAATTCAAATTAAAATTTTACTTGAAATATAATGGGTCTACTTCTATATTTCGTTGGTCATTCTCTTTTGGTTGTTTATTTACTTGATGATTGTTGTTGTGAGATGAATGCTTATTCTCTTATATACTTGTTAGTATTATGTTCTCATCAATCATACTTATTTCTACAACAAACTAACCTTTTTTGTCAGACAAAAATCCATGTATCCTCTCTTGGCTCCATTTAGGGGGAGTATTGTCCAAGGGGGAGTATATGGCATGATACATTTCCGCTTCACCACTCTTCTTTTTGTTTCGACAAAAAAGGGGGAGATAATATATTTAACCAAATCAACTTTGTTACACCATTTGCGTAAAAATAAAATTTATGTTTTGTCGTCAACAAAAAGGGGGAGATTGTTAATACAAATATCGCCTAAAAAAGTTATTTATATTTTACGATCTTTCTTAGTTTTGTTAACTACAAATGGTAAAGTTTATTTTTAGCAAATCGTAAATATGGTTTAAAAGTCTTTTACTTAACATCACTCAAACTACATTTACATGTTTTCATAAAGTAATTTCTAATTGTAAAATAGTTAAGTATACTTTAGTTTAAGTACATGTGTTAAAAATGTCTTATAAGTATATTTAGCAAGTTTTCTAACTAGTATGTCTTATTAGGATATAAGTAAGCAAACTCTTTTTGGTAAATCATTCACTTGCTAAACATCTCAAACAAACATTTTTTAAATCTCTACATAAACTATTTTACAAGAATACTTTCCTTTTCATGAATATCTAAAATTAGAAATCATATATATACTTACATCATCACTTGCATCACACATGTCCCTTCAAGGAAACATTTGTGCAAGAGACATGTTTTATTTTGTATAGATTTATACTCAAAGATCTCAAAGTTGACTTTGTGAGATCTTGAGTATATTGAGTTAGATTATGTGATATTGTGCAGGATTCTGTCAGACATGCTTGCGGAACCCTCATGTATAATGGACGGAACCAAAGTAATGGTTCCGCCGTATCCGTGGGTTGATCTGGAAGTTTGCCTATAAATAGCAACCCACTCTTTGAGTTTTTCTCATCACTTACTATCATAACATACTGCATATACTTTCATTTTTAACTCAGTTCCATTTCATATTTGTGAGTCTTTCTTTGTAGCAAGAAGATCATGACTTCACAAGCTTCAACACAACGTTGCAAGACTTGTTAAGCATAGCATAGTCTAAACTAGTAAAGTTTATACATCATTGTATTGTATCCACTTGTAGTGTTCGGTTAGTATTTTAGTCCTCAAAATACTTAGTGTATCGGGAGTTGTTGTACCCTTGTAAAAGAACTATCGGGAGTGGTTTTACCCTTGTGAAAGAACTCGACATCTAGCTTAGTGTCAAAAATAGTGTGTAAGCAACGTGTAAGGTTTTATCCGCCGGAGAAAGGAGCTTGTTGACTAGTGCAAGAAACTCTCGAGTTGGATACTCGGGGCGTGGAGTAGGGCAAGGAAAAAGAGTCCTTGTAGCCGAACCACGATAAACATCCGTGTTATGGTTTGATCGTGTCTTACTTTTATTCTTGCATATTATTTATTGTTTGTTAAGTTTTAGTTGTTGATTACACGTAAAAGTTTTCAAAGAAAATCAAGTTAAACCGGTAAACTATTCAACCCCCTTCTAGTTTTCCACACAGTTTCCCATAGATAGTCTTAAAATCTAGGGGTGGTATTTTTGACCCAACCGGTGGAGAAGATCCTATAGTGGGAGGAGGGCTAGAGAGAGGAAAGGTTTCTATGGCTAAGGGTTTTATAGAAGTATCACTATTTCTAGGTGAAGTCATTTCCTATTTATAACTAGTAACCTCGAGTTCTAGTTCTGGGTTTGTAAAAGTTGGGGTAGGCTCGGGATAACCTAAGGGTGCAATATTCCTAGTAATTGCTAAATCCTCAGAGATACAGTATATGTGAAATCTTAATATGGGATAGGCAACTTATGAGACTAGGTATAGGTAAACTATAACCTAAAAAAGGCTTGTTCATATAACTTATAAGGTGAAAACTTGACTAGTACCCATATCCCGTAACTACACTAAGTACTAAAAGCTTAAGATTCTAGGTTGGTAGTGTACTAGTCTAATCCTTTGTTATTCTTAAGTTTCCTAGATTGCATCTAAAAGACTCCTTATATCTGATCTATGACTAACTCTAATGTCCTCGATAATCTTTTCAAGAGTAGAAAGCCTAACATGAACTAAAACAACCTAATTGGAATGTCCTTCCTATAACTTAGCTATCGGGGCATGAGTTTTCTCTAGTTCAGTTTCTAACCTATCAAAGTCTCTAAGATCACTAACCTTATTTTCTATTTCCTTGATACGTTCTAGAGATAGCCTATCTAAGTGATTCAAAATATCCTCTATTTATTCTTATGTTTTTCCCAAGGGTGTCCTATCCGAAACTATTTCTAACCTCGAATGTAGGGAAAACCTAGGGACTGTAGTACGGGTTTTACTAAGAGGGGAAACTACTTCGGAAGTCATAGTAATCTTAAGGGATTGGGAAGTGAAGAGGGAAGAATAGGAGTATGCTTGTATTTTATATACTTGCATATATGAATAGTTAGGGGAAGATGCTCTAACTAGGGGAAACTAAAAGATTTAGGAGAAGTGAGAATTTAGAGGCGGGGGAAGAATAGTTTACTGAATTCGAAATGAATTCAGATCGTCATGATGTAGAATAAAGATTCTCATCATTAGTATGAAATGATAGGGGAGTAATTTAAGGGGTTTAAGGTTTTTAGGAAGTGTAAAGAGATTGAGTACGGGGAGAGTTGTAATACATGACATCCAATGTCATAAAACAACTAGGAAGGATATCACAACCATATATGGTCATAAATAACTTGTCATACCCAAGGTTTAACAAGTGTCGGTATTTATGCCATATGTCTTGTGGTTGGATTTGAAAGGATATGGGTTTTAGGTAGATTGTTGGGTGTATAAAGGAGGAATTTAGTGGAGAAGGAAAAATAGGAAATGGATTTGTTTCTTAGGGCCCACTTTATCAGCACTTACTAAGTATCTAAAGGGTAATATCCTAGGTTTATCCATAAAATGCCTAAAGTTCAAAATAATATTCCTAAAGAATATTTCTCTATCTTCTGGGGTTTTGGGTTTTGGATTAAGGTATCAAAGCTAACCTAAATACTTAGGGGTTATAAGTAATACATGTCCATTAGTATTGCTTATAGGGTAGAACAAAACCTAAGGTAGATTTTAACAAGCACCCAACTTGTTATTCTTTCCAAAGATGGATAAATTTTCTAGGGTTCGGGATATCCTAAAGTAACCTAATAAGGGGTAGTTGGGGAGTAGTGTTTCTATCCTAAGAAGTATTTAAAGACTTATGGGTTGTAGGTAATACATATCCTTTAGTATTACCTTGCAGGATCGGGCGAGAATTAAGATAGGCTATAACAAGTATCCAACTTGTTGGGTTTCTTAGTAGCTAACTTAATTTCTAGGGCTATACTAGGGTTCAGAATGTCTTAAGGTAATCTAGTAAAGGGAAGGATTGTGTGATGGTATTTCTATTCTAAATGATGACTAGGAAATGATAACTAGGGATTTGTGTATAGGGGGAGGCAAGGCATAACTAAGTCATAACTTATCTTATATCATAAGTAACCTATCTTATATATCCTAAACCTAACAGGTACCATTATATATATCCTAGGATGAAATTCCAACCTAAAACTATAGGTAATAAGGGTGTACTAGTTGATAATTTCCTCCTAATGATCCTAAAACTTAGGAGCTAGAGTCGGAAGGGCTTCCTATATCTAATTGGTGAAAAATCTAATAATCATCGATTATCTCTTCTAATGTATAAATCCTATTGGGTTACTATCTAGCTATCGCTATGACTTTTTTCTATTTTCAATAAAAGGTCAATAAAGAGTTCACCTAAGCTATTCAGGATATTCTCAACCTGATCTTCCTAGTGTTCTAAGTGTTTCCTATGGGAATCTCCTCCAACCTCAAATTTCCAAGATGATGTAGGAAAGTTAGTGAAAAAGGATGGGGGTACTAAAGTATAGGATCACTTACTAAATAGGCTAGGCTCATTACTAGGTAAGTGCGAGAAAGGATGTGTGGGTTTCCTAGGTAACATTGATCCTTCGGGAATAAAGAATCCTTGGGGATCAAATGTTGGTGAGGGTAGTATTGGGGTGAAGGCAAAATAGTGGGTAGAGTGATAAGAGCTAGTGGGGGATTATGTGATGCTTTTAAGAATAAGATGGATTATCGGGAAAAGACGAGAAACTTAGAGAGGCTAGTGAATCTAAACTATTCCTAGAATCTACCTAAGAAATAGGGGAGATGTTTCGGGGTATAATCCGAAACATTTGGAGAGGGAAGAGCATTCTCCACATGTAAACTGGATGGGACGATAGTAGGATAGGGAGAGTAGACATGACTATATAATAACCCAGTGTAAAATAACCTAAGTTACTTATAAAAATAGCAGTTATGGGACATCTACTTAGACTAACCTTTTGCATATAGTGTTTCGGGGAATGGCAGTGGCACTGAGGACTTTCTTGGGCTTAGGAAAAGTAGTTGTAGTTTAGGTTTTGACCTTGTTCTCTACAACTGAGGCTCTGATGCCAATCTATAAGACCCTCATTTTCACAGACCGCAGCGGATGTTAGGTCTGGGGTTTTACCTCATGCAATCATAGTCACAATAATAGAAAACGACTCGAAAAGAGATGTTTTTATAAAATGAGTTATCACTCATTAAAACATCAGAGTTTTATTAAGAAGAGGTCCTAAAGTATATGTGAAATGTTGTGTTTGAATGAAACCGGTTTGAAAGTCCTCCTAGTCCAGTGCCACTCCATGCCATAAGTTGTCCAGTTACCTAGGATACATGCTTAAAGAGTCAATCCAAAGGTTGAGTGATATTCATAGGTTTTGAATACGAGTTTAGTAAAGCATGGGCTACGTTGTTATACACCCATTTAAAGTAGGTAGAAACAGTTTATTTCAGTATTGTATGATCAGTACAATACCGAGGAAGAAGTGTTATTGCACTAAGCTCATGAAACCGCACATTAACAGTCTGGGTCATGGGGTCTGCAGACCAAACCATGGGGGGACGAGAAGGATAACTTGCCAAAGTTAATCCTTAGAGGTTTCAAGTATAGTACTTATCGATTACCCGGCTGAGGTAAACCGACGGGAGGTGTCAAACTCCAATAGATCTATCAACTATAATCATGTTCACTTGTGTAAAGCTCACAAGTGATTATGGCTCATGAATTTTAGTTATGTAATGGTGGCAGATAGTATCACTCGTGCAATAACCAAAGAAAAAGACTTGTATTCAATTTAAAGTAAAAGTAAGCATGTAACCCCCTCACAGGGTTTATAAAGCATTTAGAAAGAGTGAGGCTATAAACTCATGGAATTTAAAAAGTGTGAGGCTACGAACTCACCTGGGCTTTAGGGAAATCTGTGTAACTCAAGGATTAGACTGCTGACTCACGTATCCTGGGGATAGTGTTTGGTGTGGGTGTGTATGTCAAGTCCTAGTTATTGTTTTTAGGTTTCTTAAGTAATCACACTTAGGGTTTCTAGATTTTAGTTATAACATAACACCGTTCAGGCCATTGTAATTCAGAAGTATAACTCCTCACATGAAGCTCCCTACTATTGTATTATGCTGCCAATATAATATTGTTCGGGCCATCATAATTCAGAAATATATAACTCCTCACACGAAGCTCCCTACTATTGTGTTAGGTTATTAAATACTAGATTTAGATATAAAGTATCACTGTTCGGTCCATCACAATTCAGAGGTCATATTGTAGTAAACGTTTGAGGAGCCAGGGCATTTTAAGTCGTAAACCCAGCAAACTCGTCAAAACGAATACACAAATGAAATCCCTCACATGAAGCTCCCTATTATTGTGACACATTACATAAAAAGATAGTACTTTTATTTATTAAGTAAATATTTCATTTTATACCCTTAAGTTTATAAGTTGACACTATTTACCATCTAAGTTTATATATTTACAAAATCTACCCTATACTTATATATACTAAGTTTTAACTTCGTAGTTTATTCAAATTTAGTCCCTATACTTATATATTTTAGGAAAATCACAGAAATGACCTTTAGAGTTATAAGTTTTCAAAAATTACCATTTATACCCTTAATTTTATAATATTTGCAAAACTAGTCCTTATAAATTTTTAACTTGTTTTACTTTCTATCCTAAGGTTTTAGAACTCGGCAAAATAGGTCATTATACTTATTATTTCTAAGAAATGTCAAAAATAGTCCCTCAGAAAGTTACCATATATACCCCTATGCATGAAAACATTTGCAAAACTAGTCCTTTTTCCATGCAAACTATATTTTTTATGAAACAAGAAGTTTTTCTAGATAACGACTAACTAATATAAGTTTATTAAAGTAACCTAGACTAGCTTATAGCTTATGAAACGGGCTTATAGCATGAAAATAGCAATTAGTCCATAATTAGGGTTTTAAAAAGAAAACGTGTAAAAGAAAATGAGCAAGGCTTAGGCAATGGTTCCTAGGTAATCAAAGGAATCTTATAACTATCCTAGGTCTGTAATAAAGCTATTATAATGAGTGTAAAGGCTTACGTGGTCAATGTGATGGCTAACGTGGGTTTTGCTAAGGTTTAGGGTTTCTCGGCTAGTTTTCACTTCGACAAGGGTTCTAGGTGATGAGGCAAAAAATGAACCATTTTAAGGGGTCATTTAAGCTCGAATTCGAATTTATTTGATCAAATATTGCCCTAAATCGTTCCTTTTGTCATTTTAGGTACTTTTGGAGTGAAATCTGGAAAAAGGAAGCATTTTGAACGTTTTTGGAGCATAAAAGTGAAGAAAACGGCAAAGTCTTAATTTTCCTTGCTGGGAACAGTACCTGAAGGTGTCACAAGATTCTACATGATGGCGTCAAGAGTAATACAAGAGGTGGAAGTGGATGATACACGTGACGATCCAGAAATTTTGTACTAAGGAGATGACGGCGTCACCCAAGGCCGTCATGGACCAAGTATTAGTGACGACCCAGAACAAAATCACACATGACGGCGTCAAAAGTGGATCTAGGCAATCCGATTTCATTATGGGCGGCGAGTTGACGGCGTCACAGATTTCTTCTTGACGCCGTCACCCTGTATAATCTATATATAGTTTTCCAAATTTCATTCATTAGTGTGCAGCTTTGAGGGAGAAACCCTAGGTCGAATTTTTCCAGCTTTTTCAAGGGTTTGAACCCTTTGAACTTTTTATGTCAATTTGAGATAAGTACTCTTTCAATTCAATCAATATGTCTATGTGTTCCTTGAATATATCTTACACTTGTCTTCAATTTAACATGCTCAGCTAGATCTCTTTTGTGTTTGCTTAGATGTATTGAAACCTAGATGTTAATTATGGGTTGATTGTTTGTTTATAGTTGTTACGGATGATTGTATTCGATGTTAGGCTTAAGAAAACTGGCAGACTTCCATTGGTAACATGCTTGAACGTCTTAAGAAACATGATCAGAGGTGTACTATGATTTTTGGTACACGGCCCTACGACTAGTATTAAGGAATACTACCCGTCATCCATAATTGTAACAAACTATCAACCTGTAAAAGATATCTAGGGAGTAATGAAACCTAAGTAAACACAACTTTCCCCATCATTGTTTACACCACTAGTTTAATTAGATTTATTTTCATTTCTGTATTTTATTTTGATTGCATCTTAGTTATTTGGGTTAGTTGGCTAGCAACTAATTCCGCCCACTCTTTCAAAAAGACCGAGATTTTAATTGCTTTCATAAAATATAAAAATACAAAAAGAATCATCCCTCACCTCTATACCTAGTTTTTAGGCTTTCTAATCCTAGCGACACTATTCGTGAGTTGAACGATCAATCCCCCGGTACTTGTCACTATACTATACTACAACGATCAGGTACACTGCCTGGTAGGGGTTGTAAGCTTCTCAAGATCCCTCGAGAGGTAAAGCCTAGTGCGATTCCCACGTATCACTAGGTCTAATGTTCTCGACTCCTAGGATTACTAGAGACCTTTTAATACTGCTAGGACCAGAATATAAGAGGTGGAGAAGTGAAATGGGATGGTTTGAAAGAAATGGAGGTCAAGGGGTATTTATAGGGCTCGTTATCCCTATAAGCTAAGTAAACTTGGATTAATGGCCAAGTTAACATGTTGTGGTGATTTAGGACAGGAGGGGGTGACTAAGGAAGGCTAGGGAGTAGGTAGGGGGCTGGAGAGGCGGTGGTAGGGTGTTTGTGGTGGTGATTTTGTCATATAAGGCATAAAATGACAAGTAGCTTACAAGTAGGTGCATAAGCTACTTGTAAGCTACTAGGGAGGTGCTAGGATGCTTGATTAGGGTGACAAGGAGGTGCTTGAGGTGCTTAGGTTTAGTTTTGTACTAGTTTAGGTTTAGTTTAGACCTAGTTTTGTTTAGTAAGAGATTAGGGTTTAGCCTAGGGTTTAGTGCCTAGATTAGGGTCCTATGAGTTTTTAGTGACTAATAGTAAGTCCTAGGAGGCTTATACTAAGTGGTGGTAACTTATGGTCAAGATTTGGGAAGGTTTAACCTAGTTTTGGGGCTTATAAGACCTAGTTAGGGTTTTGTGCTTAAGGGACTTGTACCTAAGCTCTAAGAGGTTGTACTAGGGTTTAGGGGTGCTAATGTATCCGAAAGTTGCTAAGGTAATTCATACATAAGCCTTGAACACTTTCAAACTAGTTTAGATAAGCAATTAGGGTTTTAAAGATAACTATAAACACATAGGGTTCGATTAGGGTTTTATTAGTGTTTCGGATAGATATAGTATACTAGAGTGATAGATTACTTAGTGTAATGATGTTTAGAACCTAGACTTGACATACTGGGATGTTCACATGATGTAAACATAGTGGTGTTGAGCATAGGTGGATACATGAGCAGGTCTAAAGAGTCATGCATGTAATAAAAAGCAAAAAGTTTACCTCTGAAATTACCTTGTGGTGGAAATGATATTGATGAAATTTTATGGGTTATTACACTACCCGTTAAACAGAATCCCGTTCCGAGATTCCAGTCTAAGATAGTCGTCGGAGGACTTGTAATAACTCAGTAAAAGTGAGTGGAAGTCATTGGAATAAAGATTTCAGCATGATAAGTTGTGATGAAGTTATCTGTTGAGCAATCTTTTATACTAGGTGTTAGAGAATGCAAGCACGATTTCTCAAGATTTCAAGTGTTGGAGCCATATGATTACGTAGGAGATGAATTTATTGTGGTGTATGTGAAATCACTTATTCCCACAATCAACTTGTCCTGAAATGAAAAATTCATTTTTGAATGGAGATTGTTATCTCACCATGTTCTGCATGTAGACATGGTTCAACACTTTTTGGTTTGTGCAGATTAAAATATGTAGGGTATCCTACCCGTTAAACAAAGAGTTTGTTTGTAACAGATTTTTGACCATGAAGGTTTCGGATGAGAACTTGATGAATGTAGAGAAAGTTGCTGAACTTCAGATTTTGTAAAGAAAAACTTGTTAAATAAAGTTTTAAATGACAACACGGAATTTGTTCCCAAGCTTTTGTAGATGTTGAACCAGTTTGTTTTCTGAGTAAAAAATTTTTTTGTACAAACACACATTTTTTTAATTGTGTACCAACAGTGGTGAATAGTGCCCAACAGTAGCCTACCGGCTACTTCCCCCTTTTTATAACACTCCATTTTCAATTCTCATTTTTCCATACAAAACTTAACTTTCCAACTACATTTCTCTCATCAAACTTTTCGATATGCCGCATCCTATTACCATTCTTGTGATCGCGTACGTTGTTGTAGTCGTTATTTACTTGGCTTATGCTCCAAAAGAAGATTTTGCACTTTTGGCTGGGATTTTAGTGTTTCTCATACCACTCGTGGTTCTAGCGATTGCCATCGATAAGTTTTGGAAGTAATGGGTAGTATTGTGGTAGAAGTGTTGAAATAAATCTTTGTTGTGTTTCCATGTAATCTATCAGATGAAATAAAAGTTATGTTGGATGTTTGATGAATTTTCATGGCTATCGATTTCATACTTGTGTCATTTCAAATATAATTAAGCCAACTTATTTATAATTCGTTATTTACATAGAGAGGCGTCCCAAATAATGTAAATAAGGAAATATAAACTCATGGTTCGGCGCTTTACAATTTCTTTATTTAAATAAAAAGCATCCCAATTGTTCAAATAAAGACATTGTAAACCATCCTACTTAAGAATTTCTGACTTAACACTCATACTAATCAGCAAAGTAATCCATGCGCGGATTTTCTGGAAACACGAAAGGAGTATTTCACACGCATCTTTAGAGATGAGAGTAAGATAATTAAGGATGATTGGTGTAGTACTCGAAATAGTTGGTGAGTATATATATTAATATACTAAAGTGTTGGTGTAGCATAAACTATCTAGAAGTCACATAATCGTCTGACGGATGGAAGGCACGGAGAGCGTAAGGCTATAAATTGCTTTGTTTGTAAAAGTGGTTATAGTTCGAATCTCAATTAGACCTGTTTCTCTATAACTGAAGCTCTGATACCAATCTGTAACACCCCCAATTTTAAAAATATGCAGCGGAATTTAGATTGGGTGTTACTTCATGGCACAACAGTTTAATAGTAGAAAACGATAATTATTTTAGTTGTTTTAAAGGATTTATCATTCGAATTTTATAAATACCAGAGTTTACAAAGTGAGGTCCCATTGGTTTCAAAGTTAAATAAATAAATTTTCGAATGATAGTAAAATTTATAGCCTTCGTAAATATCCGTGCCATCCTTGCTCATTATGGACCTGAAATAAACACATGCTAAAAGCGTCAACACAAAGATTGGTGAGTTCATAGAGTTTATAAGTAGAATATTTGATTTCCAAAATCAAAGAGTTTATGAGTCCATAGTAGTTATAAATAAATAGTCGATTATCAAAATCAAGGTGTGAGTAAATCAATAGTGTTTATAGTTTAAACAGTTGATTATAAAAATCAAAATGTGGATAATTCCTTAAAGTTTACAGTTGAAACAGTTGATTTAACAAAATCAAAGTATGTAAATCCATAGGATTCATAGTTTAAATAGTTGATTATCAAAATCAAAGAGTGAGTAAATCCATAGAGTTGGCATAAAGCTAGTTGATTTTCCAATAATTCCAAGTTTAGGTAATAATTGTAATAGATACCATTATTAATAAAATAAGTAGTGGGCTACGTTGTTATACACCCACAATTTGTTGGGTAGCCCTAACAGGTCAACACAAAGTAGTTTATGGTTTGCCAAGCAGTGATTTTCTGCTATATAGTGAACACAAGTTCGAAGTTTGATAAACAGTGGACTACGTTGTTATACTCCCATAAATTTAGTAATTGCAGTACTGTATCATGACTACAGTATTGCTCTATTGCCCTAAGCCTCATGACACGCAACAATTAACAAGCATCAAAATGATGTAAAGTAACCAGGCCCCCAAGATAGGTTTTTGCCAATAACCTATGAAGTATCAAATAAAGTGCGTTTGGTGGCTTTTTTAGCAGACAAAACGGGGATTATCAGTCCCTAATAGATCTATCCACAACTATTTACGTTCACTTGCAAGTGATTAAGGTCCATGATCGAGGGACTTTGAAATGGCAATAAGTGGTAAACTTAGGCAATAAAATCAGGTAAAGCATATAGTTGAAAATAACTTGTAATCATGTTTATAACATGTATCTCTCCATGAGATATAAAATGTGTAAAAGTGGATTCATAAGTTCATAGTAATTCACAAAAAATTTATAGTTCCTTTGTAAGTAAAAGCAAGTGTTACATTTCAATAAGTAAAGTGGTTTATCAACTGAGTATAATGTTTAAAGTAAACTAGTAAAGTTTATATGTAATACAAGCATGTATTTCCCCCGAAAGTAATTCAAAATAGGAAAAAGGGTGGGGGCTATGGAACTCACAGTAATATGTAAATAGTTAACGAGTATTTGTAAAAGTATAAAACATGTAGTTGAGCATGTATCTCCCCCAAAACATTTATAAAACAATTATAAAAAATAGTAAGAGAGGGGCTATGACTCACCTTAGAAATAAGTGGTCTGAAATGACAAGTTGAGTAGCAATAGTGTGTGGCACCAACACGCGGCCTAAGTTATTATGGCAATACTCAGTTTACAGTTTTGTGTACTCACGACTCAAAGTGTTTAAATAAATTAAGTGTTTACAAGTGGTTGTGTTTAACGTTGCTTGTGTGGCAGAGTTTACGTTTATATTGATCTTAAAATTTTGCAAGTATTGGCTCGTGGAAGTGCATAAGTCTTTAAGTGTTTATGTGATATGGTGGTTATACATATGCGGATACATTCGTAGTTGTATTTAATTTGTGAATGATAAATTAGGAACAGTCTATAGTGTATTTTCTATAAATAATATTTAATTATACAGCTTTCGCAGTTTGGTCGAGTTTGTGAAAAATAAACTAAGCGCAAGAATTTGACAAAACTGGGCATGACCCATTCGTAAATATTAGTTTTCCCTTGTAAATATATTGCTACAAAAATACCTCATTGTCAAAATATAGTTATATTTATAGTCTTAACTCATTAAACCTTATTAGTGTAATTTGTGAAAATGAATATTGACTAGTTCTAATAGTTCAAAGGTTTAATGTGAAAAGTTATAAAAAGAAATATGATAACAAAAAGAACAGGTGCAGGGTTCGAACCCCTAACTTCTCACCCAGCAAGCCACGCCCGCAACCAATAGACTAGAATAACTTTGGTGTTATCTTTTACAAGTTTATCATTTAAGGATTTGCGACAGCTTTGTATTAGTTATAAACCTTTCTCAGTATATACATCGAGTTGTGAATTTGCATGCATATGGTTTGTATTTCTTGTTTCCATTTTAGTTACAAATGCTCATTATTAAATAAGTATTCAAGCTCACGAATAAGCAGAAGTTTACGAAGAGGAGACTAAAATGAGCTCAAATAAGTCTCGACTTATTTGAGTTTATTACTACTCCAAAAATTCAAACGAGACCATAATATCTTTACTGATATCGTATGAAGTTTTAAATAAGTTCGTGTAAATCAAAGTGAGTCTTTTTTTAAGCACTTGTCCAAAAGAGCCAAAACTTAAGTTTAGTTTTATAGTTTCTTTTCATCGTTTTGTATCCGAAACTTCAACAAGCTCGTCATTAAAATATGGGTGTCGATACACACTTGCTTATTTGTAGCATGTATAGTATTGTTAAACAAGTTTCAAAGTTACCACACAAGCTTTGCTAAACACAACGTGAGTCGTAAACCTAGCATATAGTCGAACCTAATTATGTGTGTGAGTAAAGTTTGGTTGACCGTGGCTTGTAACCAAAGTGATACTTTTAATCATGTTTTCATAACTTGTATATGAAGTTTAAGTTTAAAACAAGAAGTTATAACAAGTTTAGAGGTTCATGGGTCGATGCTTATAGTGGGTTGAGGTTATATGTGTGTAGAAGGGAATACAAGACCACGACTAAGCTTCTTTAACTCGAAATGCTATCTCCAGCTTAATGACCCAAGTTAACTTCCTAGCTTACTTCCTCTTTTCCTTCCTTTCTTGGTGCTATCTGTCGAACTAAATAGAGAACAAGACGAAGACCAACACTCCAAAGCTTCCAAGCTTACAAACACGTTACGTACTAGTACTTGCGAGGCTTTAGAACTCGAAAACCAAGCCACGACTTGCTCCCTTGGTCTCTTTTTCTCGACAGTTGCAAGGAAAGAAATAGATTGTGTTTGTGTTTTGTTTGTGAAAGAGTGGGTACGTATGATATGGAAGCAGAGTGGACACTTATATACTCATTCTGACTCAACTTGATACATGATTGGATGTGATAGGTGGGAGTGATATAAGAGACTTGGTACATGAATGATATGATGAATTTGTGCAGGGAAGAACATGAGAACTTGGTGTGTTCAAGTGTCTCAAATGATTATAAGATTGTATGTGACCTTCCAAATCCAAGGGAATCGCGACAAAAGGAAATGTGATATGTTTTGAGTGTGTGTATGTCGAATTGCATGCGAACTTATATAGGGAATTTGGTGCATGTATCCAATGATGAAAATGAGTAGGGAAAACATGCTATGGAGTGTCAAAATAGATCAAATGATGATAGAGGTGTAGCATGTGACCCTTTCTTAGTCATCCAAATGCAACGAGACAAAGGAATGAGTGTAGGAAGCTTGTGTAATCGTTCAGGGTACTCAAGTAGGTCAAGAACATCACAATGTGGATTTCTGTGATTGGGGAACGGTTTGGTAGTGTTTTAGATACACACGAATTGTTTGGGAGTCAAAAACCATTTTGTGTCAAATTAGATGAAACGTGTAAGGGGGGGGGGGCTTAGCTTGGTTAGATTTTAAGGTAGTAGACGTACAAGATAATGAGAACTAAATATCATTCGTGATTCTCAATTGAGAGGAAAAACGATTTGGGGTGTTATGTGTCGAATTTTGAAATAAAATGGGTAAAGCAAACGTGCATCGCGACCTATAACTAAATAATAATAAGGGTGCATCTGGGCTTATGTTGGGCTTGTTGTGAGATCAGGCCCAAGAATAAAGAAAAATAAGTAAAAGGGTCCGTTTGGTGTAGTTTGTGGTATTGGGTCAAGGCCCAATGAGATTAGTGTAGGATTATTAGGTTTTCGCGAGTTCGTGACATTTATAAAACGCGTTTAATTAATGTCGATACGTAAACTTTATAAATGTTCAAAATTTTATATTATTCGCGATTATTAGACTATCGTGGTACGTACACATGAGGGTGACATTAAGAATGTGAAAACGTGTTACGACATAGTTGTATAAAAGCAAAAATTTAGCCCGTAAAAATGGTTAATTAAAATGTGACGATAGATTACTCTTCGTTAATTGATTACAAATGACAGGGAAATTTTACGGGGTATTATAGTATCTACTAACCATCTTTCTTGCAAAGAGAAGATCACATCCAAGACTTTCAAGAATCAAGTCATTTGTTGCAAGTCTTCATACTTAGTTCATTTGTTGTATTTTTTTATATTTTCATCATATACCAAACATTGTAATCAAATACCATACAAAATTGTAGACATATAGGTTAGTATTTTAGTCATCAAAATACGTAAATTGAAATGTTGGTTCTACCTCGACAAGAACTAGATATTTAGCTTTGTATTTGTAAAAGTATAAGCAACGTTGTAGGGTTTTCTCCTCCAAATAAAGGAGCTTGTTGAAATAGTGAGATAATACTTTTGAATCGAATACTTGGTGAGTAGTGTAGGGCTAGGAAGGAAGCTTCATAATCTAGCCACTATAAACACTTGTGTCGTGATATGATCATTTCTTTTATTATTTATTACTAGTATCTTATATTTACATTCATATATATAGATATATTCATAGATTTCACGATAAGTTTTCGAAGCTATAAGTTTAATGCGGTAAAGCATTTCAACCCCCCCCCCCCCCCCTCTCTAGTTTTTCATAATTGGTATCAGAGCACCGTTAATCAAGATTTTTATGGCAATGAATTACCAACCTACATTTTCAAACCCAATTAACCAAAACTGACACTATTTCCGGCCATTACGAAAATCTACTAAAAGTGCAAATCATTTTGCGCGCAGTGTTTATTTTACACACCTTGTGGTCCCGATGACAGGTTTGGGTATTACAAAAAAACACATCCCTCATTCTATATATATATATATATATATATATATATATATATATATATATATATATATATATATATATATATATATATATATATATATATATATATATATATGTGTGTGTGTGTGTGTGTGTGTGTGTGTGTGTGAATGTTAATACTAATAATAAAAACCTTAAACCGGTCCAAAGCTATCCCATTTATTTCACTATCAATACCATTTATTTCATTATCTAACCCATTACCACTACCATTAATTTTTCATCTTTATCCTTTTACTCTCCTCCAAAATGTACCTACGAGTTGTAGTGTTTTGACAAAAACAATTGGTTCCCATGTTCAAATATCATTGTCTCAATTTGGTTGCACGTATGAGTTTTTGTTTGTTAGTGTTTTGTTACCTAACCCGAAACAATTGGTCCCCTTAATAGAGTTATTTCGATTTGTTAATTGGTCCCCATCTACTTTGGTCTCCTCAATAGAGTTATCTTGGTTTGTGTTTAGTTCGGGTTGTACTTTTTTTGTCCCCATCCGGGTTGTACTTGTTTTGTACCTACTTGTTTTGGTCGCCTCACAAGAGATGTTTTGGTCAAAGGTTTTTGGTTAATAATCTTAACAAGTGTGGGGTTAGTAAGGTTAATGTTATATTAAAATGGCTAATGATATTCGAGGACCTTGTCAGTTATTAAGTTTTTAATTGTTTGTTAATCCTTTTAAATGTTTGTTGTATAACTTAATTTTACATTTATTGAGAATCATGTATATATTTGTAGATTTATGATGCAAAAGTTATTGTGCATACTTATAAATGATGTGTGAACTATTATCTTGAATTAAAAATTGTACAAGTACTCCACAAATATTAGTTATTTAAAAATAGTTGTTTTGGTGATTGGTTGGATGTTCCCTATGTTGACCACGAGCCATCTTTACTTCACAAAATGCTCCTTAGGCAGAATATGTAGACCCGAATATACACACCGAAGCTCATCAATTTCGATATAATATTGATAAATTCTTTTGCAAATTTGGTTGCAAAGAGTTTTGTTTATGTACCGGTTTAATGTAAAGGAAATAGTACAAATAGATTATCGACCTATGTTACATCATTTAGGATTGCAATTGGGTAAACATGGTGTTTATCTTAAGCAAATTAAGGTGATTTTTTATGGTGACTTGTATGAAAAACTCACTAACGAAGATGCGGTATGCATTTGTTTGATTCTTTTATTGAATATAATTAGCAGGACGAGAAGGTATGTCTTTGGCTAGTGAGCTTGTTTTTTAAGTTTGGCTGTTGATTTGAGTAGATTTAATGTCTTTCCGTGGGGTTCATGGCGTTGGCCTATCGTTTATACTAGTATAAGAATGCCGCTTTGAAATTGCTCTCATGGGATTAGTATTTTATTCATTGAATCAAGTATGATGTTAGCCATGTTTTAAAATTCGGATTTTTTTTTTTCAAATCTTACTATGGTGATATAGTTAAAAGGTCATCGTTCGTCGTGAAGGTGTGTGCCACTTTATTCGCCAAATCAAGTAATCTATCATTTTTTATAACTAACAAGTTGATTTATCAAAATTCCCAGTCTGAACACTAGGTAAACATAGTTAATTATTCCAAGTTAAGTTAAAAAAAAGTCCTGTATCAAATATAATTGTCCCACTATTCTATTTTCGGTGTTGTTTATTTTTGGTGTCGTATAACAATGGTACTTAAGTTTGATGCGTGGAATTGCGCCCTCGCAAAAGGTTTTACCTCTCAAGGGATCTTGAGAAGCTTGCAATCCTCACCAGGCAGTGTACCTGACCGTTGTAGTATTGTATAGTGATAAGTACCGGGGGATTGATCGTTCAACTCAAAGAATAGTATTCGCTAGGGTTAAAACTCACTACAACTAGGTCTAGAGGTGAGGGATGCTTCTTTTTGTATTTTTATATTTTATGGAAAGCAAGTAAAATCTCGGTTTTGGAAGGAGTGGGTGGAATTAGTTGCTAATCAACTAACCCAATTAACTAAAGATGCAATCAAAATAAAATAAACTAAACTTAAACTAATTGTGGTGTAAACAATAATGAGAGAAAATGTGTTTACTTAGATTTCACTACTCCCTAGCTATCTTTTACAGGTTGATTAGTTTGTTACAATTGCATGGATGACGGGTTATATTCCTTAGTACCATTCGCAGGGCCGTGTATGATCTTCCCTAACTCTATAAGCTTCTACCTCTTCCTATGTCGAGCCGACTACTAGCTCCTAACATGGCCTCATTAGTAGTTAACTACGCATTAAATACAACCAATATATCGTAGTACACCTCCGATCATGTTTCTTAAGACATTCAAGCAAGTTATCAATTGGAAGTCTACCAGTTTTCTTAAACCTAACATCGAATTCATTCATCCACAACAATTATAAACAAACAACCAACCCATAATCAATACCTAAGTTTCATTACATCTAAGCAAACACAAAGAAAACCTAGCCTAGCATGTTAAAGAGAAGACAAGCGTAAGATATAATCAAACAACACATAGACATATTGAATGATTTGATGAAAGACTTATCTTCAATTAAGCATGGATGAAACAAAGGGTTGAAACCCTTAAAATATCTGTAAAATTCTTCTAGAGTTTTCTCCCTTCAAAGTTGAACACAATGAATGAAAACTAGAAAACGATATATAGATTTTGTATCCTGGCGGCATCAAGAGATAGGTGTGACGCCGTCAAATTGCCGCCAAAATAAACTCGTATTGCCTAGATCCACTTCTGACGCCATCACTCATTATGGACTCTGGGCCGTCTCTCTTTGCATTTACTCATGATGGCCTTGGCATTTTAATACGTGACGCCGTCACGAGCTCTTCAGAAAACATTCTGGCGTGTCACGTGTAATTGATATATCCACCTGTTTGTCAAGTCATGACGCCGTCACTAGCAAGATGTGACGCCGTCAAGTGCAATTTCCAGCATGATTTTGAGACTTTGTCGTTTTCTTCACTTTTTCGCTCCAAAAATGTCCAAAATGCTTCCTTTTGTAAAATTCCTCTCAAAAGTACCTAAAATGAGAAAAGGAACGATTTAGGGCAATATTTGATCAAATAATCTCGACTTTGGCTTTAAATGACCCCCCCAAAAGTGGTACACTTTTCGCTTTATCAAATACCCTTACACTTGAGATTTGCTTGTCCTCAAGCAAATGCGCTTTTATTCTAATCAAAATACAAGTTAAGGGTCATTTAACACTAATATAAAAGTAATTACAACAAATAATCGTTCAACTTCAACCAAAAACAAGCACGGAAATTATACACTAGCACCTCACAAATAGTGTTTAGATACTCACATCTCTCGGGTGTTATAAAGTATATATCACAATATGGAAATGGAAAACATCTCTCACTACCTGTCATAGCAAATAGATTACCATAGGCTTGGGAAAGGATCAAACCTCCACCACTTGGCGTAAGCACTTCGGATAAACTATCAAAGAGGTCTTTTAAAGGGTTATAACGTGAGGTGTAGGGATATGATAAACACAGTTTTGTTGGATAAAGGCAATATTTACTTGTGGCGAGTTAATCATCTTGGTCAATTACATGTACAATGTGGCGTTGCTGAGCCAAGACTCGACTCGACTTAAGCTAATCAAAAACTAATAAAAACATAAAATAAACATAGAAGGAAACGAGATGGTAGTCCGTATGTTTTTTATCTTTTTCTTTTTCTTTTCTTTTTTTTTTCATTTTTCGATTTTTTTGTTTTTTTTGCATACACTCTTACCCTACCATCCAAAATAATACATCATAGGGGATTTGCATTCCCCTTACACTTGAACTTTTACATACTTTACAATTAACTATTTTAATGACTCGAATCAAGATAATCAAAACACTAGGAGTACCTTTTAAGATTAACGCACATATGGTGGTAATATATGATGTTCTTCCCTAATACTCCATAAAAATAGTACTTTACCCTTGAGTCCCAATCGTCCCAAAACAATATGTACAAGATATGACTCGACTTAGCAACCATGTAATCAATTAGACAATTAACTAAGGGTTTAAACAAATAACAATAATGCACTAAAGATGAGTGCATACACGGAAGGCTAAGGTGATTTGGTTGCACATATGGGGTGGATTGTTAACAAATTCTTCCTTTAAGTAAAATGGTTAAAGTTAGAAACGAAAAGATAGACTCGGAGGGGTGTACTAGGGGTATCATGTACTAAAAATGAGTACAACGCAAAGGTGTAGGAAAATTAATTGACTTTATTAGTCAAGTAGTTTGACTTTATTGGTCAAGTAATTATGATACGGGTTTAAACACAAGGGCGATCCTAATGCCTCTTATCATGTAGTAAATCCTAACTACACGAATGTAGTCTCACTAGCGGTCTCGGGATGCATCACTAACGCAAGTTCTAGAATCTAAGTACTACCGGTACACTCATAAGCTCTAAGGCTTCTCCTAACAAGTCTAGGGGCGAACCTCACTTAGTAGAAGGACGGTACGAGTCTTTTACGCCTCAACTAACGGATGCTAACTAGTGCACTTCTTGGATCGCTGGCGCGTTACTTGCTTAACGGATGGTCACCAAGTCATACACTAGCGCTGGCGCATTAGCCAATTAATCTAGTACTCGGATGGTCACTACTTTTTTTTGATAAAATTTTTGAGTGGTACGGTTTTTTGTGTTAGTCATACAATCTCCTATCCATGAGACGCTTATTAAGACTAAAGTGTCACTTCTAAATTTTGTAAAAAATTTTAAATTTGGCCCTAAAATTGCCCTAACAAGTATTTCTCTTAGTTTTATTACACACCTACTATTGAACAAACAAACTCAAGCGTAATTGTATTCTCTATGGTATCATCATTTACCCTCCCCTTACACTTAGGCTCAACATTGTGCCCAATGTTCAATAAAAAGGATGTAAAAGTAATGAAGGTAAAAGAATGTAAACAAATACTCCCCTGATTCGTTCGGTGTGGATAAATGGATAACATGGTTAAATCCTCCTCCAAGAAAATGAACGTTGAAAGCTTCCCTCCAGAAATATAAATCATCTTCTTGTCCAATATAACCTGTTAAACCTGAGAAAACAATCATGGCAACCTCGCGTAAAATCAACGGAAATCTATATATATAAGGATATAATGCTTGTAGAATGAATGTTTGCAGATTTCCTGGAGTTTATAAAACTAAAGAATTAACAAAAACTTTAAGACTCCGTTAGAAAAACAAAACTTGCAAAATTTTTCAGAATTTTTACACCTGACGCCATCAGGTTATGATCCTGACGTCGTCAGATTGTTCTGACAGAAATCTCATGTTAAGTTTCCGGAAAATTTCTGGAAAAACTTATGCCTTAATTCCTGGAAAATCCTGCAAAACATCATTATGACTCGATACAAGCATTTGACTCAAACAAATACTAATATACATGCTCATTTAATATTGTTGTGGTTCATGTCCAATTCCCGTTCTTAAAAACAGATTTAGGTTTCCCTTACACTTAGCTTTTGCGAAATACCTTTTTATGAAGTTAAGACAAACAACAAGGTAAAGCATTTTCACAATTTATTATGAATCATGATCCACAAACAATAAAAATCAAGCATGCATACGGAAGCAAATAAAATCAAACAAACAAACAAAACAAATAAAACATGGGTTGCCTCCCAAGAAGCGCTTTTCTTTATTTACGAGTCTTGTAGCTAGACTCAAGGTCATGGGCTATCGTGTGTCGCTTATGCTCACATACCCAAGTGTGAGCCATCTATTAGTTGCTTCATCTTTCATATAGTCATCACTTAGCTCTAAACATCCGCGATAATACTTTTTATTCTTTTCATGAGGATATTTAAGCCCTTTCCTTTTATCATTCTCACTTAGCATATCGAGAGGTGGGTACCTATTACATTTCTCAATAGAAAAATCCTTAAACCTAGGGTGTGCACGGGGCATTTGGTAAACAAAATCTTCCTCCCTGTCCGAGAATGTAATTAACCCTTCCATAAGTTTTTCATCTAGTTTGGTTAACCTTTTGAAGGGTTTCCCAAACAAAACTTGGGTTAAGTTACTATCGATAAATTTTCCTTGATTCTCCATAACCATAAACTCAACCAGATAAACAAAGCTTCCTACAAACACATGCAATGTCATTGCCCTAGCAACAATATTATCTCCTTTGTATTCTAACTCATTTACCATAATTTTATTGTATTCACTACACGAGATTATGTTCATTGGTAAAGACGAGTTAAGGTAAGCATCAAAGCTCCTAAATCCAATCTTACAAGGAAACTGCATATTAAATGAGCTGTCATTCTCAATCCTTGTCCTAGGGTCGACATACCTAAGAGGGTTCATTTAATCTTCCATCCTATCCTCATTGATTACATCACCATCATCTAGGTCCTCATCGAAGTACGAATAGTAAAAAGGACTAGCCCTATGGTCATTATAATGGTCAGACTCCTCCATCTCATAATTATAGTCAAAGTGATGGTCAGGCGAGAGGTTAGGTGGGTTCTCATTTTCCACTAAAGAGATCGGGATGGGTAGTTGGAAAATCCTACGACGAAAAACACGAATAACAGGAATCAAATGATCAATGCTATTGTTATCCATCGAGATAGTTTACGAAAAAAGGAAACAAAGAAATAAGATAGACTAAAGAAACCTATAAAAATAAAAATCTTACTAGAAAGGAATCTAGCAAGTAGACCTAATAAAGAAAAATTTCAACCTAGACAATAACTACTCCCCGGGCTGCGGCGCCAAAAACTTGATGCGTGTAATTGCACCCTCGCAAAAGGTTTTACCTCTCAAGGGATCTTGAGAAGCTTGCAATCCCCACCAGGCAGTGTACCTAACCGTTGTAGTATAGTATAGTGACAAGTGCCGGGGGATTGATTGTTCAACTCAAAGAATAGTATTCGCTAGGGTTAAAACTCACTAAAACTAGGTCTAGAGGTGAGGGATGCTTCTTTTTGTATTTTTATATTTTATGGAAAGCAAGTAAAATCTTGGTTTTGGAAGGAGTGGGCGGAATTAGTTGCTAATCAACTAACCCAAATAACTAAAGATGCAATCAAAATAAAATAAACTAAACTTAAACTAATTGTGGTGTAAACAATAATGAGAGAAAATGTGTTTACTTGGATTTCACTACTCCCTAGCTATCTTTTACAGGTTGATTAGTTTGTTACAATTGCATGGATGACGGGTTATATTCCTTAATACCATTCGTAGGGCCACGTACGTTCTTCCCTAACTCTATAAGCTTCTACCTCTTCCTATGTTGAGCCGACTACTAGCTCCTAACATGGCCTCATTAGTAGTTACCTACGCATTAAATACAACCAATATATCGTAGTACACCTCCGATCATGTTTCTTAAGACGTTCAAGCAAGTTACCAATTGGAAGTCTGCCAGTTTTCTTAAGCCTAACATCGAATTCATTCATCCAAAACAATTATAAACAAACAACCAACCCATAATCAATACCTAAGTTTCATTACATCTAAGCAAACACAAAGAAAACCTAACCTAGCATGTTAAAGAGTAGACAAGCATAAGATATAATTAAACAACACATAGACATATTGCATGATTTGATGAAAGACTTATCTTCAATTAAGCATGGATGAAACAAAGGGTTGAAACCCTCAAAATATCTGTAAAATTCGTCTAGGGTTTTCTCCCTTCAAAGTTGCACACAATGAATGAAAACTAGAAAACTATATATAGATTTTGTATCCTGATGGCGTCAAGAGATAGGTGTGACGCCGTCAACTCGCCGCCAAAATAAACTCGTATTGCCTAGATCCACTTTTGATGCCGTCACTCTTTATGGACTCTGGGCCGTCTCTCTTTGCATTTACTCGTGATGGCATTGGCATTTTAATACGTGACGCCGTCACGAGCTCTTCAGAAAACATTCTGGCGTGTCACGTGTAATTGATTTATCCACCTCTTTGTCAAGTCATGATATCACATCCCGTGATTTTCCCTATGACTAAATACATTATCACAACATAAATTAACCATTTTTACCAATAACAATTTTTTTTATATAAATATACTTTTGTCAATTGCAACATTTTCACCATTTACCATGGAACGGCATTTACACTTGAATATTGATGATCTAAATATCATACATAACTTAAAACATTTATATTTAATAAATATACGTTTCGTTTAATTACCGTACATAATTTATATATTTCCCGAGCCTACAAAAATTTCCGAGATTACTCATTAATATTATTGGGCCTTGATCCAACTCACTAATTTTGCTAATTGGGCCTCTAGGACCCAATGGGCCTTAAACCCTCACTAATTACACTAAACGGACCCTTTTAACTTGTTCCCTTTTCTTTGGGCATAATCACCAGTGAAGCCCAACATAAGCTTAAAACGCACCCTTGTTATTATTTTGGCAATCACGAGTAGCATTCACTTAGGCAAATTTATTTCTAATTTCGATAAACAACATATCTATTTTATTGCTCGACTCGATTAAACTCGCAACTGAGAATCATGAATGGAAATTATTTTCCATTTTCATGTACGTTTACTACCTGGAATGATGACCAAGCTCAGCTCAATATACGCTCCCTCCAAACTTGACCCAAAGTGGAATATCACTCCAAAACAATTCGCATGAATCCAAAGTCACCCCAAACGATCCCCAATCACAGAAAAACCATACTTAGACTCTTTTGAAACACTCAAGTACCTGAAATGTAACTGACACAAGATTGGAATATCACTCTCAACCAAACCATGTAACTCCAAGGCACCTCCAACACTCTTCAATCACCATGGAACCAGTTCTTAAATCCTTCTAACTCATTTGAGTGCTCAAAAAGTTAGTACAAAAACTCTTACACATGATGTTGTCTCGTTCTATTTGAAAGGAAGTCTCATGCGACACTTGTGATCATTCACACTCCCACGTCTCTTAACATCTCAGTTCATCTTCGCCATTTGTCATGCACCAGTGTGAATATATAGGGTTACATGCAAATCAACAGTTCACTCACACACAAACACATCAAACATTTCACTTTTTGTTCCTATTGAACGAGAAGGAGAGGAAGAGAACAAGAAGGTTCAAGTGATTATTCTCACAAGCTCTCCAGTCCTTACCTGGGTCGCTACTAAATGGGTTACGCACTTTGGAAGTCATTGGAGTCGTCTTGCCTTAGTTCTCGTTCATCCCATTCTCGTTTGTTCTTCACCACCAAGCTTTGGTGTAGTAAGTTTCCGAACCCATTCCATCTTATTGCTTTCCTTCATGCATATATAAAATAATTAAGGTGGCGTTGTCAAGACTTGTGTGGTAAAAAGAACTTATATGAACTCGCATGTAACCGTTGGACACAAAACAACTCAAGAAAACGTAAAACATAAGTTGGCTCATTCTTGGAAAAGTATGCTTTACATACTCACTAACTGCCAATAACATATACAACTACCATTTTGGATCAAGTACTTTTATTTTGGTCAAAGTGTTTCATCTCTAAAACTCGATGTAGTCGAACCACAGTGAGATGTCACGATAAGTCTTGGGCGAACCACAGTGGTGTATAGTTGCGTGTCAACAAGTCGGGTCTCGGATTTGCTTATTTTTATACAACTTAAACCAAGTGCTCATTTGAAAATGTTCGAGCTTACTAAATCTATGCACTGAACATATTTTGGAAAACCAAATTCAAACACATGCACACACAAGCTTAGTGTACTGAGCGTAATATATAACCAAAAATATGGCACAGCACCGAGAAACTATATAATTAAAACATTAAGTAACTAAACACAATAAGTAGCATTGCTCAGTTGGTTGGGGCGCTGGGCTAACAAACGAGAGGTCTTTGGTTCGAATCATGCATATGGCAGTTTTACTATTTTTGCTATTTTTGAAACTTTAGCCTTTTGGCAGTTTCAGCCCTCAACATTAGATAACTTGTCAACTTACTTAAAAACTTTAATAAGTTTTATAACTTATATTAATATTTACATTTGTAGCTCCAAACTTTGAACCACTTATCATTTTCTTAAAAACTTTTATAAGTTTGTAAACATATTTATTTTGGACTGAGTACAAAAATCATTTAACTATTGGTGTTAAAAGAGTAACTTTGTATAACTTAAAGGTTTACACAGAAACTTAATTACGGTTTGACAAGTTAACATTTTACGACTGTACCGAGATCTACATTTTTGAGACTATAATGAAATAATGTTTCTGGATAACTTGAATTATAAAATATATAACTTAACGTTATTATCAATAACTTGAATATACGTCAGGAAATGATTATTTCTACAAAACTCATCGATTATTTTAACTAGAGATAACCTACATTTACTACAAGTTATCATCCACCAACTTTTAGTAAATTAATCAGAACGGGAATATATATATAAACGTTAAACGATACTTATACATAAAGACAAGTTATATGGTATATAACTTTGTTCTTGAACTTTAAACCGTTTTGCCACAAAATCATTATGTCATCCGACATTAACCCAAATCACAATTCTCGATAAGTCAGGCTTATCTCAGACTTCCATATTATTCAGGTTATTCTGTGAAGTCATTTCCAATCTACTTCTGATATTACGTTATCTATGCCTACCATAACTTTCAGGTGAGTCATAGCCCATATTTTTACTTGTTTTATAATTGTTTATAAACGTTTTGGGGGAGATACATGCTTAACTACGGTTCTTATTTTTACAAGTATTCGTTAACTATTTACATATGACTGTGAGTTCCATAGCCCCCACTTCTTTTACCTGTTTTAAATTACTTTCGGGGGAAATACATGCCTATATAAACTTTACTAATTTACACATTTTTATATCTCATGGGGAGATACCTGCTATAGACATGATTACAAGTGATTTTTCGACCATATGCTATATTCGATCTCTATTGCCTAAGTTGCCTATTACCAAAAGTCCCTCGATCATGCGCCTTAATCACTTGCAGGGTGAACGTAAATAATTGTGGATAGATCTATTAGGGGCTGACAATCCCCGTTTGGTCGCTAGAGGAAAGCCACCAAACGCACTTTATTTTATTTCATAGGTTATTGGCAAATACCTATCCTGGGGGCCTGTTTACTTTACATTATGGATTTTGATGTCTGCTAATCGTTGTGTGTCATGAGCTTATGGCAATAGAACAGTAGTACTGTAGTCATGATACAATACTACAAGGACTAATGTTATGGGCGTATAATTCTGTAGCCCATGGTTTTTATCGAACTTCGAATTTGTGTTCACTATATAGTAGGAAATTACTACTACTTGGCAAACAGACTACTACTTTGGTGTTGACCCCGGTGAGGGCAAACCGACTACTACTTTGGTGTTGACCCCGGTGAGAGCAAACCGACTACTACTTTGATGTTGACCCAGTTAGGGCAAACCAACGAACTATTTTGTACTGACCTTGCTAAGGAAATCACTCACTTTCTGATTTTGATAATCAACGGTTTAACCTATGAACACTATGGATTTACTCACACTTCGATTTTGATAATCAACTGTTATTGTAACTACTATGGACTCACAAACTCTTTGATTTTGGAAATCAATATTCAAAACTATAAACTCTATGAACTCACCAACCTTTGTGTTGACGCTTTTAGCATGTGTTTATCTCAGGTCCATAATGAGCAAGGATGGCACGGAGGAGCACGGATACTTATAAAGGCTATAAATTTTTCTATCATTCGAAAACCTATTTAATAAACTTTGGGACAAACAGGGACCTCATTTTGTAAAACTCTGGTATTTATAAAATTCGAATGATAAATCTTTAAAATGATTAAAAATGACAATCATTTTCAACTAGTAAACTGTGTGCTATGAAGTAACACCCAATCTAAATTCCGCTGCATATTTTAAAAACTGGGGGTGTTACACATGATGCCGTCACTAGCAAGATGTGACGCCGTCAAGTGCAATTTCCAGCATAATTTTGAGACTTTGTCGTTTTCTTCACTTTTTCGCTCCAAAAACGTCCAAAATGCTTCCTTTTGTAAAATTCCTCTCAAAAGTACCTAAAATGACAAAAGGAACGATTTAGGGAAATATTTGATCAAATAATCTCGACTTTGGCCTTAAATGACCCCCCAAAAGCGGTACACTTTTCGCTTCATCAAAGTTGTACACGTATATCATCTCAAATTGCGTGATCTCAGACAACTCATAGTCACCAAAATGACTGCGCATGCTGATGAAGCGAAAAGTGTACTGCTTTTGGGAGGTCATTTAAGGCCAAAGTCGAGATTATTTGATCAAATATTGCCCTAAATCATTCCTTTTGTCATTTTAGGTACTTTCGAGAGGAAATTTACAAAAGGAAGCATTTTGGACGTTTTTGGAGCGAAAAAGTGAAGAAAACGACAAAGTCTCAAAATTATGCTGGAAATTGTACATGACGGCGTCACAAGATACTAGTGACAGCGTCAAGACTTGACAAAGAGGTGGTTAAATCAATTACACGTGACGCGCCAGAGATTTTTCTAAAGAGTGCGTGATGGCGTCACCCTTTAGGGTCGCCAATGCCGTCACGTATAACCCAAAAAGAGACGGCCCAGAGTCCATAAAGAGTGGCGGCGTCAAAAGTGGATCTAGGCAATACGAGTATTATTTTGGCGGCGAGTTGACAACGTCACACCTGTCTCTTGATGCCATCAGGATACAAAATCTATATATAGTTTTCTAGTTTTCATTCATTGTGTGCAACTTTGAAGGGAGTAAACCCTAGACGAATTTTACAGATATTTTGAGGGTTTCAAACCCTTGTTTCATCCATGCTTAATTGAAGATAAGTCTTTCATCAAATCATTCAATATGTCTATGTGTTGTTTGATTATATCTTACGCTTATCTTCTCTTTAACATGCTAGGCTAGGTTTTCTTTGTGTTTGCTTAGATGTAATGAAACTTAGATATTGATTATGGGTTGGTTGTTTGTTTATAATTGTTGTGGATGAATGAATTCGATGTTAGGCTTAAGAAAACTAGCAGACTTCCATTTGGCTTGAACGTCTTAAGAAACATGATCGGAGGTGTACTACGATATATTGGTTGTATTTAATGCCTAGGTAACTACTAATGAGGCCATGTTAGGAGCTAGTAGTCGGCTCGTCATAGGAAGAGGTAGACTCTTATAGAGTTAGGGAAGATCGTACACGTCCCTACGAATAGTATTAAGGAATATAACCCGTCATCCATGCAATTGTAACAAACTACTCAACCAGTAAAAGATAGCTAGAGAGTAGTGAAATCTAAGTAAACACATTTTCTCTCATTATTGTTTACGCCATAATTTAGTTTAAGTTTAGTTTATTTTATTTTGATTGCATCTTTTAGTTATTTGGGTTAGTTGATTAGCAACTAATTCCGCCCACTCCTTCCAAAACCGAGATTTTACTTGCTTTCCATAAAATATAAAAAATACAAAAAAAATCATCCCTCATCTCTAGACCTAGTTTTAGTGAGTTTTAACCCTAGCGAACACTATTCTTTTAGTTGAACGATCAATCCCCCGGTACTTGTCACTATACTATACTACAACAGTCAGGTACACTGCCTGGTGAGGATTGCAAGCTTCTCAAGATCCCTTAAGAGGTAAAACCTTTTGCGAGGGTGCAATTCCACGCATCAAGTTTTTGGCGCCGCAGCCCGGGGAATAGTTATTGTCTAGGTTAAAATTTCTTTTTATTAGGTCTACTTGCTAGATTCCTTTCTAGTAAGATTTTTATTTTATTTTTATAGGTTTCTTTAGTCTATCTTTTTCTTCGTTCCTTTGTTCGTAACTTTTGCCATCCGCCATCATGGTAAATGAAGATCTTTCTAATCTTAGAGTCACCAAAAGTCGTAGTTCCTTAAGAAATCTTGTTCCTCCCTATGCAGAACCTGAAAGGGAAATGCGTAGGCTACGGCTATCTCTTCCAATACCCGAACCATCCGGCACAGCCATCAACTTTGATGAGGCCCTTTCTGAACAAGATTCAGATCATCACCTTACACCCCCTAGCTCCCAATCCAGCCGCGATATGGACAATCCTGAAATTCCCATACTTAAGCGCATTAAGGATTATTCCTCCCCGAACCCTCGCGGCTTCTCAAATGCCATTGTATTTCCAAACGAAAGTACCAATGAGGTCTTGCGTGCAAACGATGTTTGGCTTGTCCAAAGTGTATGCAAGTTTCGCAGATTGCGAACCGATGATCCAATTCAACATATTAGGGATTTCTTAAAGATAGTGGACACCCTCCATGCGGAGGGGGCCACTAGAAACACATCCTGATTGCGGTTCTTTCCTTTTACCCTTCAAGAAAAAGCCAAGGATTGGTACGATAAACTTCCCTCTGAGTCCATTTTTACATGGGAGCAACTTATCTCTAAGTTTTACGAGAAATTCTTCCCTGCAGGAAAAACCTCAGCATTTAGGGATAGGATCCTCCGTTTCCGTAAGGGAAAAGACGAACCCATATGTAGATCATGGATTAGATTCAATGATCTAATAAGGCAAGTTCCCCATCATGGCATCGAACTTTGGCTTCTTGTCCAAATCTTCTATGACAACGTCTCCCAAAATGACCGGAACGGAATCAATAATTCAATAAAAGGGAAAATAGCCAATCTAAGCGCCGAGGAAGGGTGGAAAAAGATTGAGGAATATGCTCAAGATCAGGACGATACCTGGGATGAACCCGGTTCGACTATGAGTATATCCGAAATCATACAAACACCCTCACCTGAGAATCGGCTGAGGAAGCTTCACAAGAAGGTATCATACCTAGCAAGGTCGCAAACAGCTAAGCGACTATCAAACCCATACTTGATTTGCGACCACTGTGGGGGCCTGCATGAAATAGAAGAATGCAGAGGAGAAACCACTACCGAACATGCGTACCTGTCAAGCCATGACATTCTCGATGATCCTTCCCTTTTAACCTTCTACCAAAATGATGATTTTACCCCTTGGGGAAATCTTGTAAGAAAAAAGGAGGGAGAGAAAGGTCCTGACTTCAAAATCAGGAGCACTTTTGAGGATGATCTTGGATATTTCACTTATGAAAAGGGCTTATGATTCGTTGTGTTTTGGTGTGCAAAAACAATTTATCAATATATCAACAAACGTGAGGTCTAATTTATCGTGAGACAACTAGACGTAGAGAATCACGAGTAAACCTTTTAGGAAAAAGATTACCTCGCAAAAATTCGTGAAAGTGATATTAAAATTGTGAGACCGGGAAGTGATTTCCCGGGTCGTACCCCAACGAGGTGTGAATGGAAAGTTTCGTGAAAAGATCGAGATTAAAACCTTGTATGTTTGGTTTGAGAAAGATTATTTGGTTTTGTGGTACGTTAAAGTAACGGAAATTAAGAATTAACGAATGAAAATGAGATAAACTTAACCTAAATGTGAATTTACACTAGAAATGAAAATTAACACTTAAAAACTACCTAAGATACTACGGGAAACATAACAGGGAATTAGGGAACCTTAAAACGTAAGCTAGATTAAAAAACGTAAAAGTTAACTTAAATAAAACACGAGTGCGCGAAATAAAACGTGAAATGGGAGGAAATAAAGTCCTACGGTTATGAAAATTATATTTTTACAATCCTAATTATATAAAAAAAATTTTGGAAAATTAAAATTATTTTTACAACTATTTAATTAATTACTATTAATTAATTACTAATTTCCTAATTACTTTTAATTACCTAAATTATACTAAATTACCATTAATTGTAAATTTAAGCTAGAAAAATGAAATTTAAATTTAGAAAAATCTAAAATATTACAAAACTAATTTTAGAACAGAAAATCTATTTTTTCTACTTCTTAATTAATTATTAATAATTAAAACTAATTATTTAATTAATTTAATCTAAACTAAATTATAAAAAATACCAAATCAAATGTGAAAAATCTAAAAAAATTCCTAAAAATACTACAAGATGTCAGGAACCTAGGAAAATTATAGAAATGAAAAGTGCTTTTTGAAAAAGCTGAAAATAAGCTAAAAAGCTTAAATAGAAGGTATCACTTTCCTTAATTTTTGGATTTTTCTTGTTTTTCTTTTACAAACCTAATTACCTACTGAAATTGAACAACTTTTACAAAGGAACTTTTCTAGAAGCTTATTAATAAGTTGTGTGATAAGCTCAAAATTGGACAGAATGGTTAATAAGCTAGAATAAGTTGGATTTTGAACCAAAAAGCTACCAATAAGCTAAGACTGACTAAATAAGCTTAAAACCACTAAAATTAATCTAAAATAAGCTAAGAAGGACACAATAAGCACTAGTGATAAGCTACAAAACCAAATAAGCACTTCAATGGCACCACAGATCAATACAGGTTTGAAACTAGACCCTTTGGGGTACTGTGGGGTCCACAGTGATGAAATGAGGTCCAATATAATAATTGACCCTTAAGGTTGACCTGGTCAACTTCCCAATAAGCCAATAAGCTGGGGCTTATGGCTTATCTTTGATCACTTGGTGGGTCTTGAAACTAGGCACAACAACTGAGGTGGTCAGTTTTGGGTTTTGGACAGATCTCAGGAAAGGCTCAAATAAGTTAAGCAATAATAAGCCAAGGTGTAAAATAAGAATAGGAGTCAAAAGCCCTACTCCCAAGCTTTCTAAAAATCCAAATTATCAAGTGTGGGGTCCACTGGGTGTGTAACAAATAAGCCAAAGAAAATGGGCCAAAGGCCTGGTACAGGGGAAATGGTGTGCCCTGCACTCTCAAAGAAATAGATGCAAACTACTCATAAAAATTCACAAAAATGAAATGTTTATAGGTTCTTGCAGATTAGGTGGTAGGATACAAGCACAAAAAACATTTCAGATCACCATTCACTCCACAAAAATCAGAAAAATTCTCCCAAAAAGTGGGATTCTTCACAATGTGCACTTTTGACTTTTTAAAATATTGAAAGAACTTTGACTAATCTGACATTTGATCCAATTTAGGTTACTGAATTAGTTGTGTTAAGCTAAAATAAGGCTAATTTAGGCATCTTTTGTGTTGAAATGACTGATTTGGATCCAAAAATCCTTGACAGTGGACTCACAAGATGAGATCTAACTGATTTTTGACTTTTTTCAAAGGGGCACTGGTTTTAATACTTCAGCTAAGCTAATGTACCCTAATGTAAGGTAACTTAACCAAAAACTTCCACTGATACACACTACAACATAGTGAAATAGCCTGAACCAAACACCCCCTTAAAAACTGTTTTGGAACATTTTTCAAAGCAAGCCAGGCTTTTAAGCTACAAGAGTGATTACCAATCTTCTAATAAGTTATAACAAAGTGAAAGAAGCCAGAATTACTCAAGAAATAGTAGTACGCAACAAGCAATTTCATATGAGCAATTTGAGAAAAATCACACAGTAGAAATGCAAATGTAATCAAAGACAGGTAAGAATAAAAGACAACCACTAATCTAGTTATAACTACACAATGTTAATCAAATACAAGTGATAGAACAGTAATTGAAGGTAAATAGAGAAGGAATAGAACAGGTGACCTTGGGCATTGGCTAAACAAAGGCACCAATTTAATGGCAGCTACAAGCTCCTAGCTTGTTTCACAACAAGGTAGGTGAAATCCTTTTGGCCAATCCATTTCGACCACTTCCCAAGCATTCCATAGAGTCAAGCATAGGTATCATGTGGTACTTCTGTTTCTTTGTTAAATATTTTTATTTTTATTATATATTTTTTTTCTTTTCTTTTATAAATTTGACAGATTGAATTAACTTTAAGTGAGTTTGTGAGGAACAAATTAACTTAACAAGAATTTCACTAATAAGCTTTAAATAAAATTTAAATTTAAAAACAAGACTTGGATTAAAAAAAACTGATACTTTGCATTACACTAAAAAAAACAGATTACAGTGATTAAACTAATGAAACTAATTAACACTACTTGCCTCCATGGGCTTACAAGTCACTACTATTTATACTAATACTAGAAGACTTAGGGTTGCTTTCCTTTGTTGTGCATCTTCTGTGTGACTCAGTAGTCCCAAAAGTGTCCCTTGTGCTTTCTTTAACAAATACTAACTGTTGGATTGGACTCTTAATCACCTCAGCCCTCCAATTTGGTTTTGGCGCCCCATATGTGAGGATTGCCAGCGTGGATGGAGGGGAAAGGCAAGTGGGATTGGTATTGGTGAGGGGTAGGGTGGCTGTAGGTGTGTTGGGGAGAGGAGGGGGAAGACAGGAATGTTGGGGTTGGTACAAGGGTGGCTTCTGTGTCAGGTTAGGCGGCAAAAGGTGGGAGGAAGGAGGGGTTGACTTCGGTTGACCCCCGTTTTATTAATAATATTGGGGTAGACTAGGCTTTGGGTGTGTTTGGGCTTGGGTGGTGGTCCAAGGGAAAGGTGGGCTTGGGTATTATATTTAGTTTGGATTTGGATTGTAATAACCACAAGGGCCCGTTTGGTATGGATTTGTAACAAGGACCACTTTTGTATTTTATCCAAAATTGAGGGACTGAAGTGCAACTTCCCAAAGTTTTACAAGGACCATTTTTTATCAAGGTTTAATAACACAAGGACCTTGTTTGAATAATTTCCCAAAAATGAAATTCCCGGGGACTAGTTTTGCAAAATTCCAAATTGCAGGGACCATTCCTGTAAAATTTCTCAAAATTTCACCCAAGGACCAATTATGATAACTTTTGACTTTTAAATGCCTTAGGTTGACTTTTCTTTCAAAACAAATGCTCAGGGACTAGTCTTGTCAATTTTTGAAAGTTGGGGGACTGAAACTGCTAATTGTGCAAACTTTGTTCGTTTTTCATCTGTTTTTAAACATTTTGCATCTGAAACATGTAACACACAATCCCTGGGATATTTTCAGTATTTTGATGCATATTTGAGTGTTTTTGGATGTTTTGGCAGTTCAAATACGACAAAAATGATGAGTGTTTGAGCACTCATCAATCCCCCACACTAAACTATTGCTAGTCCCTAGCAATCTTTTTATGAAAACTTAATGGATTTGAAGTCTCTTTACCAAAAGCCATTACTTCTGGAGTAGCCAAATGTTTCAGTTCAAGTAAGAACTATTGTACACTGATAACCATATGATTTTGAGCAAACCACCAGCTTTTAACGGTTTTGATATGTCTTTACCAGAAGCCGTTTGCTTCTGGACTAGCCAACTCTTGATGGAATACAGTCAACATCTGGGTGAGTTGATTACCAATTATGGTTTTCCACTGCCTTTACCACAAGCCATAATCTTGCGGGCTAGCCAACTCTTTTACTTTTTACCATATGGAGAGTTGAATCCCATACAATTTTTGGCAAATTGTAAGCCATCAACGAATTTGAGAAATCTTTACCAAGAGCCGTTTGCTCCTGGATTAGCCAGTCCTTTTGTTAGACATGGTGGACTGATAACCTTTTATTGTGTTAGTGCCAAAAACTTCCATAAAATTAAAAAAAAAAAAAAAAAAATTGGGCAAACCGGGGGTATTAGGGCACTAACACGTACAAAAACATGTGACAAATACGATAGAATTCCCCCCCCCCCCCCCCCACACTTAGAATTGAATATTGCCCTCAATATTCAAAGTACCGGCTATTATGCCGACACTTAGAACGTAAAAAGGTAATACTAATAGCCAAGTGTGAACGGAAATCTATTGTATATATATATATATATATATATATATATATATATATATATATATATATATATATATATATATATATATATATATATATATATATATTTTAGCATGGGTAACTCCCCCACACTTAGGGTGAAAACCCTATATGCATGCTACTGTTTTTGTTTACCGAGTCGCTAGCTTGACTCGATCCCCGAATTCATTGGTCCATGGGGAAAGTTTGGAGATCTGGGACAACCATGGGTGGTATGTCCCCTCCAAAATAATGCTTCAACCGATGCCCATTCACTTTAAAATTTGGATCGTCATTTTGCGACAACTCGACGGTACCATAAGGAAAAACTTTAGCAACGGTGAATGGTCCAGTTTAGCGGGTTTTGAGCTTACCCGAAATTATCTTCAATCAAGAGTTAAAAAGAAGGACTCGGTCACCAACGTTAAAAACGCGGTTCTTGATTTTGGAGTCGTGGATCTTCTTTGTTTTCTCTTTATAGATTAAAGAGTTTTCGTAAGCTTGATCACGAAGTTCATTTAGTTCATTGAGTTGAACTTTCCTATGATCACCCGCAGACTTGAGATCGAAATTGGCATTCTTTAATGCCCAATAAGCTTTGTGCTCGAGCTCAATCGGTAGATGACATGCTTTTTCATACACGAGCTTATAAGGGGTACACCCGATGGGTGTTTTAGAAGCCGTGCGAAAATCTCATAGAGCGTCATCTAATTTGTCCGACCAATAGGCACGGTTTTCGCCTACGGTCCTTTCAAGAATTCTTTTTAAACCACGGTTTGAAACCTCCACTTGCCCACTAGTTTGTGGGTGATAAGTGGTAGCAACTCGGTGAGTGACACCATACTTGAGCATGACTTTTGCAAATTGGTCATTGTAAAAGTGAGTACCGCGATCACTAATGATAGCGCGGGGAGTTCCAAACCTAGCAAAGAGAGATTTCAAAAACTTTACAACTACTCGGGCATCGTTGGTTGGGAGAGCTTTGGCTTTGACCCATTTTGACAAGTAGTCAACTGCCACGAGTATGTACTTGTTCCCTCGTGAAGACGGGAACGGCCCCATAAAGTCAATGCCCCAAACATCAAAGATTTCACAAACTTGGATGACATTTTGTGGCATTTCATCCCGTTGTGTTATCTTTCCTTGACGTTGACACGAGTCACAAGATTTGACTAAGTCATGGGCGTCTTTGTAAATTGTGGGCCAATAAAAACCGGAATCAAATACTTTTCAAGCGGTGTAATTCGGGCCATGATGACCCCCGGTGGGTCCATTATGACAAGCCTTAAGAATTTCCATGGCTTCTTGGCCATGAACACACCTACGAATAACTTGATCCGCACAAATTTTAAACAAATAGGGATCGTCCCAAAAGTAATGATTCACATCTTTGAAAAACTTGTCCTTTTGGTGGGACGACATCCCTTTAACAACGAAATTCCTCGCATGATAGTTTGCAAAGTCGGCAAACCATGGGGTACTAGAATCACCACAACAAGAAATCACATTAAGTGTCTCAAGAAGAAACGTTTCATTTATTTCCTTTTTCTCAAGGGCACTTTGATGGGGGTTTTCCAATCGGGAAAGATGATCAGCAGCGAGGTTCTCGGCTCCTTTTTTATCACGAATAATGATATCAAATTCTTGTAGGAGGAGAACCCAACGGAGCAATCTCGGCTTTTTATCTTGTTTGGCAAAGAGATACTTGAGAGCCGAGTGATCCGTATACACTATGCATTTAGTCAAGATCAAGTATGGCCGAAACTTCTCAAACGCATACACCACATCTAGTAATTCTTTTTCCGTTGTGGTGTAGTGAGCTTGAGCTTCGGTTAAGGTTTTGCTTGCATAATGAATTGGCTGAAAGTGTTTGGTTTTTCGTTGCCCCAAGACCGCACCTATGGCTAAATCACTCGCATCACACATAAGTTCGAAAGGTAGGTCCCAATCGGGGGCAACTAAAATTGGTGCCTCGGTAAGCTTTTGCTTGAGAGTTTGAAAAGCCTCGATGCACTCATCAGAAAAGACAAACGGAGTTTCTTTTTCAAGAATTCGGGTCATAGGCCTAGCTATCTTCGAGAAATCTTGAATGAATCTATGATAGAAGCCGTCATGACCCAGAAAACTCCGAACACCTTTAACAGTTGTAGGATGAGGAAGTTTAGCAATGACATCGATTTTAACTTTATCAACCTCAATCCCGCTCTTAGAAATCTTATGGCCAAGGACAATGCCTTCCTTGACCATGAAATGACTTTTCTCCCAATTTAGACTGAGATTTGTATCTTCACATCTTTGAAGCATTTTGTCTAAATTGGTGAGACATGATTCGAATGAATTCCTAACGACCGAAAAATCGTCCATGAAGACCTCAATTGTTTTCTCGATCATGTCATGAAAAATGGCCATCATGCATCTTTGAAACGTGCCCGGAGCATTGCACAAGCCAAAAGGCATGCGTCGATAAGCAAATGTTCCATACGGACACGTGAAAGTCATTTTTTCTTGATCTTGAGGATCGATGGGAATTTGGAAGTAACCCAAAAAACCATCAAGGAAACAATAGTATTCGTTTCCCGCCAATCTTTCGAGCATTTGATCCATGAAAGGTAGAGGAAAGTGGTCTTTACGGGTGGCGTCATTCAACTTTCGATAGTCAATGCAAACACGCCAACCCGTTACCAATCGAGTAGGAATCAACTCATCATCATCATTTTTAACAACCGTTATACCACCCTTCTTGGGTACACAATGAATGGGACTAACCCAAGGACTATCCGATATTGGGTAAATCAAACCGGCATCAAGAAGTTTTATGACTTCTTGCTTGATAACCTCGTGGATTATTGGATTTACCCTTCTTTGTTGTTGAACCGCCGGTTTAAAGTCATCCTCCATCAAAATCTTGTGCATACAAAATTCCTGGTTAATACCCTTGATGTCAGAAAGTCTCCAAGCAATGGCTCGCTTGTGTGACTTTAAAACCTTGAGGAGAGCGGCTTTGTTTTCCTCATTCAAGTCTTTAGCAATTATGACGGGAAACTTATCGTCACCCTCCAAAAATGCATACTCGAGATGAGGCGGTAGGTCCTTGAGTTCGACCTCAGGAAAGTCATCAGTTTTTTCAACATTTTTGACTTCCTCGTTATGAAGTTCTTTTGGAGGAAGAAATGATGGATCATCATTAAGCAACTTCTCAAGAAGAAGTATGTCTTCCTCGGGATTGATAGAATCATGATCAACACGAGAATCACATGATAAACAAGCTTTAATCTCTTCCAAAATGAAGTCACCTCCCTCAAAAGGAGTGAGAGAGGGGGAAGAGACATCGATGTTAGAATCAATTGATCCTTGCACATTTAACACTTCTTTAAAGTATTCATCGCATGCAATATCGATGACATCAATTTGGTTAATTGCTTCTCGTTCAAGGTCGAGAAGGTCTTTTGAAGTGTTTTCAATGTCAATGACCAATTTTTCATCGCCAACTCTTAGAGTCATTTCTCCTTCGAAGACGTCGATTAATGCACGAGCCTTTTTCAAGAATGGTCTTCCCAAAATAAGGGGAACACGAGGATCGGCATCAAAATCAACGACTACGAAGTCGGCAGGGAAATGGAACTTGCCAACCTTCACAAAGACATCTTCAGCAATACCCTTTGGAACCGTAACCATTCGGGTTGCTAATTCTCGAGTCATTTGTGTTGGTGTAAGCTCGAGAAGTGAAAGCTTTTGCCAAATAGAGAAGGGCATGAGATTTATGCTAGCTCCAAGATCGGCCAAGGCGAAGCACTCTTCTAGCTTTTGGAAATCACATGGAATGAGGAATTTCCCGGGGTCTCCTAATTTTTCAGGAAGTTTCTTTAGAAGCACAGCCGAACAATTCTCATTCAAACGAGTTTTAGTGAGTTCAAACAATTTCTCTTTATTACTTAGAAGACTTTTGAAAGTGGAAGCAAACTTAGGCATATAGAGAAGAGCATCCGCGAAACTAATGTCGAAGTGTAACTTTTGAAATATCTCAAGAAACTTCTTCATTTGATTATTAGTTTGATCACGGAGTTTTTGATCACTAAGCCTTGAAGGATATGGGATCGAAGGCTTAGGAATGCTCTTTGGAAAAGAAAATTCGGGAATTGAAGTTTGATCGACCGAAGGTTGGACGTGTGTGGTACTTCGTGAGCTTGAGGGTTGCACCTTGTCCTTTGTAACCTCGGGTTCTCGTTCTGCTTCCTTCATTGGCAGAGGAATAGGAGTCGAGGGTCCATCATAGGCTTTACCACTACGAGTGGTAATAGCTTTCAATTCACCCTTCGGGTTGGGAATGGTATTTCCCGGGAGAGTACCCGAAGTAGAAGCTTGATTCATTTGATTCATAAGACTAGCAAACATGTTCTCAATCTTGCTTTGAGATTGTTCAATCTTGTGATTGGTGTTACGAAGTTCATTTTTAAGCTCATTTCCTTGTCTCGACATTGAAGATTGAAAATCATTCTTCAATGTGTTAGCTAGTTCACTTGAAGCAACATTGGGAGCTTGGTAATTAGGGGCTTGAAAACCTTGATTCAAATTACCCCCTTGATTTGAAAATTGATTATTAGGGGCATGAAATTGATTTTGAACATTTTGATTTCTTTGTTGATTTTGATTGAATCGATTTGGATTATTGGGTTGAGAAAAACCGGGTGGACCACTTTGATTACTAGCACGGTAGTTTGGCTCTACTTGAGGACGGTATTGGTTACCTCCTTGATTAGAATTACCGGCTATTGCATTAACTTCAAATGGATTGCCTTCGGTGGCAGTACAATTGTAATATGCGTTTGGACCACCACAAGTAACACAAACTTCAACCTTTTTTACTTCGGCAGGTTGAGAAGAAACTTTCTTATTTTTGGTGAAAACCAAAGCATGAATAGCTTCCGTGAGTTTGTCAAGCCTAGCATCGGAGCTAGATTGAGCCACGGGTGATGAGGTAGAAGGACTAACATTCACTTGGGAAACAACCGGTTTGCTTCATGGAATGCGGACCTTAGACTTATTCTCGATGATCACTAAAGCATCCTTTGTAGTTCGATTCAAGAAATTGCCTCCCGCGATGGCATTGAGAGAGTCTTGATCAATTTGGCTCACACCATTATAGAAAGTGTCGAGTTGCATTAACTCGGAGAAACCATGATGAGGACATTTGCGAAGCATATCCTTATAACGGTCCCATGCCTCACCGAATGATTCATCGAATTTCTGCGTGAATTTCATGATCTCATTCTTGAGGGCCGTGGTTTTAGAAGGAGGAAAGAATTCATTCACGAACTTCTTAACCAAATCTTCCCATGTTTCAATCGATCGAGGGGGTTGTTTGTCAAGCCAATTCTTGGCAGCCCCATCGAGGGAAAATGGGAAGAGAAGAAGTTTGATTGCCTCCTCCGGGACATTTTTACATTTGATGGTGGATGTGATTTTATCAAACCATCGAATGTGATCTTGAGGATCGTCCTTTTTGAAACTGTAGAATTGACGCGAGGTGACTAGGTTTATCAACCCCGTCTTAAGCTCAACGTTGTCAGCCATGATGGCTGGAACAACGATAGCATCTCCGTAACCCTCGATGGGTGCTTGGAGAAGCTCATTCATAGTGGGCTCAGCTGCCATGGTAGGAATAGTATGAATCTCGGGGACTATTGGATTGGTACGTCGTCGATTACGCCTTCTTCTTAGAATGTTGTTAAGCGTTTGCAAAGGACTTGTTGATGTAGACGAACGGGTGTGCATGCACCACAAAAACAAACTCAATTAAAACAATACCACTTTAACGACAAGGGAACTTAAACCAATAATCAAGAATGCAAGGTCGACCTTTAAGGATAAACGTACAAGGAGCGGGAGAAAAGAATGGATTTCTCACTAGGGCGAAGTTCGGTGGATCGCCCTATACCGTTTCGACTCCTCTTAATGGAAGCTTATCGATTAAAAGTTTTCCAAAACGCAAGTGATACAAAGGCAAGTTTTGATCTTTAAGTTGGGAACTTATTATGGTCACACCCCCAGTTGGTAGGTGTTCTGCCTTGATTTGCGGTGGTAAGATTTTAATGTTGTTATTATTAAACAAAGAAACGGGAAAATCTTTTTGTGTTTTTCTTATATTTTATAGATATAATACATCTATAGAAACGAAAGAAAAATATTTTTGGTTTTTTATAAGTTTTATGAAAGCGTAACTTCTTGCGAAGGTTCTACAAGACTAATCGTCTAAACCTTATAGAGACTTTCGACACACAGCCTCCCCGGCAGCGGCGCCATTTGATTCGTTGTGTTTTGGTGTGCAAAAACAATTTATTAATATATCAACAAACGTGAGGTCTAAGTTATCGTGAGACAACTAGACGTAGAGAATCACGAGTAAACCTTTTAGGAAAAAGATTACCTCGCAAAAATTCATGAAAGTGATATTAAAATTGTGAGACCGGGAAGTGATTTCCCGGGTCGTACCCCAACGAGGTGTGAATGGAAAGTTTCGTGAAAAGATCGAGATTAAAACCTTGTATGTTTGGTTTGAGAAAGATTATTTGGTTTTGTGGTACGTTAAAGTAACGGAAATTAAGAATTAACGAACGAAAATGAGATAAACTTAACCTAAATGTGAATTTACACTAGAAATGAAAATTAACACTTAAAAACTACCTAAGATACTACGGGAAACATAACAGGGAATTAGGGAACCTTAAAACGTAAGCTAGATTAAAAAACGTAAAAGTTAACTTAAATAAATCACGAGTGCGCGAAATAAAACGTGAAATGGGAGCAAATAAAGTCCTACGGTTATGAAAATTATATTTTTACAATCCTAATGATATAAAAAAAATTTTGGAAAATTAAAATTATTTTTACAACTATTTCATTAATTACTATTAATTAATTACTAATTTCCTAATTACTTTTAATTACCTAAATTATACTAAATTACCATTAATTGTAAATTTAAGCTAGAAAAATGAAATTTAAATTTAGAAAAATCTAAAATATTACAAAACTAATTTTAGAACAGAAAATCTATTTTTTCTACTTTTTAATTAATTATTAATAATTAAAACTAATTATTTAATTAATTTAATCTAAACTAAATTATAAAAAATACCAAATCAAATGTGAAAAATCTAAAAAAAATTCCTAAAAATACTACAAGATGTCAGGAACCTAGGAAAATTATAGAAATGAAAAGTGCTTTTTGAAAAAGCTGAAAATAAGCTAAAAAGCTTAAATAGATGGTATCACTTTCTTAAATTTTTGGATTTTTCTTGTTTTTCTTGTACAAACCTAATTACCTACTGAAATTGAACAACTTTTACAAAGGAACTTTTCTAGAAGCTTATTAATAAGTTGTGTGATAAGCTCAAAATTGGACAGAATGGTTAATAAGCTAGAATAAGTTGGATTTTGAACCAAAAAGCTGCCAATAAGCTAAGACTGACTAAATAAGCTTAAAACCACTAAAATTAATCTAAAATAAGCTAAGAAGGACACAATAAGCACTAGTGATAAGCTACAAAACCAAATAAGCACTTCAATGGCACCACAGATCAATACAGGTTTGAAACTAGACCCTTTGGGGTACTGTGGGGTCCACAGTGATGAAATGAGGTCCAATATAATAATTGACCCTTAAGGTTGACCTGGTCAACTTCCCAATAAGCCAATAAGCTGGGGCTTATGGCTTATCTTTGATCACTTGGTGGGTCTTGAAACTAGGCACAACAACTGAGGTGGTCAGTTTTGGGTTTTGGACAGGTCTCAGGAAAGGCTCAAATAAGTTAAGCAATAATAAGCCAAGGTGTAAAATAAGAATAGGAGTCAAAAGCCCTACTCCCAAGCTTTCTAAAAGTCCAAAGTATCAAGTGTGGGGTCCACTGGGTGTGTAACAAATAAGCCAAAGAAAATGGGCCAAAGGGCTGGTGCAGGGGAAATGGTGTGCCCTGCACCCTCAAAGAAATAGATGCAAACTACTCATAAAAATTCACAAAAATGAAATGTTTACAGGTTCTTGTAGATTAGGTGGTAGGCTACAAGCACAAAAAAATTTCAGATCACCATTCACTCCACCAAAATCAGAAAAATTCTCCCAAAAAGTGGGATTCTTCACAATGTGCACTTTTGACTTTTTAAACTATTGAAAGAACTTTGACTAATCTGACATTTGATCCAATTTAGGTTACTGAATTAGTTGTGTTAAGCTAAAATAAGGCTAATTTAGGCATCTTTTGTGTTGAAATGACTGATTTGGATCCAAAAATCCTTGACAGTGGACTCACAAGATGAGATCTAACTGATTTTTGACTTTTTTCAAAGGGGCACTGGTTTTAATACTTCAGCTAAGCTAATATACCCTAATGTAAGGTAACTTAACCAAAAACTTCCACTGATACACACTACAACATAGTGAAATAGCCTGAACCAAACACCCCCTTAAAAACTGTTTTGGAACATTTTTCAAAGCAAGCCAGGCTTTTAAGCTACAAGAGTGATTACCAATCTTCTAATAAGTTATAACAAAGTGAAATAAGCCAGAATTACTCAAGGAATAGTAGTATGCAACAAGCAATTTCATATGAGCAATTTGAGAAAAATCACACAGTAGAAATGCAAATGTAATCAAAGACAGGTAAGAATAAAAGACAACCACTAATCTAGTTATAACTACACAATGTTAATCAAATACAAGTGATAGAACAGTAATTGAAGGTAAATAGAGAAGGAATAGAACAGGTGACCTTGGGCATTGGCTAAACAAAGGCACCAATTTAATGGCAGCTACAAGCTCCTAGCTTGTTTCACAACAAGCTAGGTGAAATCCTTCTGGCCAATCCATTTCGACCACTTCCCAAGCATTCCATAGAGTCAAGCATAGGTATCATGTGGTACTTCTGTTTCTTTGTTAAATATTTTTATTTTTATTATATTTTTTTTCTTTTCTTTTATAAATTTGACAGATTGAATTAACTTTAAGTGAGTTTGTGAGGAACAAATTAACTTAACAAGAATTTCACTAATAAGCTTTAAATAAAATTGAAATTTAAAAACAAGACTTGGATTAAAAAAAAACTGATACTTTGCATTACACTAAAAAAAACAGATTACAGAGATTAAACTAATGAAACTAATTAACACTACTTGCCTCCATGGGCTTACAAGTCACTACTATTTATACTAATACTAGAAGACTTAGGGTTGCTTTCCTTTGTTGTGCATCTTCTGTGTGACTCAGCAGTCCCAAAAGTGTCCCTTGTGCTTTTGATGAGGCGAAAAATGAACCGTTTTTAGGGGGTCATTTAAGCCCGGAATTGAATTTATTTGATCAAATATTGCCCTAAATCGTTCCTTTTGTGATTTTAGGTACTTTGGGAGTGAATTATGGAAAAGGAAGCGTTTTGGACGTTTTTGGAGCATAAAAGTGAAGAAAACGGCAAAACTTAATTTTCCATGCTGAGAACAGTACCTGACGGCGTCAAGAAGGGAAATGTGACGGCGTCAGGGGTAAAATCCATGACGACCCAGAGAAAACCTGAAGGCGTCAAGAGAAGGGCGTCAAGAGTTATTTTGGTGACGGCTTGAGGATGGATTACACATGACGGCGTCAAACCCAGATCTAGGCAGTCTGAGAATTTTATTGGCGGCGAGATGACGGCGTCAGACATTTACTCTTGACACCGTCACCTCACAAAATCTATATATACTTTTCTATTTTTCATCCATTAGGAGAGGAACTTGTGTGGAGAATACTAGGGTCGAACCTGATAAACCCTAGGTCGTTTGTAACTGTATTTTCAAGGGTTTTCACCCCTTGAAACCTTTCATGTTCAATTAAGATAAGTCCTCATTCAATTCATTCAATATGTCTATGTGTTGTTTGAATATATCTTATGCTTGTCTTGCTTATAACATGTTAGGCTAGATCTATCATGTGTTTGCTTAGATGTAATGAAACCTAGATGTTAATTATAGGTTGATTGCTTGTTTATAGTTGTAATGGATGAACGATTTCAATGTTAGGCTTAAGAAAACTAGCAGATCTCCATTGTGTAACTTGCTTGAACGTCTTAAGAAACATGAACCAATGTGTACTAGGTTTTTATGGTTGTATTTAATGCATAAGCAAATTCTAGTGATCCCATGTTAGGAGCTTCTTAGCCGGCTCGCCATAGGAGTGAAGTAGGCGCTTATAGGATTGGGGAAGTAAGTACGCCACCCCATGAATGGTATTAAGGAATACAATCCGTCATCCACGCAATTGTAACAAGTAATTAACCTGTAAAAGATATCTAGGGAGTAGTGAAATCTAAGTAAACACAATTCTCCTGTATATTGCTCACACCTTTAGTTAATTTAGTTTATTTTCATTTCTGTTATTTTATTTTGATTGCATCTTTAGTTATTGGGTTAGTTGACTAGCAACTAATTCCGCCCACTCCTTAAAAAACCGAGATTTTATTCGCTTTCATAAAATATAAAAAATACAAAAAGAATCATCTCTCACCTCTAGACCTAGTTCTTAGGTTTTCTAATCCTAGCGACACTATTCCCAAGTTGAACGATCAATCCCCCGGTACTTGTCACTATACTATACTACAACGATCAGGTACACTGCCTGGTGGGGGTTGTAAGCTTCTTGAGATCCCTCGAGAGGTAAAGCCTGGTGCAATTCTCACGCATCAAGTTTTTGGCGCCGCAGCCTGGGAATAGTTATTGTCTAGGTTAGAATTTCTTTTTATTAGGTCTACTTGCTAGATTCCTCTCTAGTAAGATTTTATTTTTATTTTTAGGTTCTCTTTAGTCTATCTCATTTCTTCGTGTTTTTGTTCGTAATCTCCACCATTCGCCATTATGGCAACCGACGAATTCTCTAACCTTAGAATCACTAGGAGTCGTAGTTCCGCTAAAGACCTGGTTTTGCCTTATGCAGAACCTGATAGAGAAATGCGTAGGCTAAGACGATCTCACTCAACACCTGAACCATCTAGCATAGCCATTGATTTTGATGCACCCCTTTCTGAAGAAAATTCGGAAAATCACCCTACAACCCCTAGCTCCCAATCCAACAACGAGATGAGTACCCCCGCAACTCCCACTCCTAAGCGCCTTAAGGACTACTCCTCTCCAAATCCTCGTGGTTTCTCAAATGCCATTGTCTACCCAAACGAACACACCAATGAGGTCTTGCATGCGACCGATGTTTGGCTTGTCCAAAGTGTGTGCAAATTTTATGGACTAGATAATGATGACCCAATTCAACACATCAAGGACTTCTTAAAAATAGTAGACACCCTCCATACGGATGGGGCTACTAGAGACACGTCCCGATTACGATTCTTCCCTTTCACCCTCTACGAAAAAGCCCAAGAGTGGTACAATAAACTTCCTTCCGAATCTATTTTCACATGGGAGCAACTCATATCCAAATTTTATGAGAAGTTCTTTCCAGTTGAGAAAACTTCAGCGTTTAGATATAGGATCCTTCGCTTTCGAAAAGTGAAGGACGAACCCTTCCATAAATCATTGATTAGATTCAAGGATTTAATAAGACAAGTTCCCCATCATGGCATCGAACTATGGCTTTTGGTCCAAATCTTTTACGACAATGTCTCCTCAAATGATCGGAACGGAATCAACAATTCTAGAAAGGGGAGATTAGCCAATCTTAGTGCCGAGGAAGGATGGGATAGGATTGAGGAATATGCTCAAGACCAGGATTACACTTGGGATGAACCTGAGTCGACTGTCAGCATGTCTGAAATCACTTCAACATCTTCAGATCGGTTAGGAAAAATTCACAAAAGAATGGAATACCTAGCTAGGTCGCAACTACCTAAATGACTTTTAAATCCTTACTTGATCTGCGACTACTGTGGGAGCGCGCACGAGTTAGAGGAATGCGGAGGAGAACCCACGACTGAACAGGCATGCTTGTCAGGAGGTGACATCTATGCTGATCCCTCGCTTTTGCCTTTTTATCAAAACGACGATTACACCCTCTTAAAGAGAAAAGAAGGAGAGGAAGGCCCTGAATTTGAAATCAGGAGCACTTTTGAAGATAACCTTCGTCACTTCACTCAAGAAAAAGGCTTACAATTAAAAGGTCTTGATGAACTTGTCAATGAGCAACAGAATGACATCGGAAAATGGTTCAACAAGCTTAACTCCACCCTCGATAACCTTGACATGCCGTCAGTAAGCCAAAAAGACCCCATGTTCGCGATAACCACTCGAGCTGGAACAACAACCAAGGACCCCCCTTACCCGAGCTCGCACCCTATCACCCCTGATCCAAACAAGCCTCGCGAAGAGGAGGGTGATGTGAGCAGCGAGGCTCCCGAACAACCTCCCTTGGCGATCCCGTCCCCTTCGACCCCGCCTAACCAACCTGTGAGAGTCCCATTCCCATCCCGATTAAAAAACCAGAAAACTGAGAATGATAATAAAAGATTCTTGTCATATCTAAAAGACTCAGTAATCACCATACCCCTCCTTGATGCTTGTTATTACATGCCAAAGTATAGCACATACTTTAAAAAATTACTCGCCAACCGAAAGAAACTCGAGGGTCTTGTGACTCTGGGGGAAGAATGTTGGGTGGTGACCCATCGAGGGTTACCAAAAAAGGTAGACGATCCAGGCAGTTTCACCTTGCCTTGCTCCATAGGATCTCTATCGATAAAGAATGCTCTTGCTGATTTAGAGGTGAGTATCAACCTCATGCCTCACTCTATGTTCCTTAAACTAGGATACTCCGGATTGAAGCCTACCCGTATGAACATCCAACTAGCCGATAGATCAGTCAAATACCCCGTAAGGATATGCGAGAATGTGCTAGTCAAGGTTGGGGAATTCAAATTCCCGGTTGATTTCGTAATCTTGGAGATGGAGGAGGATGACTTGGTACCCATCATTTTAGGGAGACCATTTCTTGCTACCGCTCGTGCAGTCATTGATGTTCATGACGGCAAGTTAACCTTACGAGTAGGAACCGATAGCTTAACCTTCGACATTAAAGACACTATGGACCTCTCTCTCGAAGCCTCTAACAGACTCTATTTCATTGGTGAGGTCGATGAACTCACAGATGTCATTGATGACTGTATTGATGAACAGATCGAGGAAGGTTGGTTACGGGATGAGAGTTTTCTCCCCTTTTTGGAGGTAGAAAAAATGGAGGGTGTTGGAGCAGTCTCCTTCTACCCTAGACAGGAGACAACTGAACATCTCGAACTCCAAAAACCCAAGAACAAGCTTAAGCCTTCTATTATCGAACCCCCTGAGCTAGATCTTAAGGAGCTTCCTAACCATTTAGAGTACGCCTTCCTTCAGGGAGAGGACCAACTGCCGGTAATCATAAACTCTTCCCTCGAACATGAACAAAAAGGTAAGCTCTTAGAAGTCCTAAAGAAATATAAGGGGGTGCTTGCATGGAGTGTAGCCGACATTAAGGGGATTGACTCAACTTTTTGCACGCATAAGATTCTCATGGAAGAAGATTATAAACCTACCGTGCAACCCCAGAGGCGGGTGAATCCCAACATTAAGGAAGTTGTGAAGAAAGAAATCATCAAACTTCTGGATGCAGGATTAATTTACCCAATCTCGGACAGCCCGTGGGTTAGTCCTGTGCAGGTTGTACCAAAGAAGGGAGGAATGACTGTGGTTAAGAACGACAAGGGTGAGATGGTACCCCAGAGAACAGTTACTGGCTGGCGGGTATGCATCGATTATAGAAAGCTCAATGATGCCACAAGGAAAGATCACTTTCCCTTACCATTCATTGACCAAATGTTGGAGAGATTGTCTGGGCACGATTACTATTGTTTCTTGGATGGATTCTCAGGATATTTTCAAATCCCCATCGCACCTGAGGACCAAGAAAAGACCACGTTTACTTGCCCTTATGGAACGTTCGCCTACAAAAGAATGCCTTTTGGGCTGTGTAATGCCCCCGCTACTTTTTAGCGATGCATGACCGCAATCTTTCACGAACTTATGGAAGATAGCATGGAAGTTTTCATGGATGAATTTTCAGTCTTCTGGAACTCTTTCGACCGCTGTCTTGCTAATCTAGAAAAAATGCTCAAACGCTGTGAGGAACCCAACTTGGTGTTAAACTGGGAAAAATGTCATTTCATGGTAAAAGAAGGGATTGTGTTAGGACATAAGATCTCAGGGAATGGGATAGAGGTGGACCAAGCTAAAGTGGAAGCTATATCTAAGTTACCATATCCCACGACTGTTAAAGCAATACGCGGCTTCTTGGGCCACGCCGGGTTCTATCGGAGATTCATCAAAGATTTCTCCAAAATAGCTCGGCCAATGACTCAATTGCTAATGAAGGATGCTCCTTTCGATTTCTCTCAAGAGTGCAAGGATGCATTCGATCTCCTAAAAAAGGAGCTAACACAAGCTCCAATCATGATTACACCCAACTGGGAGTTACCATTTGAAATCATGTGCGACGTTAGCGATTTGGCTGTCGGGGCTGTATTAGGCCAACGGCGTGACAAGCTATTCCAACCTATTTACTACTCTAGCAAAACAATGAATCCTGCTCAAGACAATTATTCTACCACCGAAAAAGAACTACTAGCCGTGGTGTTCGCATTCGACAAATTTCGTCAATATCTTGTCCTTTCAAAGACAGTCGTTTTCACTGATCACTCGGCTCTTCGGTATCTTTTTGCTAAGCAAGATGCTAAGCCACGACTAATTCGGTGGATCTTGTTGTTACAAGAATTTGATGTTGAAATTCGTGATAAAAGGGGGGCAGAAAATCTGGCCGCAGATCATCTATCTCGTCTTGAAAATCCCTTGTATAAGCACGATAGAAGTGAGATTCGGGATTCATTTCCTGATGAACAACTCATGTCTATAACTGATTCTGAGCCTTGGTACGCCGATTTTGCCAACTATCTCGCAAGCAGGCTCGTTCCAGAACACATGACTAGATACGAAAGAAAAGGGTTATTTTCCCAACTAAAATACTACTTCTGGGATGAACCATTTTTATTCTGGAGGTGTCCCGATCAAATAATCAGACGTCGTGTTTCGGAAAGTGAGGCAATAAAAATCATGAGAGAATGTCATTCTGGCCCCTCTGGAGGCCATCATGGGATAAGCACCACCGCCCGAAAGATTTTCAACGCGGGATTCTATTGGCCCACAATTTTCCGTGATGTCAAAGAAATGGTACAAGTATGTGATGCATGTCAGCGGGCCGGAAACATATCACATAGGGATGAAGCACCTCAGAATTTTATACAAGTGTGTGAGGTTTTTGATGTCTGGGGAATTGACTTCATGGGACCCTTTCCATCTTCAGGGGGGGGGGGGAGGGGGAATGAATACATTTTAGTTGCCATCGATTATGTTTCAAAATGGGTAGAGGCACAAGCCCTTAGGACCAACGATGCCAGGGTGGTTATTCATTTCCTGAAAAAGCTTTTCGCTAGGTTCGGGATTCCTAAAGCCCTCATCAGTGATAGGGGAACCCACTTTTGCAATGCGCAAATGGAAAAGGTCATGAGGAGGTATGGGGTGTCCCATCGATTCTCCACCGCCTATCATCCACAAACTAATGGCCAGGTCGAAAACACAAACAGTGATATTAAAAGAATATTAGAAAAAACGGTTAGTCAGAATAGAAAAGACTGGTCATTTAAACTCGACGAGGCCTTATGGGCATTTCGAACAGCCTACAAGACACCTATTGGAACAACCCCGTTCCGCATGGTGTATGGTAAGGCATGTCACCTGCAGGTAGAATTAGAACATAAGGCTTATTGGGCGCTTAAGGCATGTAATTTAGATTATACAATTGCCGGAACAAATAGGTTTTTGCAATTACATGAGCTAGATGAGCTAAGGCTAGAAGCATATGAGTCTTCCATTACATATAAAGAGAGGGCAAAAAGATGGCATGACCAAAGGATTAAGAAACCCAAGGAATTTTCAGAAGGGGACAAAGTCCTATTGTACAACTCTCGGTTAAAGTTATTTCCAGGGAAACTCAAGTCTAGATGGTATGGACCATTTACGGTGAAAAATTCCTCTAAAACTGGAGTTGTTGTGTTACTAGACGATGAAGGTAGGGAATTTACTGTCAATATACAACGTGTAAAACATTATCAAGAAAATAGTAATGAAATGATTAGTGAGGAGGATGTAACGTTTGACGATGAGGTCACGTAGTAACCCATGACCTTGAGTCTAGCTACAAGACTCGTAAATAAAGAAAAGCGCTTCTTGGGAGGCAACCCATGTTTTGTGTGATTTTTATTTTGTTTGATTGTTATTTGCTTCCATATGCATGCTTTATTTTTATTGTTGGTAGATCATGTTTCAAAATAAAATGGTGAAAATACTTTACTTTGTTGTTTGGCTTAGTCTTAACTTCATCCAAAGTTATTTCGCAAAAGATAAGTGTAAGGGGAAACCCCAAATATGTTTTTAAGAAACAAACTCGATCATGATTCTCCACAATATTAAGTGAACATGTATATTCGTATTTGTTAGAGTCAAATGCTTGCATCGAGTCATAATGATGTTTTGCAGGATTTTCATGGAAGTAGGACGAAGTTTTTCTAGAAATTTTCCAGAAACTTAACATAAGAATTTCTGCAGGTCACTTCTGACGGCGTCAGGAGTTAACTCCTGACGGCGTCACATGTAAAAATCTGGAAATTTTACCAGTTTTGTTTTTCTAACGGAATCTTAAAGTTTTTGTTGAATCTTTAGTTTTATAATCTCCAGGAAATCTGCAAAAATCATTCCACAAGCATTATATCTTATTTTGTTTTCTAGGATTTGTTAGCATATATAGATTGCCGCTGATTTTACGCGAGGTTGCCTTGTCTGTTTTCTCAGGTTTAACAGGTTATATATGACAAGAAGATGATTTATATTCTGGAAGGGAAGCTTTGATTGTTCATTTTCTTGGAGGAAGATCTAACCTGGTTACCATATTATCCATACCGAGCGAATCAGGGGAGTATTTGATTTCATTATTTTACTCATTTCACTTTTATATTCTTTACTTGAACATTGGGGACAATGTTCATCCTAAGTGTAAGGGGAGGGTAAAATGATGATACCTTACATATACACTTTCGCTTGAGTTTGTTAGTTTGATAGTAGATGTGTAATAAAACTATGAGAAATACTTGTTAGTGTAATTTTAGCGCCAAATTTAAATTTTTTTACAACATTTAGGAGTGAAACTTTAGCCATAGCAAGCGTCTCATGGATAGGAGATTGTATGACTAGCACAAAACCGTACCATTCAGAAAAATTTTCCACCCAAATATGTGAGGTTCGCCTTTAGATTTGATAGGAAAAGCATTTACTATTAGTGCTTATGAGTGTACCGGTAGCATTTAGATTCTAGAACTTGCGTTAGTGATGCATCCCGAGACCGCTAGTGAGACTACATTCGTGTAGTAGGATTTACTACATGATAAGAGGCATTAGGATCACCCTTGTGTTTAAACCCGTATCATAATTACTTGACCATTTAAGTCATATTACTTGGCTAGTAAAGTTAATTAATTTTTCCCACACCATAGCGTTGTACTCATTTTTAGTACACGAAACCCCTAGTACACCCCTCCGAGCCTATCTTTTCGTTTCTAACTTTAAGCATCTTACTTAAAGGAAGAATTTGTTACACCCAACTTAAATGTACAACCAAATCGCCTTAGCCTTCCGTGTATGCACTCATCTTTAGTGCATTATTGTTATTTGTTTAAACCCTTAGTTAATTATCTAATTGATTACATGGTTGCTAAGTCGAGTCATATCCTTGTACATATTGTTTTGGGACGATTGGGACGATTGGGTAAAGTACTTATGTTATGGAGTAATGGGGAAGAACATCATATTATTACCCCCATATGTACGTTAATCTTAAAAGTACTCCAAGTGTTTTGATTATCTTAATTCGAGTCATTAGATTATTTATTGTAAAGTATGTAAAAATTCAAGTGTAAGGGGAATGTATATTCCCTATGATGTATTATTTTGGATGGTAGGGTAAGAGTGTATGCAAAAAAAAAAAAAAAAAATCGAAAAAATTAAGAAAAAGAAAAAAAAAATAGAAAAAGAAAAAGAGAAAAAACATACGGACTACCATCCCATTTCATTCTATGTTTATTTTATGTTTTTGTTATTTTTTTCTTTCATTTATTAGCTTAAGACGAGTCTAGTCTTGGCTTAGCAACGCCATATTGTACATGTAATTAACCAAGATTATTAACTCGCCACAGTAAAGACTGCCTATATCCAACAAAACCGTGTATTCCATATCCCTACACCTAACGTTACAACCCTTTAAAAAGACCTCTTTGATAGTTTATCCTAGGTGCTTACGCCATGTGGTGGAGGTTTGATCCTTTCCCAAGCCTATGGTAATCTATTTTGCTATGACAGGTAGTGAGAGATGTTTTCCATTTCCATATTGTGATATTACTTTATTACACCCGAGAGATGTGAGTATCTAAACACTATTTATGAGGTGCTAGTATATGACCTCCGTGCTTGTCTTTGGTCTTTAGTGGAACAATTATTTGTTGTAATTACTTTTATATTAGTGTTAAATGACCCCTAACTTGTATTTTGATTATAATAAAAGCGCACTTGCTTGATGACAAGCAAATCTCAAGTGTAAGGGTATATGATGAGGCGAAAAATGAACCGTTTTTAGGGAGTCATTTAAGCCCGAAATTGAATTTATTTGATCAAATATTGCCCTAAATCGTTCCTTTTGTGATTTTAGGTACTTTGGGAGTGAATTCTGGAAAAGGAAGCGTTTTGGACGTTTTTGGAGCATAAAAGTGAAGAAAACGGCAAAGACTTAATTTTCCATGCTGAGAACAGTACCTGACGGCGTCAAGAAGGGAAATGTGACGGCGTCAGGGGTAAAATCCATGATGACCCAGAGAAAACCTGAAGGCGTCAAGAGAAGGGCGTCAAGAGTTATTTTGGTGACGGCCTGAAGATGGATTACACATGACGGCGTCAAACCCAGATCTAGGTAGTCCGAGAATTTTATTGGCGGTGAGATGACGGCGTCAGACATTTACTCTTGACACCGTCACCTCACAAAATCTATATATACTTTTCTATTTTTCATCCATTAGGAGAGGAACTTGTGTGGAGAATACTAGGGTCGAACCTGATAAACCCTAGGTCGTTTGTAACTGTATTTTCAAGGGTTTTCACCCCTTGAAACCTTTCATGTTCAATTAAGATAAGTCCTCATTCAATTCATTCAATATGTCTATGTGTTGTTTGAATATATCTTATGCTTGTCTTGCTTATAACATGCTAGGCTAGATCTATCATGTGTTTACTTAGATGTAATGAAACCTAGATGTTAATTATAGCTTGATTGCTTGTTTATAGTTGTAATGGATGAATGATTTCAATGTTAGGCTTAAGAAAACTGGCAGATCTCCATTTTGTAACTTGCTTGAACGTCTTAAGAAACATGAACCAATGTGTACTAGGTTTTTATGGTTGTATTTAATGCATAATCAAATTCTAGTGATCCCATGTTAGGAGCTTCTTAGCCGGCTCGACATAGGAGTGAAGTAGGCGCTTATAGGATTGGGGAAGTAAGTACGCCACCCCATGAATGGTATTAAGGAATACAATCCGTCATCCACGCAACTGTAACAAGTAATTAACCTGTAAAAGATATCTAGGGAGTAGTGAAATCTAAGTAAACACAATTCTCCCATATATTGCTCACACCTTTAGTTAATTTAGTTTATTTTCATTTCTGTTATTTTATTTTGATTGCATCTTTAGTTATTGGGTTAGTTGACTAGCAACTAATTCCGCCCACTCCTTAAAAAACCGAGATTTTATTCGCTTTCATAAAATATAAAAAATACAAAAAGAATCATCTCTCACCTCTAGACCTAATTCTTAGGTTTTCTAATCCTAGCGACACTATTCCCAAGTTGAACGATCAATCCCCTGGTACTTGTCACTATACTATACTACAACGATCAGGTACACTGCCTGGTAGGGGTTGTAAGCTTCTTGAGATCCCTCGAGAGGTAAAGCCTGGTGCAATTCCCACGCATCAAGTTTTTGGCGCCGCAGCCTGGGGAATACTTATTGTCTAGGTTAGAATTTCTTTTTATTAGGTCTACTTGCTAGATTCCTCTCTAGTAAGATTTTATTTTTATTTTTAGGTTCTCTTTAGTCTATCTCATTTCTTCGTGTTTTTGTTCGTAATCTCCACCATTCGCCATTATGGCAACCGACGAATTCTCTAACCTTAGAATCACTAGGAGTTGTAGTTTCGCTAAAGACCTGGTTTTGCCTTATGTAGAACCTGATAGAGAAATGCGTAGGCTAAGACGATCTCACTCAACACCTGAACCATCTAGCATAGCCATCGATTTTGATGCACCCCTTTCTGAAGAAAATTCGGAAAATCACCCTACAACCCCTAGCTCCCAATCCAACAACGAGATGAGTACCCCCGCAACTCCCACTCCTAAGCGCCTTAAGGACTACTCCTCTCCAAATCCTTGTGGTTTCTCAAATGCCATTGTCTACCCAAACGAACACACCAATGAGGTCTTGCATGCGACCGATGTTTGGCTTGTCCAAATTGTGTGCAAATTTTATGGACTAGATAATGATGACCCAATTCAACACATCGAGGACTTCTTAAAAATAGTAGACACCCTCCATACGGATGGGGCTACTAGAGACACGTCCCGATTACGATTCTTCCCTTTCACCCTCTACGAAAAAGCCCAAGAGTGGTACAATAAACTTCCTTCCGAATCTATTTTCACATGGGAGCAACTCATATCCAAATTTTATGAGAAGTTCTTTCCAGTTGAGAAAACTTCAGCGTTTAGAGATAGGATCCTCCGCTTCCGAAAAGGGAAGGACGAACCCTTTCATAAATCATGGATTAGATTCAAGGATTTAATAAGACAAGTTCCCCATCATGGCATCGAACTATGGCTTTTGGTCCAAATCTTTTACGACAATGTCTCCTCAAATGATCGGAACGGAATCAACAATTCTAGAAAGGGGAGATTAGCCAATCTTAGTGCCGAGGAAGGATGGGATAGGATTGAGGAATATGCTCAAGACCAGGATGACACTTAGGATGAACCTGAGTCGACTGTCAGCATGTCTGAAATCACTTCAACATCTTCAGATCGGTTAGGAAAAATTCACAAAAGAATGGAATACCTAGCTAGGTTGCAACTACCTAAACAACTTTCAAATCCTTACTTGATCTGCGACTACTGTGGGGGCCCGCACGAGATAAAGGAATGCGGAGGAGAACCCACGACTGAACAAGCATGCTTGTCAGGAGGTGACATCTATGCAGATCCCTCCCTTTTGCCTTTTTACCAAAACGACGATTACACCCTCTGGGGAAATCTGGTAAAGAAATGATCAATGAGGAGGACATAACATTTGATGACGAGGTCACGTAATAGCCCGTGACCTTGAGTCTAGCTACAAGACTCGTAAATAAAGAAAAGCGCTTCTTGGGAGGCAACCCATGTTTTATTTGTTTTATTTGTTTGATTGTTTGTTTGTTTGATTTTATTTGTTTCCGTATGCATGCTTTATTTTTATTGTTTGTGGATCATGTTTCTTAATAAATTGTGAAAATGCTTTACTTTGTTGTTTGTCTTAGCTTCATAAAAAGGTATCTCGCAAAAGATAAGTGTAAAGGAAACCTAAATTTGTTTTTAAGAACAGAATGGAACATGAACCACAACAATATTAAATGAACATGTATATTAGTATTTGTTTGAGTCAAATGCTTGTATCGAGTCATAATGATGTTTTGCAGGAATTCCAGGAATTAAGGCGTAAGTTTTTCCAGAAATTTTCCGTAAATTTAACATGAAATTTCTGTCAGAACACTCTGATGGCGTCAGGATCATAACCTGATGGCGTCAAGTGTAAAAAATTCTGAAATATTTTGCAAGTTTTGTTTTTCTAACGGAGTCTTAAAGTTTTTGTTAATTCTTAGTTTTAAAAACTCCAGGAAATCTGCAAACATTCATTCCACAAGCATTATATATATATAGATTGCCGCCGATTTTACGCAAGGTTTGCCATGATTGTTTTCTCAGGTTTAACAGGTTATATTGGACAAGAAGATGATTTATATTTCTGGAGGGAAGCTTTCAACGTTCATTTTCTTGGAGGAGGATTTAACCTTGTTAGCCATTTATCCACACCGAACGAATGAGGGGAGTATTTGTTTTCATTCTTTTACCTTCATTACTTTTACATCCTTTTTATTGAACATTGGGGACAATGTTCAGCCTAAGTGTAAGGGGAGGGTAAATGATGATACCTTAGAGAATACAATTACGCTTGAGTTTGTTTGTTCAATAGTAAGTATGTAATAAAACTAAGAGAAATACTTGTTAGGGCAATTTTAGCGCCAAATTTAAAATTTTTTACAACATTTAGGAGTGAAGCTTTAGCCTTAATGAGCATCTCATGGATAGGAGTTGTATGACTAGCACAAAAACCGTACCACACAAAAAAAATTTCCACCAAAATGTGTGAGGTTCACCTTTAGATTTGTTAGGAAAAGCATTCATTATTAGTGCTTATGAGTATACCGGTAGTACTTAGATTCTAGAACTTGCGTTAGTGATGCATCCCGAGACCGCTAGTGAGACTACATTCGTGTAGTAGGATTTCCTACATGATAAGAGGCATTAGGATCACCCTTGTGTTAAATCCGTATCATAATTACTTGACCAATAAAGTCATAATTACTTGACTAATAAAGTCAATTAATTTTTCCCACACCTTTGTGTTGTACTCATTTTTAGTACACGATACCCCTAGTACACCCCTCCGAGCCTATCTTTTTCGTTTCTAACTTTAAGCATTTTACTTAAAGGAAGAATTTGTTTACAATCCACCCCAAATGTGCAACCAAATCGCCTTAGCCTTCCGTGTATGCACTTATCTTTAGTACATTATTGTTACATGTTTAAACCCTTGGTTAATTGTCTAATTGGTTACATGGTTGCTAAGTCGAGTCATATCTTGTACATATTGTTTTGAGACGATTGGGACTCATGGGTAAAGTACTATTGTTATGGAGAGATGGGGATGAACATCATATATTACCCCCATATGTGCATTAATCTTAAAAAGTACTCCAAGTGTTTTGATTATCTTAATTCGAGTCATTAGAATAGTTGATAGTAAAGTATGTAAAAGTTCAAGTGTAAGGGGAATGCAAATTCCCTATGATGTATTATTTTAGATGGTAGGGCAAGAGTGTATGCAAAAAATAAATAAATAAAAAAATAAAAAATAAAAAAAAAAGAAAAACATACGGACGACCACCCGTTTCCTTTTATGTTTGTTTTATGTTTTTGTTAGTTTTTGATTAGCTTAAGTGGAGTCGAGTCTTGGCTTAGCAACGCCACATTGTACATGTAATTAACCAAGATGATTAACTCGCCACTAGTAAATATTGCCTTTATCCAACAAAACCGTGTTTATCATATCCCTACACCTCACGTTATAACCTTTTAAAAGACCTCTTTGATAGTTTATCCTAGGTGCTTACGCCAACTGGTGGAGGTTTGATCCTTTCCCAAGCCTATGGTAATCTATTTGCTATGACAGGTAGTGAGAGATGTTTTCCATTTCCATATAGTGATATATACTTTATTATACCCGAGAGATGTGAGTATCTAAACACTATTTGTGAGGTGCTAGTGTATAATTTCCATGCTTGTTTTTGGTTGAAGTGGAACGATTATTTGTTGCAATTACTTTTATATTAGTGTTAAATGACCCCTAACTTGTATTTTGATTAGAATAAAAGCGCATTTGCTTGAGGACAAGCAAATCTCAAGTGTAAGGGTATTTGATGAAGCAAAAAGTGTACCGCTTTTGGGGGGTCATTTAAGGCCAAAGTCGAGATTATTTGATCAAATATTGCCCTAAATTGTTCCTTTTGTCATTTTAGGTACTTTTGAGAGGAAATTTACAAAAGGAAGCATTTTGGACGTTTTTGGAGCGAAAAAGTGAAGAAAACGACAAAGTCTCAAAATCATGCTGGAAATTGTACATGACGGCGTCACAAGATACTAGTGACGGCGTCAAGACTTGACAAAGAGGTGGATAAATCAATTACACGTGACGCGCCAGAGAGTTTTCTAAAGAGTGCGTGACGGCGTCACCCTTTAGGGTCGCCAAGGCCGTCACGTATAACCCAAAGAGAGACGGCCCAGAGTCCATAAAGAGTGACGGCGTCAGAAGTGGATCTAGGGAATACGAGTTTTATTTTGGCGGCGAGTTGACGGCGTCACACCTATCTCTTGACGCCGTCGGGATACAAAATCTATATATAGTTTTTCTAGTTTTCATTCATTGTGTGCAACTTTGAAGGGAGTAAACCCAAGACGAATTTTACAGATATTTTGAGGGTTTCAAACCCTTGTTTCATCCATGCTTAATTGAAGATAAGTCTTTCATCAAACCATTCAATATGTCTATGTGTTGTTTGATTATATCTTACGCTTGTCTGCTCTTTAACATGCTAGGCTAGGTTTTCTTTGTGTTTGCTTAGATGTAATGAAACTTAGATATTGATTATGGGTTGGTTGTTTGTTTATAATTGTTTTGGATGAATGAATTCGATGTTAGGCTTAAGAAATCTGGTAGACTTCCATTTGGTAACTTGCTTGAACGTCTTAAGAAACATGATCGGAGGTGTACTACGATATATTGGTTGTATTTAATGCCTAGGTAACTACTTATGAGGCCATGTTAGGAGCTAGTAGTCGGCTCGACATAGGAAGAGTTAGAAGCTTATAGAGTTAGGGAAGATCGTACATGGCCCTACGAATAGTATTAAGGAATATAACCCGTCATCCATGCAATTGTAACAAACTAATCAACCAGTAAAAGATAGCTAGAGAGTAGTGAAATCTAAGTAAACACATTTTCTCTCATTATTGTTTTCGCCATAATTTAGTTTAAGTTTAGTTAATTTTATTTTGATTGCATCTTTTAGTTATTTGGGTTAGTTGATTAGCAACTAATTCCGCCCACTCCTTCCAAAACCGAGATTTTACTTGCTTTCCATAAAATATAAAAAATACAAAAAGAATCATCCCTCATCTCTAGACCTAGTTTTAGTGAGTTTTAACCCTAGCAAACACTATTCTTTGAGTTGAACGGTCAATCCCCCGGTACTTGTCACTATACTATACTACAACGGTCAGGTACATTGCGAGGGTGCAATTCCATGCATCGAGTGCTTAGTTATGTTGTAATACCCGAAAAATAATAAACTACATATTTATAACTAAAAATGAATATTAATATTAGTAGGTGGTACAAATAAAACTCATTCACTAAAAACAAAAGAATGGATACGTTTATAACACCCCCAAAATATCGCAGCAAAACGATAGTGTCACTGGGGCGCTACCTAAAGGTACAAAGTACAGGATAACTTTGCCACAGCACACCACAACTTTACATACCAATGTACACACCACAACTTTGCCACAGCTCAATCACAACTTCTACACAACTTCTTCACACCAATCTTCTTCACACCAATTCTTCTTCACACCTTTTCTTCACACCTATCTACTTCACACCAATCTTCTTCACACCTTTCTACTTCCTAACTCTTCTTCTTCACAACAAACTACTAACCAATCACACTATTTATATACCTAGCTAAACTATCTTCTATCAAATATTCACAACTAATTACACAAAGATATATATACAAACGATGATGCTCAAACAACTTGGATGTGGAGATCACAACAAGTTGTAATACTTCTTGTCTTGAGGGATAGAAGTATTCTTCTCTTGCACTTGAGAGGATAATGTTTGGATCACTTTGAAACAAAGATTTATGAATGTATGATCAAAGGATTAAGAGAATAGAAATGGAGATCTAGAACAGAAAGTTTTGAAGTGCAAAAGGTAAGGCAAAATTGCATAAATGAACCAGTATTTATAGGCAAAAATTTCTGACAACTGGAGCGTGCCGGTCCCCTTAATTTTAAGGGGACCGCCCCTTATAATTAAGGGGGCTGCCCAGCTGTAACGGCCAGAAACTCTGTCTTTTAGTGGGGAAAGTTTATTTGGTGAAAAACTAACTGATTTTGGTTAAAAATTTGAATTCATATATTTAGTATGATTAAAACATTTTTCTTTATTACCAAAAGTGTTTTTCAAAAATATATAATATGTTTATATAATTAAATAAACTTTGTAAGAATTAATTAAATACCCTTTTGATCATAGAGTGCAATAAACACTTTGTTTATTCATACCTTAAGTGATTTAGATGTAAAGAGAATGTTAATCACTAAATACTTGTTTATGTCATAAATTTTAGTTCAATGGGTTTATGTTTTGTAATAATTAAAACATAGAGATATCGATAATATGTTAATAATGTTTTTAGGCATTATTTATGTCAACAATCTCCCCCTTTTTGATTATTACAAAACCTTAAACTCATTAGGTCTAAAATTTATTTTTAGACAAGTATTTTTGAGTTTAATATTCTCTTCTCCCCCTTTTTGTAAAATCAAAAAGATTAAACCAAGTAAGCTTCATAGAAGAAGTTAAACGGGTAGAATGCTCCCCCTTGATGTATGCTCCCCCTCATTTGAGAGCACCAAGGAAACGAGCTATGGAAAGCTAGGCTACAAAAAATATGTGAAGAGAACAAGACATATATATGCAAAGCAACAATTATGCAAATAAAAATGGATTCATTCAAGCATATATGATATAATCATAGAAATGATAAGCATTACAACATTCAATATGCTTGAAGCATATTGATTACAATAAAACAAAAGAGAAGACATAGTCCTATATTGCCTAAGAGAGCACTTGGACTTGCTTGCAACCCATGGTTGAGTGTTTTATTTGCTTGAAGGGGAACATAAGCATAGAGCTTAGTTGTTAGATGGAGAGGGATATGGAGTGGGGTATGGAGCGGAAGAGGTGGATCTTACGATGTTGTATCGAGTTAAGGGTGGTATTGGATGAGGACGAGTGAGAAGATATTCAATCCAAGAAATATCTTCACTCAAGTAGAGAATTTGTTTTTGAACAAAGATGCAACAAGGGCAAAAGTGAGTGTGGTTTGTAACCTGATCCAAGTTGAGAGAGTGGGGTAGGCAATTTGCATAGGGTGATGATGGGGTTTGCCCTTTGTTGCGTTGTGCACGATGCATAGCAAGGAGATCACTAAGATCATGGATTTGGGTTATTTCATCACGGAACTTTTGCTTTTCCGGGGCAATGTGGAGAGATTCATTGTGTTGATATGGATGAATTGGGTTTGTGTAGTTGGAATTGTAGTTTGATGGTTGATCAAACGTGTATGGATCATTATAGGTGGTTGGAGGATGAGATGTGTAGTTTGGCATGAAAGAAGATGTTTGGCAAAGGTTGTATGGTTTGTAAAGAGGATCAAATGAATGTCCTTGTGGATTTGGAGTAAAGTTTGGGAAGTAAGTGGTTGGAGGTGTTGAGTGATTTCCAACTTCATTGGTTATGATGGATTTGTTTCGAGGGCTTTTTCTTCGCCAAACGGGTTTTTCCGTCATCCTTGCTAGCTTTGAGGCTTTTGGTTTTGGTTTGTTCGGAGAAGTCACGATGAGATGAATGGAGAGTGTTGAGGATTGGGGATATTTATAGTGTAAGCTTTGTGTGTTTATCGATGGATAAAGTTTGTTTGGGAGATTAGGACAAAATATGTTAGTGAAAATTGGGAAATGTAGGATGAAATGGGCTAAAAAGCAGAAAAGATTCTGTAAACCCGTCCAGCAGATGGCCGGTCCCCTTAATTAGGGGGCGGTCCCCTTAATAATTAAGGGGGCCGCCTTACATAATTAAGGGGGCCGCCCATCTGGTGATTTCCAGATTGCCAAAATTGGGTTTTTGGCAGAAAATTTCCAGAAAGGTTGTGTTTTTGGATTTGGATTCAAGCAAGTTCAATTCCTTTAGGCAATATAGCATCTAATCTAATCATGATATAGCATGCATGCAAAAACACTTAAGTAAAAGAATAAACAAGCAATAAATAATAAGCTAGAGGAGACAAATAAAGGCAAGGGCACTTAATCTTCCTAAGGCAACTATCTTAGATCAAAGGCAAAGGTAACTAGTGAGTTAAAAACTAGTGATGAAACAAGATGACAACATTATGAGTGATTTTGTCCTAGTGTGTGCCTATATGCAACAAATGTGGAGTTGCGATTGTTTCGACTCCTAAATGCAAAGAAAAATAAGTTTCCTAAGAAATAATCCAAAATCTCCTTGATTCGATTTTTGCTCGATTCATGAATGTCAAAGATATATATTAGATTATATACCTTGACAATTTATGTGAGAGTTTATGCATGATTTCGGAAAAAGGTTTTTAGCATTTGTCAGCAATGCAAGGAAAATGATGTTCATGTAATTCCTAGATGTGAGAATAGTTTTCAAGAAACTTTGATTGGGTTTTACAAGAGAGTATATGCAAAGAAAATGAGGTTTCCCAATCTTTAATTTTGTGCAAAATAGATTCATAGACTCATAATTGGAAAAGTAGAGAAAAACTAAATTTTATGCAAATTTTTATGCAAGAAAAAAAATTTGTTTAAATGCAATAGAATTTATTCAACTTGTTCCATCATTCCTAATCCTAAACGCAAGTGATTGAATAATTCACGCTTAAGGGGTTTAGTGAATATATCCGCAATGTTATCTTCCGATGCAACTTTTTCTATAGATATGTTTCCTTTTTGTTCATTATCCCTAAGGAAGTGGTGGCGTATTTCTATATGTTTAGTTCTAGAGTGTTGCATCGGATTTTTACTTAAATCTATCGCACCTTTGTTATCGCACATAATGGGAACATTTTCTAACCTAATGCCATAGTCTATGAGAGCTTGTTTCATCCATAGTGCTTGTTGACATGCCTTTCCAGCGCTTACATATTCGGCTTCGGTGGTAGAAATAGCAAGAGCGGTTTGCTTCTTCGAAAACCAAGATGTTAGACAACATCCCATAAACGTGCAAATACCGCTAGTGCTTTTTCTATCTACGTAGTCTCCCGCATGATCCGAATCCGTATAAACGATGGTTTCTATGCCGGATCCCTTAGGATACCATAATCCTAAGTGTATAGTGCCTTTAATGTATCGGAAGATACGCTTAACCGCTTCTAGGTGAGAGGTTTTGGGATCCTCTTGAAAACGGGCACAAAGGCAGACACTAAACATGATATCGGGTCTACTTGCCGTCAAGTATAGTAAACTACCTATCATTCCTCTATACTTGGTGTTATCTACGGACTCACCTTCATCATCCTTTGTGAGTTTCACTTCCGTAGACATGGGAATTTTCATGGGTTTTGAGTCCTCTAGGCCAAATTTCTTAAGCATTTCCTTAATGTACTTAGATTGGTTAAAGAATATTCCATCTTCTAATTGTTTTATTTGTAATCCTAGGAAGAAGTTTGGTTCACCCATAATACTCATCTCAAACTCATCATGATTGATTTTGGCAAATTCATCACACAGGTCTTGACAAGTTGTTCCAAATATAATGTCATCAACATATATTTGAACAATGATGAGATTTGGGTCTTTCCTTTTTGTTAAAAGAGTGTTATCTACCATTCCCATGGAATAATCATGTTTAATAAGGAAAGCTTTTAATCGATCATACCAAGCTTTGGGAGCTTGTTTGAGTCCATACAAAGCTTTCTTTAACTTATAAACATAATCAGGTTTTGCGAAGTCAATGAATCCTGGAGGTTGTGCCACATAAACCTCCTCATTGATAAAACCATTAAGGAATGCATTTTCACGTCCATTTGGAATAACTTAAAATCTAGGGCGCATGCATAGGCAAGTAATATCCTAATAGATTCTAGTCTAGCTACGGGGGCATAAGTTTCATCATAATCAATTCCTTCTTGTTGATTATAACCTTGGGCAACTAACCTAGCTTTATTCCTAGTTACTATTCCATTTTCATCTAACTTATTCCTATATACCCATTTAGTTCCTATGATGGTCATATTTGGATTTGGGACTAATTCCCAAACATCCTTTGCCTTAAATTGATTTAATTCTTCTTGCATAGCTATAACCCAACTTTCATCTTTTAAAGCCTCATTAATATTCTTAGGTTCTATTGCTGAGAGGAAACAAAAGAAGTTATTTTTATCTTGGGCTTGTGACCTAAGGGTTCTTTGGTTAAGATGTCCTATTATATTATTTAATGGATGTGATCTAGATTCTTTAACATTTACAATTTCGTTATTTCTTAAGTTAATGTCTTCATTATCATTTCCTATGGGTTTTGTTTTACTAACCTCAATAGCTTCATCTTCGACTAAGTCATCATCTTCTAAAGGTAATGTTTTAGGAGGTGGTGGTGTTTCATCAAATGTTACATTTAGTGATTCTTCTACTTTCATAGAGTGTTTGTTAAGTATTATATATGCTTTACTATTTTGTGAGTACCCTAGAAATATTCCTTCATATGATTTTGGATCAAACTTAGTGAGATAATCCTTAGTGTTTAGAATATAAGATTTACTTCCAAATACCCTGAAGTAGCTCAAGTTTGGTTTTCTACCTCTTAGTAACTCATAAGGAGTTTTTCCTAGAATTCTCCTAATTGATACCCTATTAATAATATATGTCGATGTATCTACAGCGTGACACCAAAATTTTTGTGAGATGGATTGTTCATTTAACATTGTTCTACTCATTTCTTGTAGTGACCTATTTTTTCTTTCTACTACGCCATTTGATTGAGGAGTACGAGGAGCGGAGAAATTGTGAGATATTCCATTTAAATCACAATATTTTCCGAATTGTACTTCGTTGTCAAATTCCCTACCATGGTCCGTCCTAATGGCTACTATTGTGCATCCTAATTTATTTTGAATCATTTTACTGAATATTTCAAATTTTTCAAAGGCTTGGGTCTTGTCACTTAAAAACCTAGTCCACGTGTATCGTGAGTAGTCATCTACTATTACTAAGGTATATTTGTTTCCTCCATAGCTCCGCACAGCGGATGGACCAAAAAGATCCATATGTAATAATTCTAGGCACCTAGTAGTGGATACTATATTCTTAGCTTTGCATGAACTTGTTTTCCAATTTTACATGCATCACAAAAATGCTTGTCATATTTTAGATTAGGCAAGTTTCTAACTAGTTCTTTAGAGGCCAAAGATTGTATTTGTTGCATGTCCTAATCTCCTATGCCACAATGTGGAGTTTTCGTCTAGGGTCGTTAGGCATATCCTATCCTAAGGTTTGTTTCCTAGTTTCATAACATATATGCCTCCTTTCCTAATTCCTCTACCTATAATTTTTCCATTCTTAACTATTTCGCTATCCTCTTCGGTAAAGGTAACTCTACAATTATTATCGCATATTTGTCCTATACTAAGCAAGTTATATGTTAAATTATCTACATGCTCTACATTTTCAATAGTAAGTGAGTCTTGAGAAATCGTACTTTTTCCAATGATTTTTCCACGTAAGTCACTACCGAAAATAACGTTACCTCCATTGTATGCCTTGTACGTAGAAAATAGCTTGCGGTTCCCCGTCATGTGCCTCGAACATCCGCTATCCTTGATCCATTCGTCAGGCTCCAAGCCAATTCCTAAACATATTTCGTCGGCTGCTTTTGCCACAAAACACTTTTCGTCTTTTGGTTTTTCCACTTCTTCTTTGTCACTATCACTCCATGTTCCACTAACAAAGGTGCCTTGATTTTCATAACCCGGCGGCTTTAGACATTCACCAATGAGATGATTTGGACTTCCACATCTAAAGCACTTTCTTTTCCCGTAGTTATCACTTCTATTTCTTTGGAACGGTTTTCTTTCGTCTCGTGGTGATCTAGTGAATTTTCCTCGTCTCTTGAAGAATTTCTTGAATTCTCTTACGGCCATTGCATATTCTTCGTATTCACTTTCGTCACTTGAGTCATCATCGTCACTAGGTTCCTTTTTGGCTTTTAGAGCAATGGATTTGGTTTGCTCTTTCTTGACTTTGACCGTTTCCGAATCTCTTCTAATAATTTCTTCATGGACCTTCAAGTTGCCAATAAGTTCATCAAGTGATAACGTCATCAAATTCTTTGACTCTTTAATTGCCGTGACCTTAGCTCGCCATTTTGGATGCAATGCCCTAAGAAATTTCCTAACACAATTTTTACTAGAAAATGTCTCATCAAGTGCTTTTAAACTTGTGATAATAGTGTTAAATTTAGCAAAAGCATTATCAATTGATTCCTCTTCCGGAATCGTAAATTGTTCATATTGTTGTACAAGAAGATCCATTTTATTATCTTTGACTTGACTATTACCTTGGTGAGTAATAAGTAGTGATTCCCAAATTTCTTTGGCGGTTTTACACATAAAAATTCTTTCATATTTTTTACGTGGTAACGCATTATAAATTACCATTTTAGCTTCATTATTTTTAGCTAGTTTCTTTTTCAAATCATCATTTTGTTTTTTAAAAGGTACAATTTCATCCTTTTTAGTTTCCGGATTTTGTTGAGTGGGAGGAAAATCACCAAAGGTAATAACATGCCAAAGATCAAGATCTTTTGATTTCACATAAGTTTCGAATCTATTTTTCCAATATAAAAATCCATCACTTTCAAATAGTGGTGGTCTTTGCATAGATTGCCCTTCTAAATATTTTTCAGATTCCATAGATCGTTACAAGTTTTAAAATACAATATATTTTAAAAAATCTTGCTAGACGTGGCTCTTGATACCAATTGTGGAAAACTAGAAGGGGGTTGAATAGTTTTACGTCTTTTTAATTTGTTACAAAAGGTTTTTGAGTGTTTTCTTTATTTTCAAAAATTTAGATTCGATAATATGTGATCTCAAGTCTTGCACAATATGAACAACAATAAATATGTACGATATAGCAATAATAATGTAGGTAAAGAAATAAATGAGAGATGGAAAGATTGAACCGCGAGACAAGAGATTTATAGTGGTTCGGCTACAAGGTCACCTTCCTTGCCCTACTCCACTCCCCGAGCACCCAACTCGAGAGTTTTCTTCACTATGTCAACAAGCTCCCTTATGGCGGAGAAAACCTTACACACCAATGTACACACCATAACTTCGCCACAGCTCAATCACAACTTCTACACAACTTCTTCACACCAATCTTCTTCACACCAATTCTTCTTCACACCTTTCTACTTCACACCTATCTACTTCACACCAATCTTCTTCACACCTTTCTAATTCCTAACTCTTCTTCTTCACAACAAACTACTAACCAATCACACTATTTATATACCTAGCTAAACTATCTTCTATCAAATATTCACAACTAATTCCACAAAGATATATATACAAAGGATGATGCTCAAACAACTTGGATGTGGAGATCACAACAAGTTGTAATACTTCTTGTCTTGAGGGATAGAAGTATTCTTCTCTTGCACTTGAGAGGATAATGTTTGGATCACTTTGAAACAAAGATTTATGAATGTATGATCAAAGGATTAAGAGAATAGAAATGGAGATCTAGAACAGAAAGTTTTGGAGTGCAAAAGGTAAGGCAAAATTGCAGAAATGAACCAGTATTTATAGGCAAAAATTTCTGACAACTGGAGCATGCCGGTCCCCTTAATTCATGGCCGGTCCCCTTAATTTTAAGGGGACCGCCCCTTATAATTAAGGGGGCCGCCCAGCTGTAATAGCCAGAAACTCTGTCTTTTAGTGGGGAAAGTTTATTTGGTGAAAAACTAACTGATTTTGGTTAAAAATTTGAATTCATATATTTAGTATGATTAAAACATTTTTCTTTATTACCAAAAGTGTTTTTCAAAAATATATAATATGTTTATATAATTAAATAAACTTTGTAGTAATTAATTAAATACCCCTTTGATCATAGATTGCAATAAACACTTTGTTTATTCATACCTTAAGTGATTTGGATGTAAAGAGAATGTTAATCACTAAATACTTGTTTATGTCATAAATTTTAGTTCAATGGGTTTATGTTTTGTAATAATTAAAACATAGAGATATTGATAATATGTTAATAATGTTTTTAGGCATTATTTATGTCAACAAGATTGAATCTTGCGGTGTCTTATGTGCCAGCAACGGTTCGCTTCGCACGGTAATTTACTCCAAGGCGAGACTCGCAAGATTCATACTTTATTACATGTTTTGAGATTGAATCCATAAACTTTTGCTTGATTGATGTTTTGTACAACATGCTTTTAAAAAGTAACTCCTTTAAGACAGAATTCATAGTCGTGGTAAGAAGGCTTGGAAAGAGCCTTAGAGTCTGCGTTGGTTATCACACTTACGAATACGTCTTAAATGATTTTCTTTTAAAATCATTCTTGTAGAAAGTCATCTTAAGTTTTTTTTAAACCTCAAGTAAAACTTTGTGTATTAATTTCAAGAATTGGTAATAAAATTTTTTGTTTAAACTTATGCTATAAAGATGAGTGCATGAATCTTTATACATATTTTGATTAAAACATAAAAATTGAATACCCTAAAATTTAAGTTACATGCCATCTATCTATAAGGAACACTTGGAATTTTAATTTAGTAAACGTGAGACCTAGGCTAAATTTTTATAACAAGGTAAAATTATGTTAATGCCTGAGACCATAGATAGTAATTTTATAGTTTCTAAGGTAGACGACTTAATTAAGTTGTGCGTGAGACCTAGAACTTAAGGCATGAGATGGGATGAAACATGCTTACAAGGCAAATTGATGAATCAAGTTGATGTAAATCCCATAATGATCTAGGAATTGGAAATCTTGTTTGCCAATTATTGTTCGTCAGATTACCATCTTTTATACTTTCACCACTAGCAGATCAACTGATGTGGTGGAATCTATGTAAAGTTGGATCCTAGATTTTCAAGAAAATTAGTTGGTTATATGAATATAGCCTTGGGTATTTTATTTTCTTGAAGATATTTATTATCGAAAATACTAATGTTTGAACTTTTATTTGTAGATATGGCTCAACCCGATAACCCAACTATGATTTCTGCTTTCAAGAGTCATCTTAAAAGGGAAAAATTGATTGGAAAGAATTTCAATGATTGGCACCGTTCGCTCAGAATTGTCTTGAGGGCGGCCGGTAAGCTCAGTCTTTTGACCGATGAATGCCCAGCTTAGCCTGCTGCTACAGAATCAGAAGCAGTTAAGGCAGAGTGGAGGGAGACACATGCTAAGTTTAACGAGGTTGCTTGTTTAATGCTCACTAGCATGAGTGCTCAGTTACAAAAGAAGTTTGAGTACTACTTTCCTAAAGACATGCTTGAAGTACTTCAACAGTCTTATGAGAAATCTCCTGCAGTTGAATTGTATGATGAACTTGACAAGCTACACAACTGCAAGCATGGTGATGGTAAACCGGTTGAAGATTATGTGAATGAGATGAAAGAATCCTTTGATCAACTTCACAGAATTGGATTTGGTTACCCGAACAATGTGCAAGTGCACTTGATCAACAGGTCCCTTAACAAGGACTTTGCTGGTTTTGTGCAGAATTTCAACATGCACAGCTCGGGGAAGACAGTCTCAGAATTACTCGCATTGCTTGTTGATTATGAGAAAAGTCTACCAGCCAAGGTCAAGGCTCCTACCCCGCAAGTGTTGGCGATTCATGGGGGGAGAAGAAATCGCATGTGAACAAAGGCAAAGGGAAAGGTGATAAAGGCAAGCAGGTCATGGCCTATCAACCACAACCCAAGATGAAGCAGCATCAGCCTAAGCAGAACAAGTAAATCCTCCAAACAAGAAGGATCAGGCTTGTCACCACTGTCATGAAAAGGGCCATTGGAAGCGCAATTGTCCTCTCTACATTCATGACTTGCGACTAAAGAAGTAGGGTAATGAAGCTGGTAACCCCAGTTCATCAGGTGCATTCTTTATGATTGAATTATTCACTCTTACTCCTAAATTGAATTCATGGGTATATGATATGGGATGTGGCATTCATATTTGCAATACCTTGCAGGGGTTTAGAGTTGAGAGAAAGCTGGCCTATGGACAACAATTCTTGCACGTGGGTAACGGAGCACATGCAGAAGTTGAAGCTATAGGAGTTTTTAATTTAGTGTTGCCTTCGGGCTTAGTACTATCTTTAAATAATTGTCATTATGCACCGTCAATTGTTAGAGGTGTAATTTCATTTTCATATTTGTTAAACCTTGGTTTTGATCATACTATTTCTAGCAATGGAATTTCAGTTTCTTTAAATGGTGTATTTTATTTTAATGCTATTGCTGTGAATGGTGTTTTTGAAATTGATATGAATGATAATGATAATGCTTTTGTTAAAAATAGTTCAATGTATAGCATCAATAATAAGAGAATCAAGAAAGGTCTGGATTCGTCTTATCTTTGGCATTGTCGACTTGCCCACATTGGCAAGGCTCGCATGGAAAAGCTGCAACATGATGGGCTTTTAGATAAGATCAATGATGAATCATTTGATAAGTGCGAATCTTGCATTGCTGGGAAGATGACAAAGAAACCCTTTAAAAATAGGATTGAAAGGGCTAATGATCTACTTGGTCTTATTCACACTGATGTGTGTGGACCACTTATACATATGTCAAGGAGAGGTGCTAGCTACTTCTTAACATTTACGGATGATTACAGCCGTTATGATTATGTTTATTTACTTAAACATAAACATGAGGTATTTGAAACATTCAAAGTGTTTAAAGCAGAAGTAAAGTTGCAACTTGGAAAGAAGATTAAAGCTCTTCGATCCGATAGAGGTGGTGAATACCTGAGTCAAGAGTTTATAGATTACTTAGCTAAGGAGGGAATTGTCCAGCAGCTTACTTCTCCATATACTCCACAACAAAATTGTGTATCTGAGAGAAGGAATCGTACATTGCAAGACATGATACGATCTATGTTTAATCTAACAACTCTTCCTTTTTCGTTTTGGGATTATGCCTTAGAATCTGCGGTTCGCATTCTTAATATGGTTCCAACAAAGAAGGTGGATAAGACACCATATGAGTTATGTACTGGAAAAGCTCCTAACTTGTCTTATCTTAAGGTATGGGGTTGTGAGGCGTATGTTAAACGTGACTCAGCAGACAAACTCCAACAAAGATCTGTGAAGTGCATCTTCGTAGGATACCCTAAGAAAACTATGGGTTACTACCTTTATTACCCATCTGAAAACAAAGTTTTTGTTGCAAGGTATGGAGACTTCTTGGAAAAGGAGCTCATATATCAAGAATTCAGTGGGAGAGTATATGATCTGGAAGACGATCATGAAGATGTAGCACCTTCTGAAAACACTAGCCAACTTCCTGTGGAACCTGAAAGTTTAAGTCCTCCACCTGAAGTTGAAGTGGTTCCCATTCGTAGGTCGACTAGACCTGTGAAAGCTCATACACGTCTATGTCTTACTGTAGAGTGTGAGGAAACCTTACTAGGGGATCTTGATGAACCTACTAGTTATAAGGCTGCCATGAATGGTCCTGAAAAGGAAAAAAGGCAGGTTGCTATGAATGGGGAAATGAAATCCATGAAAGACAATGAAGTCTGGGAAGAAGTAGACCTACCTCCGGGTGCCAAGTTAGTTAGGAGCAAATGGCTCTAAAAGAAAAAGACTGATATGGATGGCAATGTACACACCTATAAGGCCCGTTTGGTAGCTAAAGGCTATACTTAAACTTTTGGTGTTGACTATGAGGAGACCTTTTCTCCTGTAGCTGACATTAGGGCTATTAGGATTCTTATAGCCATAGCCGCTTACTATGACTATGAGATTTGGCAAATGGATGTCGAAACCGCCTTCTTAAATGGTCGCCTAGATGAAGATATCTATATGTGGCAGCCTGAGGGGTTTGTGAATCCAGAATTCCCAAATCGTGTATGCAAACTTCAAAGATCCATTTATGGATTGAAGCAAGCATCACGACAATGGAATAAGAGATTTGATAGTGAGATTAAAAAGTATGGATTCACTCAAAATCTTGATGAGCCATGTGTATATCATAAAGCTAGTGGGAGTGATGTAATTTTCCTTATTTTATATGTTGATGTCATATTGATCATGGGAAACGACATTCCAGGTTTGCAAAAGGTTAAGGCATATCTTGGAAAGTGTTTTTATATGAAAGATTTAGGGGAAGTTGCATTCACTCTGGGAATCAAGATATATAGAGATAGATCTCAGTGATTAATTGGATTAAGCCAAAGTGCTTACATTGATAAAATATTGAAGAGATTCAATATGCAAAATTCCAAAAAGGGATATTTGCCAATGCAAGAACAACATGGCTTGAGCAACAAAGTTTGTGCTTCAACACCTGCAGAGGTGCAACGCATGAAGAGAGTCCCTTATGCTTCGGCTGTGGGATCTATTATGTATGCGGTGAAAAGCACAAGGCTTGATGTGGCATTTGCTCAGAATTTAACAAGTCAATATCAGCAGAATCCAGGTGAAGCTCACTGGACTGCTGTTAAGAATATTCTTAAGTACCTTAGGGCTACTAAAGATATGTTCTTAATTTATGGGGGTACTCCATCTGCAGAACTTGATGTTACAGGTTACTGCGATGCTTCTTGGAAAGGTGATAAGGATGATACGAAGTCTCAGACGGGTTATGTCTTTGTCATTAATGGAGGAGCTGTGGATTGGAGGAGCAGAAAGCAGAGTGTACTAGCAATGTCTGCTACAGAAAGTTAGTATATAGCTGCTTCAGAAGCTGCAATGGAAGCTGTTTGGATTAGGAAGTGTGTTTCAAGGCTTGGGGTTATGCCTTCGATTCAAAGACCTATAAAAATGTATTGCGACAACTCAGCTGCAATTACATTTGCCAATGAACCTGGAATCATGAAAGGCACCAGACATTTCCCGATTAAGCATCACTATGTTCGAGAACAAGTCGAAATAGGTGAAATCGAAATGCTCAAAGTTCACACAGATGAAAACTTAGCAGATCAGTTAACAAAGCCTCTACCTGGCACCAAGCTCTACAAGCATGCTGAAGGTGTAGGACTTAGATTAGCTGAAAGTTTCATGCCCATTTGTGATTAGTATTTGGATAAGGGATGTAATGTACAATTATTATTTTAATGAAATAAAATATTGTTTATGTTTATTTATTCATTGTCTTAATAATATATCCTATATTTGCATGTTTAAATCCATGAATAAATTATTATTCTAAATTGTCCGTTGTCGATTAATGAAAGTATATTGATGCGTAGTCATACCAATTTCACATGATATTCAATGAATTGAATATAGGACTGATCCCAACAATATGATTTAATATTTAATGTGAGATATTTAAAGTTATCCTCAGACTTGAGATACCAGATAAGAGTCATGGATGTAGTGCATTTTTGTGAAGCAATCTACCGCTCACCATAACAGGGAGTTATAAGGGTTGTTTTCAGAAGTGTTGCAAAGTTCATGGGTTATTCTTGTAGTCAAGAAAGAATTTGTTCCTTCTGATTTGTTTAGAAGTTTAATACTGTTGGGCCCTTCGTAGGGTTGACAAAATGTTTGCGTGGCCACGCCCAAAGTCTATCTGGAATACGTTCAGATGTTTTGGTAATTTTGTTCAATCATAAAGAGACGAGAAACAGAAATTTAATAAAGAACCTCACATCTTTATTAATGTAGTATTAGAAACGAAAGGATAATTATAATGATAAATCATTAAAGGTTTTTCCAGGAAACCTAGCTCGAGTCGTGCTGGGGGCATTGGAGTGTTGCAAGACGCCAACCAATGTCATTTTACTATTAATGGATATACGAGTGGAAGCTGTTAAATGTTACGTATAACATTAATAAGTAAATGTCTAGTATCGAACCCGAGACCTCGGGATTGCACACATTGCAAACAAGAATAAAAGTATATTAATTATATATATGATAAATGTATCGTGTATATATAATTATTTAAACACTTGAGGGACTTAATGGTCGTTAGTAGTTAACTGTATGGACTAACTGTCGTTAGTAACGAAAGAAAAGGACTAGAGTGTAACTAGGAGTCAAGAAGGTTCTGGAACACCTCCTTGGACTCCTAGGCCGGTCGACAAGGGGCAAGGGGAGACCCAACCCAACACAAACTTGTCCTCTAAGTTTCTCTAGTATATATACAAACACAAGGGTTAATTGTTTCTCACCTTTTGTGCACACACTTAACCCTAAAGTTTTCTATCCCTTTTCTTTTCTCTAAACCGATCGGCCAAACACCCCAAAGGGTTTGGATCAGTTTTTGTTTTATCAAAAATCAAGTGTTTTAATTAGATCTTTGATTGGCTCTAAACGGTCAAACTAAATTAACCAAGTGAATGGTCAACTAAGTCAAACATCTCAGACCAAATCTCCAAGGAAGTATAGGGGTTTCCCCGGGTCGTTATATCCCGACGAGGTGTGATGGTATCAAAAACTGGTTTGTGATCGTGTGAATTTGGACAGGAAAGGGTTATGATTGGAGAAATGAAGGAAATATAAAAGAAAGTAGTTTAGACAAGCTATTTGAACAATTACGTGAACTAAAATTAACTAGAGACGTTAAGAAAACTAGAAACGTACGTTTAAATTTAAAATAAACGTAAACGTACAAAAATAAAAGTGAATCTTATGCTACGCTGACCCTACGGACATAGAAATTATATTTTTACGAACCTAATGATAAAAGAAAATTTTAAAAAAAAGTAAATTATTTTTTTTGACTTTTTAATTATTTATTATTAATTAAAAACTAATTAAAAGCTATTAAAATTAATTTAAATAATTAAAAATACCTAATGAACAGTGAAAATTGCAAAACTTTTTATAAAAATACTTATTAGAATAATAAAGCTGGGAAAAATATAAAAAAGGTGGAAAGCTTATTTATAAGCTGAAAAATCAGCTTATTATTATTAATAAGCCAAAGGGAAACTTGTGCACTATAAATAAAAGAGTTGAAAACAAATACACTAACAATACCCTAGCCCAGTTGGTGCATGATGTTGGTCTGGTGTTGACTAGTCAAACCAGGAGGTCAGGGGTTCAAACCCTACCCCTGGCACTTTTTGCAAAACATTTTATTTATTTATTTTTTCTTTTCAAAAACATTTAAACAACAAAAACGGACAACTTTTGTGAATGAACATTTGCTGGGAAGCTTTTAATAAGCTTATGCAAAGCTTAAATATCAATAGGTTCAAGGTGTTGAGGTTTTGGATGATTATATGCACACCACTCATAAGCCAAATAAGCCAATAAGCAAGAGCCAAGCACATAAACAATTACAATCACAATCTAACAGAAATTAACTAAAAACAACAACAAATAAACAAGCAAGAATCAAACAGATGCAAAATCAAACAACAAGCTCAGGGTAAACTGAGTTCATCAGCAGCAACAGCCAACAAAAGACCCAAAAGAGGGGCCAAAATAAGTAGTGTAATAAGCACTAATAGGAAAACAAAAAGCAAAATTCTAAAGACTACCTAAGAGGCTTTCTAAATCAACAAGGGACAAGTAATTTGCTCAAGAATTTAGCAAGCTATGCTCAAGGGAAAAACGTGTCAAACTGGTGCACAGGGGATGTTCATGTCCCTACAGGTCTGTTTGGAGGGTTGTGGGGTCCACTTAGGAAAATCACAAAAATATGATGATTGTGGATTCCTGAAGCCAAGGTGGGAGACAACAACTTGTGAAAGTTTCAAGGCCTAACTCTAAGTACAAAAATCACAATAATTCATGCAATATTTGGATTACCACTAGAACTATGCATATTAACTTTTTGACATTTGGAAATAAGTTGACCCTTGGTGAATTTATTGGATAACTACTCATTAATAATGGTAAATGAAACTTAAACAAAACTAAATTAGGTTACCTAAACTAAATCTAAAGTGAATTCAAGACCTTAGCAACCAAAATCCACAACAGTTGGACTGTTGAAGAAATGGGCATGCAATTTTGACTTCTTCTACGAAAATGAACAAAGTAAGGGTTCCTCTGAGCTAATTGGAGCCTAAGTGACTTATCTAAATAGCATTTAACCACAAATAACAACAACAACTAAGTCTAATTAACTAAACCAAACACCCCTATATGGACTGTTTTCAAAGATTTTCAAAGCAATTGATAGTGTTGTGCTATGCTACTGATTTCTAACAACTAATAATGATATAAGAAGCTAAAAGAACCAACAGAAACATGGGCTTGAATCACAACTACCCAACTTTCTATATTATGCTAAATTAGACAGTCAACTAGGGATTTTTTAGCACAAAGAGATTCTAACAAGCAACTACCTAATTTTAAACACTAAAATGACTTAAATATACCTCTTATGTAAAAAGAACTATGAATAAGTAGGGATTAAGCACTTGCACAGTTAATGGTGCAAATGATAGTTAAGGCTTACAACTTGATTCTGAGCACAGGACAACAACCCAAGGACCTATAACCTGCCTAACACCTCCCCAGAGGTTCTAAACCAAGCTTCCACATGTTCTCATTTCTTTTCTTCTTCTCTTTTTCTTCTTTCTCAAGTATTTTTCACTATTTTTTTGAGTAATTTTGAGATTTCTTTTTGGATTTACTGAAAATGAATGGAAACAATTTTAAGGAAAGTAAAAGCTCTCAACAAGTTTTGTGAGCTTATACAAGCTTATTGTAACAGTAATATGAGCTTATAAAAGGAACTTAGGATTCTAAGCAATAAAAGTGAAACTTGAAAATACTTGACAATAACAAAAGAAAACTGAAATATAATTGAACTTAAGAGTAAATTACAATTCTGAAACCTTAATAAGCTTACAACATTGAAAGTTACACTAAATTTGATCTACTACTACTAACTAAAACTAAACTAAACTAGCCAGGATCTTATTTCTTTCTTTTTCTATTTATATGGGGCTTCTAGGGTTTCTCAGCTTCCTTGGCTTTTTTCCACTTCCATTTGAGGCCATTGGATGGGCGAATTGTATCTTGGCCGTTGGTATGGTTTTGGCGGGAAACTTGGGGTCTTGTAATTTGGCAGTTAGCTATTTGGTATGGGTACAAGTTTTGTTGTGAGGTGGTGGAAAGGTAGTGTAGGGGTGGAGTGTTGGTGAAGTGTGGCAGGGATAAGGTGGTAGGGTGAATGATGGTGTTTGTGTTGCAGGTTGTGGCAAGCACGGGTGTGGTGAGGTGGAAGGAGAGTCAAACCAGGTTTGACCTGGTTTTAATATTAAAAAGGGTGTGGGAGTGGGCTGTATTTGTTTTGGGCTTGAGGGTGGTATTGGGTTATGTGGAGTAATAAGGGTGGACTGGTGAAAGGGATAGTGGGTGGGTTGGTGTTTTATTTGGATTGGATTTGAATATATTACTTGGTCCGTTTGGTATTACAAATTAGCACAAGGACCATAAGTGTAAAATCTGAAAGTTAGGGGTAGGTTTTGCCATTTGTTCAAAGTTGTTAAAAGGATTAGAATTACCAAGTTTGAATATCCCACGGAGCATAATTGAATAATTTCCATTTTTAAACACTCGGGGACTACCTTTGCCAAAATTGAAATTTGAGGGACTAGAACTGCCAAATGTTGAAAGTTATATTACAAAGATCATTCCTGCCAATCTCTAATATCCCAAGGACCTTTGATATTTAATTTCCAAGATTAAGTACACGAGGACCAAAATTGCCAAATTCCAAACTTGAGGGGCCAAACTTGTAAATTCCGCAAAATATTTACCCAAGGACCATTTTTGTTAAATTTTGACATTTAAAGGACTTGGGTTGACTTTTCTTTTGAAATAAATGCTCAGGGACTGATTTTGTCAAGTTTTGAAAGTTGGGGGACTGAAATTGCCAATTATGCAAACTATGTTCGTTTTTCATCTGTTCTTACTAATTTTGCATCTGAAACATATAAAACACAATTTTGGGATATTTTCTGTATTTTGATGCAGTTCTGAGTGTTTTTAAATGTTTTGCAGTTCAGATTTGACCAAAAATGATGATTATTTGAGCACACTTCAATCCCCCACACTAAACTATTGCTAGCCCCTAGCAATATAGAATCCAAAAATAAAATGTTTTGAAAATTCAATAGATTTTATGTCTCTTTACCAAAAGCCATTACTTTTGGAGTAGCAAAATGTTTCAGTTCATGTAAGAACTATGGTACACTGATAACCATATGATTTTGAGCAAACCATCAGCTTCAAACAGATTTGATTTGTCTTTACCAGAAGCCGTTTGCTTCTGGACTAGCCAACTCTTGATGCAATTATCATCTTGGTGAGCTGATTACCAATTATGGTTTTCCACTGCCTTTACCACAAGCCATAACCTTGCGGGCTAGCCAACTCTTTACTTTTTAGGATATGGTGAGTTGAATACCATACAATTTTGGGCAAATTGTCATCCATAAACGGATTTGATATATCTTTACCAAGAGCCGTTTGCTCCTGGATTAGCCAGTCCTTTTGTGGTTTAGACATGGTGGACTGATAACCATAAAAATTTTGAAATAAAGTGAAAAATTTTTAAAATTTTTGGCCAAAAACGGGGGTACTAAAAGGAAAAATGTGATCAAATTCGCTAGAATTCCCCCCCCCCCCCCCCCCCCCACACACACATATAATTGAATATTGTCCTCAATATTCAAAGTCCCGGCTATTATGCTGATGCGTGAGAATTGCACCAGGCTTTACCTCTCGAGGGATCTCGAGAAGCTTACAACCCCCACCAGGCAGTGTATCTGATCGTTGTAGTATAGTATAGTGACAAGTACCGGGGGATTGATCGTTCAACTCAGGAATAGTGTCGCTAGGATTAGAAAGCCTAAAAACTAGGTCTAGAGGTGAGGGATGATTCTTTTTGTATTTTTATATTTTTATAAAAGCAATTAAAATCTCGGGTTTTGGGAGAGTGGGCGGAATTAGTTGCTAACAACTAACCCAATAACTAAGATGCAATCAAAATAAAATAACAAAAATGTAAATTAAACTAATTAAACTAGTGGTGTGAACAATAAATGGGAAAATTGTGTTTACTTAGATTTCATTACTCCCTAGACATCTTTTACAGGTTGATAGTTTGTTATAGTTGCGTGGATGACGGGTTATATTCCTTAATACCAATCGTGGGGTGGCGTACGTACTTCCCTAACTCTATAAGCTCCTACTTCACTCCTATGTCGAGCCTGCAAGAAGCTCCTAACATGGGATCATTGGAATTCGCTCATGCATTAAATACAACCATAAAAACCTAGTACGCATTGGTTCATGTTTCTTAAGACGTTCAAGCAAGTTACACTATGGAAGTATGCCAGTTTTCTTAAGCCTAACATTGAAATCATTCATCCGTAACAACTATAAACAAGCAATCAACCCATAATCAACATCTAGGTTTCACTACATCTAAGCAAACACACAAGAGATCTAGCCTAGCATGCTAAAATCAAGACAAGCGTAAGATATATTCAAACAACAAATAGACATATTGAATGAATTGAAAGGATACTTATCTTAATTGAACATGAAAGGTTTCAAAGGGTAAAAACCCTTGAAAATACTGATAAAATCGTGCTAGGGTTTCTCCAAGTTATCCCTAAAATTGTCCTCTTCTAATGAATGAAAATTACAAAACTATATATAGATTTTCCAATGTGACGGTGTTAAGAAGAGAATTCTGACGCCGTCAACCCGCCGCCCATAATAATATCGGATTGCCTAGATCCAGATCTGACGCCATCAAGAGCAATATTCCTCTGGGCCGTCACGTGTAAAGGGACCATGACGGCCTATGGTGACGCCGTCATGCCCTAGTGTAAAAACGTTCTGGATCGTCATAGACTCTATCCACTTCACCTCTTGTTTTCCTCTTGACGCCGTCATTAAGAACTTGGTGACGCCGTCAGGTACTGTTCCCAGCAAGGAAAATTAAGACTTTGCCGTTTTCTTCACTTTTATGCTCCAAAAACGTCCAAAATGCTTCCTTTTCCAGAATTCACTCCAAAAGTACCTAAAATCACAAAAGGAACGATTTATGGCAATATTTGATCAAATAAATTCAATTCCGGGCTTAAATGACCCCCTAAAAACGGATCATTTTTCGCTTCATCATATGCCGACTCTTTGAACGTAAAAAGGCAACATTACAAGCTAAATGTGGAAATACCATTTTTCACTTTATTCTATACATACACATTTTTTTTTGAAACTTATATACATGGTGACAACAGCATGGGTAACTCCCCCACACTTAGGGTGAAAACCCCGTATACATGCTACTGTTTTTGTTTACCGAGTCGCTAGCTTGACTCAACCCCGAATTCATTTGTTCTTGGGGAAGCAACATGTGGAAGAGACAATCTCCATCGGACTTTCATTCAAGATATTTGGACAAACATTTGAAGCACGTGAAAGTTCCACACCAATGAGATAAGTACCCGGCTTTAAATAGTATAAACTATAAGCAGTGATTCCGGGGTCAAAGATAATGTCTTCATTCCCGAAGGAGTGAAGAACAGGAGAAGCTACGGGATAGGTGAAGAAGAGAAAGAAAGTCATGACTAACTCATCGTCACCCACAGGAGAATTCATAATATCATGAATCTCATCTTTTAAGCTCATTTGATCAAGACATATCCCGGGTGTGTCTAGATCAAAGTAGAAGTTATCATACTCCGGTGGAGGTATGATATGAGTGAGTTCACAGGAGAACTCCTCAAAGGTGAATGAATCATATTCGGGGAGAGAAATTTGAGAATGAGAAGTGGTACTGCAACTAATCTTCTCTCCCATATGATCAAAAGTGAAGGCTTCAAATTCTGGTATAGAATCATCGGAAAAAATGTCACTATCCTTAATGGGGATAGGAGATGAAATAGGTTTCTCTTTGAAAGCCTCGATTTTAGAAATGAGGAGATTGACATTCAATAATGTTGCACGAAGTGCTTCATCCTTGATTTCAGTGTCAATCTCATCATTCTCTTCTTCTAAGCTAACTAGCTTAGAAGGTAATTATTCCATATAAATGATGTCTCCGCAAGACAACGAATCGTTATCAGTAGAATCGGAGAACATCTCAACATGATCAGTTGGGAAGATAAGAGGAGGAGGGATATCACACAAATGATCAAAAATTCCCTGTGATTCTCTTGGGATTGGAACAAGGTCCTCAACACTAGACTTTATGAATTCGTCCGATTCCTTTTCAGGAACAGTGTCAAGATGCTCATCCCCCATGCTCAGAAAGTGAGTAAGAACCTCGGGTGTGATAACAGTAGATTGAGATGAAATCTCAACTGATGGAATTTCATCTGATGAATCTTTATAAAATTGAAGAATATCAAGTGTATCTTCATTATCACTGTCATCAGGAATGAAACGAAATCGAGAGCTAGATCTGGTTGCTTTTTCTTTTTCAATTAATTCCCTAATAGATTTCTCAATGGCATCTTGGGAATTTATTTTAGCAGCTTGCTCTTCAGCTAACAATTCTTCCATCGATTTTTGGTTTGGATTATCTGGGGTTTGTATGATTCCTTTCAAATCTTTCACTAAATCCAAAAGATCAAGGAGAAGACTTTGAGGAATTGGCTGAGGAGGTTCGTCATAATACGATGTGTCAAAATTGTTACAAGGAAATGGATTCCTTGTTTGACAATCGGAGCTGAAGTGCGGACCTCCACAGTACTCACAACAGTAAAACTGATGTGGCTGTGAGTCGTATGTGCTAGAGTCATAATCGTTATCAGGAAACTGCTCATAGACAAGCGTGTTTCCCGATTGACAATCAGAACTGTATTGTGAACCACCACAGTACTCACAACAGTAAAATTGCTGAGTCTCATAGTGTGGTAGCTGATGGAATAACTCAGTTGTGTCATGGTAGGAATAGGGATCTTAGTTATAGACAGACCCATTTCCTGACTCTACCATGCCACAACTGGGGCAATTGCCACCATTATAAGGACTACCACACCATTGACAAATCAGAAGGTGTGGATGAGACATAGAAAGAATCAAAAGGTTTGGGAGGGTAAGGAATGAAGAATCAAAAAGGTAGGAGGATAAAGATGGATATTTTTGAGATTTTTGAGAGACATTTTATAAAAATAAGAAAGAAAATCTTTTTAGGTTTTTTTGTGTTCGTTGAAAACTGATTTAAAATGTTTTCGGGAACCGTATTGTTTTTATATGATAATAATAAGAAAATATGAACAAGGATTGATAAATATACAATGAGCGTATATCCAGATTCACTAATCTGCAAACCGTTTAGAATAACGCTCATAACCTCCCCGGCAGCGGCGCCAAATTTTGATTGACTCCAAACGGTCAACCTAAATTAACCAAGTGAATGGTCAACTAAGTCAAACATCTCAGACCAAATCTCCAAGGAAGTATAGGGGTTTCCCCGGGTCGTTATGTCCCGACGAGGTGTGATGGTATCAAAAACGGGTTTGTGATCGGGTGAATTAATTACACGAACTAAAATTTTGGAGAAATGAAGGAAATATAAAATAAACTAGTTTAGACAAGCTATTTGAATAATTACACGAACTAAAATTAACTAGAGACGTTAAGAAAACTAGAAATGTACGTTTAAATTTAAAATAAACGTAAACGTACAAAAATAAAAGTGAATCTTATGCTACGCTGACCCTACGGACATGGAAATTATATTTTTACGAACCTAATGATAAAAGAAAATTTTAAAAAAAAGTAATTTAATTATTTATTATTAATTAAAAACTAATTAAAAGCTATTAAAACTAATTTAAATAATCAAAAATACCAAATGAACAGTGAAAATTGCAAAACTTTTTATAAAAATACTTATTAGAATAATAAAGCTGGGAAAAATATAAAAAAGGTAGAGAGCTTATTTATAAGCTGAAAAATCAGCTTATTATTATTAATAAGCCAAAGGGAAACTTGTGCACTATAAATAAAAGAGTTGAAAACAAATACACTAACAATACCCTAGCCCAGTTGGTGCATGATGTTGGTCTGGTGTTGACTAGTCAAACCAGGAGGTCAGGGGTTCAAACCCTACCCCTGGCACTTTTTGCAAAACATTTTATTTATTTATTTTTTCTTTTCAAAAACATTTAAACAACAAAAACGGACAACTTTTGTGAATGAACATTTGCTGGGAAGCTTTTAACAAGCTTATGCAAAGCTTAAATATCAACAGGTTCAAGCTGTTGAGGTTTTGGATGATTATATGCACACCACTCATAAGCCAAATAAGCCAATAAGCAAGAGCCAAGTACATAAACAATTACAATCACAATCTAACAGAAATTAACAAAAAACAACAACAAATAAACAAGAAAGAATCAAACAGATGCAAAATCAAACAACAAGCTCAGGGTAAACTGAGTTCAGCAGCAATAGCCAACAAAAGACCCAAAAGAGGGGCCAAAATAAGCAGTGTAATAAGCACTAATAGGAAAACAAAAAGCAAAATTCTAAAGACTACCTAAGAGGCTTTCTAAATCAACAAGGGACAAGTAATTTGCTCAAGAATTTAGCAAGATATGCTCAAGGGAAAAACGGGTCAAACTGGTGCACATGGGATGTTCATGTCCCTGCAGGTCTGTTTGGAGGGTTGTGGGGCCCACTTAGAAAAATCACAAAAATATGATGATTGTGGATTCCTGAAGCCAAGGTGGGAGACAACAACTTGTGAAAGTTTCAAGGCCTAACTCTAAGTACAAAAATCACAATAATTCATGCAATATTTGGATTTCCACTAGAACTATGCATATTAACTTTTTGACATTTTGAAATAAGTTGACCCTTGGTGAATTTATTGGATAACTACTGATTAATAATGGTAAATGAAACTTAAACAAAGCTAAATTAGGTTACCTAAACTAAATCTAAAGTGAATTCAAGACCTTGGCAACCAAAATCCACAACAGTTGGACTGTTGAAGAAATGGGCATGCAATTTTGACTTCTTTTATGAAAATGAACAAAGTAAGGGTTCCTCTGAGCTAATTGGAGCCTAAGTGACTTATCTAAATAGCATTTAACCACAAATAACAACAACAACTAAGTCTAATTAACTAAACCAAACACCCCTATATGGACTGTTTTCAAAGATTTTCAAAGCAATTGATAGTGTTGTGCTATGCTACTGATTTCTAACAACTAATAATGATATAAGAAGCTAAAAGAACCAACAGAAACATGGGCTTGAATCACAACTACCCAACTTTCTATATTATGCTAAATTAGACAGTCAACTAGGGATTTTTGAGCACACAGAGATTCTAACAAGCAACTACCTAATTTTAAACACTAAAATGACTTAAATATACCTCTTATGTAAAAAGAACTATGAATAAGCAGGGATTAAGCACTTGCACAGTTAATGGTACAAATGAGAGTTAAGGCTTACAACTTGATTATGAGCACAGGACAACAATCCAAGGACCAATAACCTACCTAACACCTCCCCAGAGGTTCTAAACCAAGCTTCCACATGTTCTCCTTTCTTTTCTTCTTCTCTTTTTCTTCTTTCTCAAGTATTTTTCACTATTTTTTTGAGTAATTTTTAGATTTCTTTTTGGATTTACTGAAAATGAATGGAAACAGTTTTAAGGAAAGTAAAAGCTCTCAACAAGTTTTGTGAGCTTATACAAGCTTATAGTAACAGTAATATGAGCTTATAAAAGGAACTTGGGATTCTAAGCAATAAAAGTGAAACTTGAAAATACTTGACAATAACAAAAGAAAACTGAAATTTAATTGAACTTAAGAGCAAATTACAATTCTGAAACCTTAATAAGCTTACAACATTGAAAGTTACACTAAATTTGATCTACTACTACTAACTAAAACTAAACTAAACTAGCCAGGATCTTCTTTCTTTCTTTTTCTATTTATATGGGGCTTCTAGGGTTTCTCAGCTTCCTTGGCTTTTTCCCACTTCCATTTGAGGCCATTGGATGGGCGAATTGTATCTTGACCGTTGGTATGGTTTTGGCGGGAAACTTGGGGTCTTGTAATTTGGTAGTTAGCTATTTGGTAGGGGTACAAGTTTTGTTGTGAGGTGGTGGAAAGGTAATGTAGGGGTGGAGTGTTAGTGAAGTGTGGCAGGGATAAGGTGGTAGGGTGAATGATGGTGTTTGTGTTACAGGTTGTGGCATGCACGGGTGTGGTGAGGTGGAAGGAGAGTCAAACCAGGTTTGACCTGGTTTTAATATTAAAAAGGGTGTGGGAGTGGGCTGTATTTGTTTTGGGCTTGAGGGTGGTATTGGGTTGTGTGGAGTAATAAGGGTGGACTGGTGAAAGGGATAGTGGGTGGGTTGGTGTTTTGTTTGGATTGGATTTGAATATATTACTTGGTCCGTTTGGTATTAGAAATTAGCACAAGGACCATAAGTGTAAAATCTGAAAGTTAGGGGTAGGTTTTGCCATTTGTTCAAAGTTGTTAAAAGGATTATAATTACCAAGTTTGAATATCCCACGGATCATAATTGAATAATTTCCATGTTTAAACACTCGGGGACTACTTTTGCCAAAATTGAAATTTGAGGGATTAGAACTGCCAAATGTTGAAAGTTATTTTCCAAAGATCATTCTTGCCAATCTCTAGTTTCCCAAGGACCTTTGATGTTTAATTTCCAAGATTAAGTACCCGAGGACCAAAATTGCCAAATTCCAAACTTGAGGGGCCAAAATTGTAAATTCTCCTAACTTTTTACCCAAGGACCATTTTTGTTAAATTTTAACATTTAAAGGACTTGGGTTGACTTTTCTTCTGAAATAAATGCTCAGGGACTGATTTCGTCAAGTTTTGAAAGTTGGGGGGACTGAAACTACCAATTATGCAAACTATGTTCGTTTTTCATCTGTTTTTACTAATTTTGCATCTGAAACATATAAAACACAATTTTGGGATATTTTCTGTATTTTAATGCAGTTCTGAGTGTTTTTAAATGTTTTGCAGTTCAGATTTGACAAAAAATGATGAGTATTTGAGCACTCATCAATCTTGCAATCTCTTTTATTCGTTGGTAGTTTGTGTGTACAAGAACAAGGTAATAACTCACTATAGTTATTATCAAGAGATCCGTAAGGGGTTTATCATAGATCTAATTCCTTATAGTTCAAGACTTGCATACTTGATTCTTGTTCGGGCTAGAATCACCACGGTACGTTCCTATTATGTTTTGGTTAATATTTATGTGTTATACTTGATCTAGCTTCCGCAAATATGTGTACTTTGATTGTCATATTCTAACAGTTCCAACATCTCCATGTTGGGATGTATGTCTGAACCAATGTTAATGGTCTTCTGACATAGCCATGTCAGGGTGTATGTCTGAATCGAGTCTAGTCAATATAAATCAAGAAACGGGAATTCAAGTCTGTAGACCAATATTTATGCAAATACAAATAGTGTATGCAAATCAAGCGAGTAAAGTATTTCTAAGCATGTATCATCCTCAGGTACTATAACTAGAACATATGTATATAGAAATACGTATCAATGTCATAAGTATTTGCAAAAGTAAATAAATGTAGTTTGAGCATGTATCTCCCTCAAAGAGTAAATCAAAACGTAAACGTAGGGGCTATGACTCACCTCAGTGTTATGGTTGCTAGAATAACTTAGTGTCAAACGTAGAATAAGAATGTCTTCAACAAACGACCTGAATAATAAGGAAGTCTAAGATTTCGATAACTTAAGTTTGACTTATCGCGAATAATAGTGTTGAGTGACAAAATGGTTTTGTGGCTAAGGTGGCTTGCGTGGTGAAATACTTAAAGTTAAAAAACAACGTTATATACTATATAACTTGTTTGTTATGCATAGTGTATCGTTAACGTTTACGTTCTTGTCTTAAATAGTAATATGTCTATAATTTATCAAAAAAATTAATCGGTGATAATTATAGTAAAGTATGAATATTTAAATGAATCAATGAGATTTGTAAGAATAAATCATTTCTGATTTGATATTAAGTTAATCAAAATAACTTACATTATATGTTTTTATAAATGTCACGTTTGTGTGTGTATATATATATATATATATATATATATATATATATATATATATATATCTTCTAATAAAGCAAAGTATAAAAAAGACAATTATGCCCCATTAAAAAATGAATGCTGAAATTCTAGGGTGTCTACAATGGTAATTTTGCTATAAGAATTTAAATTAAATTTATTTTCGGTATTGAATTAAAGAAATAAAAAAAAGTCTTTTTGACTTTATAAAAGCTTATAAAGGAATTACCAAAAATTTTGGACCATATTCATACAAAAAAGTCACTAATTTCGGGCGGACTGGACCATTGTAGACAAAGTTACTTTTTGTATTTGATAAAGCTTATAAAGGAAGCACCACTAAATTCGGGCCATATTCATAAAAAAGTCATACTTAAAATGTCAAACCTTCTAAATGAAGTTCCAAAAAGGTCGGTCCATATTCATTAAAAAAAATCAATAAACCGGATCTGAAATGAATCCTAAACCACCACCTATCTTCATCAAACAAATCAATTAACCATATTCATCAAACATTTGTATACTATGATTCGAACATTGGTGTTGCTGAAAAAGGTTTCCCTATGATTCGAATACCAATTGTAAGTTGAATCTTTTAATTAAAGTTAATTTTAGTTGAGATATATTATTTTGCACTTATGATAATCTTTCATTTGGGAACATAGAAAGGTATGATTAAAACCAAGCTCGCCACCTATGAATATGGTTGACAGGAATCTATGATTAAAACCCCTTTCAAAGTAAGTAAATACAATTTCTATTCATTTAAATTTTGATGGTTTTATCAAATCTTATTCATTTTGCAAGGATATCTGATAATTTTTTTAAATTTAAAATTTTTTTTATCAAATCCGATCCATTTTTTGAAGATAACTTTTGATGGATATTAAATATTTTCTAAATCTTATCAAAAATTAATTAATCTAACCAAATATGCCGTCCAGATCCATGATATATTTGATGAGTTTAAATTGTGATAAGAACAAATATTTATTTTTTTTAAATCAATAAAATGTGATAATAACAAAACTTAAATTTTTTTGAAAACCTGATTATTCTCAAACCCTAATCTCCTTATTGTATAAATACCGAAACCCTCACCAGTCATTTTCATCACTTGCAGAAATTATATTCAGTATCATAAGTATTAAGATGTCTAGCCCTAACTCAATTGTGATGGTCAAGGACCTGACGGCAAGAAAAGAAACACAGAACATTTGTGTTAAAGTTGACCGGTGCTGGAAACAAAATGTGTACGGTAAATCCATGGGGATTGAGAACCTGGAATTGATCTTTGTTGACAAAGAGGTATTGCCGAAAGCCTTTAATTTGTTGTCAAAATAACTGTAACATTTTTTTAAAAACCATTTGATGTCGTGTTTATTTTTTGATAATAGGGTTCTAGGATTCACGGATCTGTGAGAAGTCAGTTTCTCAATACTTTTGAGAAGCTCCTTTTGGAAGGCTCTGCTGTGTACCTATCCAATTTTGGTGTTGCCGAGTACCAGGGCAAAACCAAATACACAGATCATCGTTACAAGATTAACTTCTATCGTAACACTGTTGTGAAGCAAACTAACAACTTTGATGGTCCTCATAATGTTTTCCATTGCATCGATTTTGAAAAAATTCTCAAAAACCATATCGTTGAGAATGGTTGTGTTGGTGAGTTTTGTATTCACTTATATTAATACCGTCATATTCTATATGTTATTCATACATTTTAGTTTCTACATGAAATTGTTTATTATTTTTTCAGACATCATTGGTGTTCTCACTGGATGTGGTGATCTTGAACTGATGGAGATTAACGGCAAACCAGGACAGAAACTGCAATGCCAGCTACAGGATCTGAGGTTTGTCTTATTTGAAACATTTGGGTATACTGTATACACATTTTAGATTGAATAATATTTCAAATTAATACTGTTTACAGTTCCAATGAAATAAGTTGCACATTTTGGGGAGACTTTTCAAAGCAAATCAACGATTATGTTAGTAATGATAACTCCTCAAAACAAAAGATTGTGGTTATTGTGCAGTTTGGAAGGTTCAAACTCTGGAGAGGTAAGAATTACTAAATAAATTATCTTTATTGTCAATTGATTTGTGGTGACATACATATTCACAAGATTATATAATTGGATCAAAAGTAAACTTTATTTTTTATATAACAGATAAAAAGAGTGCAGAATGGCCATTTTGGTACCAGGTTGTTCATTAATTCGGACATACCTGAAATCAAAGAATTCCAGCACAAGTACGTGTACCAAAATTGTCAAATACCTCTTTGTATTTAATTGTAGTTGAACAACCAGATTCATATTATTAATAACATTATCATTATGCAGGCTGTTGCTGGATGGTGCCGAAACGAAAACCGCTTCTAAGATCTCTCTTAGCAAAGGGTCCTACAACTCAACTCATGACGAGTTTCTGAATCGCTTCCCAATTCGTTCAATAGAAGAGATTAGGGATTTAGATGAGGTACATATGTGGTATTTTATTGAAATTATACAATGTTTATGTTTTTTTGCCAGTTACGATATAATACCACTTTATATGATTATTATATGAATAACATTGTATATTTTACATTTCACAGTCTGGGTATGCTGTATTGCTTGCATCCATTCTATGCTTGGAAACCGAAAACTCATGGTTTTACATGAGTTGTAGGAAATGCAACAAAAAAGTAAGCAATAAAAATGAAATTATTGTTGATGTTGAAGGAGATGTACCTGCTGAAGTGAACCCACCAAATGATAACTTTTGGTGTAAAACATGCAACACAAAACCGCAGTTTGTTATCCCTAGGTATTTTAATGCTCAGTTAATCATACACATGTACTTTGTCATCCTTTTAGTTTGTTAGTTAATAAGCTTTAAATTTATGATTGTAGGTTTAAAGTTCAAATAAGGGTTATTGATGGGAGTGGGAGTACATCTTTGATACTCTTTGATAGGGATGTGTCCAGACTCATAAATAAAAGTGCTAGAGAGTTAGTGGAGATACAGGAACAGGTACATCAGTCATTAGCCCGTCTCACATAGAAATTATGCAAATGATTTTGAAAATTGCTTACTATCTATCTGACTTTCCCAGGCTGGTGACGTTGACCAATTCCCACAGGCGTTAGAGAGGCTTGTGGGAAGAAAATATGCTTTCAAGATTGACGTTTCTGATTACAACATTGAAAGAGAATGGTTCGTGTATACCGTTGTTAAAATGACTGATGACAAACACGTCATCGGTGAACTTCTTAAAAAAGTCATTAACAATGAGGTACGTATATTCTATAAAATAAAATGTCGTTGAAATTTATCAATATAACCAATAATCTAATAATCTATTTGTTTGTTATTGTATAGGATTCTGTCAATGATGGGTCTGCTAGCGTGAATGCTGAATCGTCAGTCGGGTGTGGCGGTGTGAAGGTATCCACATTAAATTATTATGTTTTCATTTTTATACATTGTCAATACGTACTCATTGAACCATGATTGAGTAATATTTTTAGTTTTTTTTGTTAAATCTGTTTTTAGGATGCTTTGTCAATGACCGGAGAGAACAAGACCCCGAGTACAGTGGACAAAGACACTGCTACAAGCCCGGAGAAAAGAAAATTGGAAGCCATCCCCAATCCTGACTTTGATGATTCTGATGACACCCCAAACAAGAAACTCAAACTTGATTTGTTGAAGGACATCAAGATTGAAAAGCCATAATTTGGCTTTGTTGAAACATTATTCAGTTAAACATTTGGTTATACTGTGTTGTTGCACAGTCGTACTTTTGGTTGCATCTATTGTGGGTTGCATTTCCCACAATCATACATTTTGTTTGGTTGTTTTTGAACTTAAGTTTGGGTTGCTTTAACTGTGTTTGACACAGTAGTACTTTTGCTTTTGGATATTGTGGCATGCATTTCCCACAATGATACATTTGGTTTGGTTGTTTTGGACTTAAGTATGGGCATTTTTAATGCTTTTGAACTATTTTGGTTTTTTCCTGTTGTTTGGACAGTTTTGTTATGTGAAACATGGTTATTCAGCAGGATATATCTAAGTTTTACAGCATATATGTTTTCCATTTGCCTTTTCTTTTTTGCAGGTTTATTCAGGTTACTTATATTATGAATGTGAAAATACTTGGAATCTATTTCGTCAAACTTCAACCGGGTAATAACGTATAGAATATTCACTTATTTCCTTGCTATGTTATGAATTATAAGATAGTTACTAACTCTAACTTTCAACCTTTGTATTTACAGATTGTTAAAGTCTTCGGCTTTCTATTCATCAACATTCACTGACCTGCATTTACTCTTGGCCATCGAAGTGAAAGAAGAAACATATCATCACTACTCTTATACATGGAAGTGGAAGAAGAAACATTATCATAATTGAGCTTTGCCAATAATGTAATTTGGAAAAATATAATGTACAAAGTTGTAATGTAAATGATGAATAACAATGAATTTTTTCTTCAATTATTCATATATTTATCTTTGACTATTAACACAAATTTCCTGAGCAAAAGTTATTATTTTTTTTGGATATTTTGTATTGGAGACTAATGGTATGTGTAGACTAATGTGTAAAATGTCAAATTTTTTTACTAGGATTTTTTAATTTTTAGAGGATTCTCATGTGTATTCTGTTTTCTGTTTTAGTTAGGTCATTGAAAGGACTTATTCATTAGGATCACCGGAGATGACGGTGGCATTTTCTTCTCTTATATTCTGAGACAGGTAACACACATACCTATAGGACTCATATTGGTAACACACATATATACGTAACATACATACACACACGTGTTTCCTTTCTGAGGCAGGTTAGGATAACAGGAGACTATGGTGGCATTTTCTTCTCTTATATATATATTTTTTAATAATCTGGATAATACAATGCTTTTCTTTCTAAGCCACTTGTGTACCTTTCTATATCGCTGAAACGTTTGTTTTTTTCACAAAAAAAAAAAAAAAAAAAAAAAAAAAAAAAAAAAAAAAAAAATCCTTCAGTAGCTGTGCGTATATGCTGGGTTTGATTTTGTAAGGGTAAAATGGGTCTTTTATGCACTCGGTTCACCGGTTGCATTATACCCATTTTATGTTATCTTCATCGGAACGTTTATTGGTTATTTAACTTTTCCCACTGAAAGGTTAAAAACTGGCCATGCCAACCTCCCACAAAGGGACGGCTTTACCAGTTAACCCAGTTTGAGTGTACGTGGCGGTGAGCTCAAACTCAGTGGATTTGCCGGCCAAAGATCGGAAACCATAGTTACCTAAATCAATAAAAGAATAGAAAAATATCAAAAGTCTTTGATAAATCATATAAAGTATGTAGTAGCATGGTGTAAAGGTATTTTGCTAAAATTGAGCAGTGAGCCTAATGGGTACTAGCACACTCTTTGTTATTTCTTGCATTCATACTATTTACATCGAATCTTGTGTTTCAAATGATCACATTTCATGCTTACTTAATGGTACTTCATGTTTGTCTATTTTGATACAGACTTGGCTCATGCATTCTCCTCCATTAGCAGAGATGCCAATTTCATCAGTCATACCAGTGAGCTTGGATGGAAAGAGTGAGGATATTTCAGTCATATCCATGGTTTTATAATTATTTTTTATCCAGCCTCTCACTGATCGCGACTTTTTCTTTTTTCAGGGGATCAAATAATCCGGCCAATCGTAGTTGATCCAGGGCTTTACTTAGCTAGGCGAACCCAAATCTACTGTGCCAATGAAAAATGTCCAATGCCCAACGCTTTTAAATTTTCACAGGCAAATTCTCCTCCCCTCTTTTGTGAGTGAGATAGAGGTGCCACAATTTGACCCATTTAATCATGAATGGGTCAATTTAGGTTTTATAGTTCATTATAAATCATTGTCTAATATAATTAACAAAAATAAATCTATTTTAACAGGATGATATTTTTTAGTCAAATACTCTCCCTAAAATATTGCAACAAAAATTTAGTATTTTGATTTCAAAATTTTAAAAAAAAAAAAAATAAAGTTAAAGGCACTCAACCTTTTCCCCCTTAATTTACTTGAATTGCTGGAAAAAACAAAAAAACAAACCATGGAATGACCTTATGTGATTTAAGATCATTTTTTAGTTTTCACACACCATTATTCTTAGAATTGCCATGGATCCAAACAAGAAGATTAACAGATGTATACACATGGATATCCTAAGATCCAAAAGAATGAAACGTTTAGATGGATGTTCTTCTTCATCTCCTCAAGTCTCTTCAAGCATATCAGGTATTCTTTCACAAAACGCATCTACAATTGAGAATTGTAGTAACATTTTATTTTTTATTTATACCCATTACATCATGTAATTTATCTATATAAATCGCAACAGAGGCAAAAGACTATAACATATTGTTTTATATATTCTACAGGTGCTGAAAAAAGAAGAATGAAAACAATTGAAAATACGACAACTCCTTCAAGCGGTATGAACAACATAATGATATTTGTATATACATTTTTCTGTATTATATTTATATGCTTATTTGTATACTTTTTATCATTATATTTTAGCTATTAGTCCAAGTATGTTACTTAGCCCAGTTCAAAGTGATTCCGTGCACGTTTTGAACGCACCAAAAGTTTCAAGTATAACAACCCCTTTGCAATTTTCAAGGACTCCATTATCTGATGTCACAAATGGTGCGTTTTAAATTCATTACTTTATTTTTGAATCTAATGAATTGAAAGTTTAAGTCATAAATGTAATCGTTACAAGGTTATTTATGTTGGTAATTGCAGTTTGTAAAAATAGATGTTCGATTGAATCTAGCGACAACCATTCAAGGTTTAAAAGCCCATCTTTTGTAACTCCTGAACATTATACAAACCCAGGTTATTCTAACAATGCAGGTTTCCCATTATCTGATATTACAAACTGTAAGTTCAATCTTCTTTTTAAATACATTTTTAGTTGAGATATTATATTGTGCTTATGATATTTTATTTTATTTTATTTTTTTATTTTATTATTTTTTTTTTGTGTGGTTAAAGACTATACTAATGCAACCTCCAGTAACCATCCAATGACTGCTGTTTCGTCACTTGCACAACCGAAAAACTCCAAATTTAAGCAAAATACAAATGCTGCAAGTTCTTCAATTTCAAAAACAACAAATGTAGGTAATAACATACAAACTCCAGTTGCTACAAAACGTGTCTACAAGCCAAGAGGAAAAACAAGAGCTAGAAATGTAAATCCGTCGGAGGTACATACTATTGATTTTCAAAACGATGATTCTTTAAACCATCTTCCAGAAATTCAAAAGTATGCTGGGTTGTCAAAAGGTAAATAATGGAGTAACTATTTATTATCATTATATGCACCAATTTTACAATATATGTTGCAATAAATATCAAAATTTTTATCTATTCAACAGAATACATTGACTTTGGAGAGATGACTTACACATGTTCTATTTGCAATGCAAAACTTTGGGAAAATGAAGCACGTGTTGGGAATGCTAACTTAAAATTGACGGCTTACTCAATGTGTTGTGGTCGTGGAAAGGTGATGTTGCCTGACCCTCCTCATCCACCAAGACTCATTCTCGATTTGCTTACAAATAACAGTCAATACAGTCGAACCTTCATTGAAAACATTCGGTCGTATAATCAGATGTTCTCATTCACATCAATGGGGGGTCGTATTGACACAAACATCAACAACAGAGGTCGTGGTCCTTTTGTCTTTAGGCTAAATGGTCAGAATCATCATTCGATTGGTAGTCTTCTGCCTGAGACGGGTAAACCTCCCAAATTTTGTCAACTATACATAGTTGACACAGAAAATGAAGTTGCAAATAGAAAGCGAGCTGTTAGGTATATCAATTTGTGTTCCATTATGATATTTACAATATGTTCATCCAGTTTCTAAAATTAGTATGCCACATGATTTATTACAGGTCTGGTGAAAGATGTGAAACTAAAGTAAATGCTATTATACCGGAAATAATAGCGACCGTGAAGGATGTTTTGGATAATCTTAATCCCTTGGTTAAGAATTTTAGGGTTGCTAGGGATCGATACAAAGACCATCAACAAGCAGATTTCAAGCTGAAGCTTATATGTAAAAGAGATAAAGACGGTAGACAATATAACATGCCTACCATGTCGGAAGTAGCTGGTCTTATTGTAGGAGATGAAGAGTCTTGCAAACACGACCGAGATATTGTGTTAGAAACTCAGTCAGGTGACCTTCAAAGAATTAATATTTTTCATCCATCGTACCTTGCTCTCCAGTACCCTGTTATCATGCCTAGAGGTCAAGATGGTTACAGGCTGGGAATTTTGCATAGGGGTGTTAATCCAGATAAGGTCGGAAGAGGTGACACACTAACAATGAGGGAATATTTTGCCTACACTATCATGAATCGAGATAAATACAAAGATTTGATTCTGTTAGGCAGAAAGTTGTTCCAACAATTTCTTGTGGATGGTTATACAATGATTGAGACTGAAAGATTGTATTTTCATAAAGCAAATCAGAAAAAGATGAGATGTGATACATACAGTAACCTTAGGACACTTAATTTAAATGGTGATTCAGACGCATCTGGCAGTGGAAAACCGGTTGTTTTACCATCTACCTTTACCGGCGGTGCACGATATATGGTGCAAAACTATCTAGATGCCATGGCGTTGTGTAGGTATTTTGGATACCCTGATTTGTTTATTACTTTTACATGTAATCCTAAATGGTCGGAGATTGCACGTGAGGTTGACAAGGATGATGTACGTCCCGAAGACAGACTCGATTTGCTTTCTAGGGTATTTAAGGAGAAGCTAGATTATTTTATCAATGATGTGAGATACAACAGTTTTTTTTGGTCGTATTCAAGCACGTAAGAACTTTTCTATATATATTTTGGTTAGTATTTTATTTATTTTCATTTACTTACTAAAATCCGTTGTTCAAAATATTTTCAGTTGTTTACACCGTTGAGTTCCAAAAGCGCGGCCTTCCTCATGCTCACATTTGCCTTTTCCTCCATGCGGATGACAAGCTACCCAGTCCAGCTCAGATTGACAATTTTATTTCAGCTGAAATTCCTGATGTTAATGAGGATCCAGAACTTTATGTTTTGGTGCGTGAACACATGATGCATGGCCCATGTGGAATTGAACATGTGAGTTCACCATGCATGGTTGAGAATGCATGTTCTAAACACTTTCCTAAAAAGTATTGTGAGCAAACAACGGTAGACGATGACGGATATCCGAGGTATATGAGACGCAAGAACGGACGGACAATAGAAAAGAGCAAAGTCGCGCTTGATAACGGATACGTTGTTCCTTATAACAAAACACTCTTGAAACAATACCAGGCACAAATAAATGTTGAGTGGTGCAATCAATCTGGTGCTGTGAAGTATCTATTCAAGTATATTAACAAGGGTCCAGATCGAATTACAGCAGGAATATATGTTAATGATGAAAGCAATGGTGATGGGGTAATCCAAAGACCCATTGACGAGATTAAGGCTTATTTGAATTGTAGATATGTATCTGCATGTGAGTCTGCGTGGAGAATTTTAAGGTTTGAAATTCACTATAGGACACCATCGGTTGAACGGCTATCTTTTCATATGCCTGGTGAACAACAAGTTGTGTATGAAGATTCTACTGAGCTTGATGATATCCTTGCGAAACCTACTGTAGCTTCTTCCATGTTCACTGCATGGATGGAACTAAACAAGACTGATGAAGATGCTAGAGAGCTAACTTATGTGCAAATTCCAACAAAATTTGTATTCAAAAAAGAAAAACGAAAATGGTTTCCTCGCAAGCAAGGATTATCTGTTGGAAGAATTCACTATGTACCCGAGTCAGTCGGTGAATGTTATTATCTTAGAATGCTTCTAAACCATGTAAAGGGTCCTACATAATGGGATGATTTTAAACGTTGGAATAAAGTGGTTCACAATACTTTCAAAGAGGCTTGCAATGCACGCGGTCTTCTAGACAACGATAAGGAGTACATTACAGCGATCCAAGATTCGAGTGCGTGGAATTCAGCTAACCGTGTCCGTAGAATGTTCGTTATGTTACTTATCTTCAACAGCTTATCCGATCCGGTTAATGTTTGGGAAAAAACATGGCATCTTCTTGCAGAAGATGTCGAGATGAGGCAAAGGCGAATCTTTAAGAATCCAGGTATTAGCTTATCATTTATACTAATCAATTTAAACTCTTTACAAACTGATTAATCCCGCTTATCCATGTGACCCCATAAATCAAAATGTCAACGGTAACTCTTTGCATACCGAATATATGGTTATTACTTTATTCCATTAATTTGCTGACTATGATATATACATATTGCAGGTTTAGTTCTTACAGACGAGCAAAAGAAAAACTTTTGTTTATTTCAGATCGAATTACTATTGAGGAGTAACAACAGCAGCTTACGGAAGTTTGAGGGTATGCCATATCCAGACGATGCATCGATCCTTTCTTCAAATAACAGGCTAATTCATGACGAACTTGCATACAATATTGAAGAGTTAAAACAAGAACATGTTCGACTTAAAGCTTCCTTGAATGACTAGCAAAAGAAAGTATACGACACAATAATGTCATCAGTTTATAGTTCGTCTGGCCGTACTTTTTTTCTTTATGGTTATGGTGGAACCGGAAAAACCTTCGTCTGGAAGACACTGGCAGCTGCCATACGTTCTCGAGGTGACATTGTGTTAAACGTCGCCTCAAGTGGCATCGCCTCTCTTCTTATGAGTGGTGGAAGGACGGCTCATTCGAGGTTTGGTATTCCAATAAATCTTAACGAGGACTCCGTTTGTTCTGTTAGTCCCAATAGTGACCTTGGTGCTTTACTAAGACAGACTAAGTTGATTATATGGGACGAAGCCCCCATGACACATAAGCATGCTTTTGAGGCACTGGACAGGAGTTTAAGAGATGTAATGCGTTTGAACAATCCGATGAATGCTGATTTACAGTTTGGTGGAATTACTGTTGTATTTGGTGGTGACTTTAGACAAGTATTGCCTGTGATACCAAAGGGATCAAGACAGGACGTCGTAAATGCGTCAATCAACAGATCATATATTTTTGATAATTGTACTGTCCTTAAGCTAACCACTAACATGAGGCTTAAATCCGGTGGTTCGCCTGAAGAAGTGTTAGAAACAAAGGAGTTTGCTGAATGGATCCTTAAGGTGGGCAACGGAACAGTATCTAAACCTAATGATGGTGAGGCTATTGTTGACATACCTGAAGATATATGTATCAAAGAGGCAGCTGATCCTATTCAGTCCATTGTTGATTTCACTTTTCCTGATTTGATGAACAATTTGGAGACACCAGGTTTTTTGGAAGGAAAAGCTATTCTTGCACCAACTAACGAAGTAGTTGACATTATTAATGATAAGTTGCTTAAAGACATGCCCGGTCACACGGTAGAGTACTTTAGCTCCGACTCTATATGCAATTCCGAAACAACATCTGCTATGAACGAGGCGCTCTTTAGCCCTGAAAATCTTAATGGGATGAAGTTTCCAGGCGTCCCTAACCATAAATTGGTTTTGAAGGTCGGTACACCTATAATGCTGTTAAGGAATATAGACCCGTCTAATGGTTTGTGCAACGGTACAAGATTGCAAGTTGTAAGGATGGCACCAACTGTAATCGAAGCAAGAATTATCGGCCGCACCGATCCAGATAGTCTTACATTGATTCCACGAATGCGCCTCACACCCTCAGACAAGCGCATGCCTGTAAAGATGATTAGAAAGCAATTCCCTATTTCAGTGTCGTTTGCAATGACCATTAATAAGAGCCAAGGTCAGTCTCTTTCACAAGTTGGTCTTTACCTACCATGGCCTGTTTTTTCCCATGGACAGTTGTATGTGGCAGTTTCTCGGGTTACTTCAAAAAAAGGAATTAAAGTTTTGATATGCGACAAGGAAGGCACAATCTCGACAAGGACAACAAATGTGGTCTACAAGGAAGTTCTTCAAAATCTTTAGTCTCTATTGCACGTATTATGTTTAAAGTTTAAAATATTGTTACATGTTTTCAAGTACACTTTTTTTTTTGAATTTCCATCATGGCGTTTTGTTGGTGTAATAATAACTATGGATTACTTTCATGTGCACATTTTAATATTTTTGGTTGATTGATTTTATGATCTGCTATAACTATCATTTCATATTTTGATACATGCTTTTCAATCTATCTTTAAATGTTACTGTTATATACATGAAGCGACATTATATTATTTCATTATTTGAAAACTCAGTTTGTGTTTTTAAAAATATAGAAAATAACAAAATGTTTCAAAATTTTAAAACCATATTAAAATGTAATCCCTCTCAAATTTTGCTTTATTTCAGTTTTGATTCAAAATTTAAATTCCCAAAAAATTGTCTAACAACTTCACTAATATATTCCCCTAAAATCTCTTATACCAAGTTAACAAATACATTTTTGTTATTTACAATCATCATCATCAGGTCATAATAAATCATCATCATCAGGTCGAATTTGAAAATGCCTGTTGTATTTTCAACCTCTCAACAAAGTCGCAGGATTAGGGCTTTCAAGTAAGCTTTGGTATTCTTTATTTGAAGGTTTATCAATGTACTTTCACGAGTTGTTCCTTGATATATTATTCGATTTATTTTACTATTTGTATGTTGCCTTTGTTTTATGTTTATTCAGTGACCTTGACACTGCTGCCCCTATGATTGATATATGTGTTCACCATGGCGGTAGAATTGTGACGACAAATAGATTGTACGATTATTGGGGTGGTGATGAGCATATGATATGCAATGTTAAAACACGCCATTTCGGTATCCAAACCGTTAAATCTTTAATAAGCCATCATCTAACTGAATACAACGATGTTGTTGCATACTATTTTCGAGTTCCAACTGTGCAGATGTGTGAGGATTGGAGTCTTCGAAAGATAGAAAATGAGTTTGTTCTTAATTCCTTTGTTGAACAAATTGAAATCGGACATACTTTGGATATTTATTTGGTTCATAGTCGTTATCCAATTCTTATCGACACAAACACTCAAAGATGGTTACATAGAAAGTGGGAAAAAAGTGGATTTATTAGTGGACATTCTGAAGCAAAACGTCGCATGTCTAATAAAGCGCGTGGTTGATTATTAAACGAATTCGATGTCTCTTTATATAACCTTTAGCGGTTGCTTCAATAATGTTTTAGGATTATGTTGCTTACATTGTCTTCATAATATTTTTTTGAAGTCCTTTAATGTTATTCATTTCAAGAGTGCTTGAATAAACTGTGTGTTTATGTTTTATAATATACAATTTTATTGATTTTTTGATTAATAGTTTAATACTATTACTTTAGTTGATCATAATAGGTTGCAAAAAAGATTATAAATTTATAGCATAGGCAATTTGATGATGCGATATAACTGGAATACATTGAAGCAGTGCTTTTATAATTCAACTTTCACTTTCTTTGCTTTTTATTGTACGTATATGCACCGAATATATGATACATGTTTGAACGTCATGCTCTTGAATTTCACGGGATATATAAAATATTATCTATTGATACATATACCAAATCCTTTTAGTTGCGTGATATCACAAAACAATCGCTTATATAAACATGTTTATGTTCATAATAATATTAAAACTATGATTACACGGTTTACAATTTCATCCCGTGAATTTCACGGGTTAATAAACTAGTAAATATATATGAAGCTGTTATGCATATACGGTTAGATGCGAAACCCTCCTAAAATACACAATTTTGACAGAATCTCTTTTATGTTGTCTTATGCGACTTTACATCTTTCGTAACAATCATTCATTGAAAAAAATTTCACATCACACTCGTCTAACTGATTTTTCATATTACAAATTCATTTAGTTCCTTAATGTGATTGTATACATTTGATCCATTTGGGCCCATTATATATATCAATATTGCAGACTATCACAAATTTTATTACTTACCTTTTCACACTTCCATGGATATTATAATTAACACATGATGATACTCATATCAGTGAAGTTGTTTTGTCCATCGATAATGCATTTTTAAAAAACTCAAAGTATTACAGGAATGTGAATTATTAAGAAGCTAGTTAAATGCGCTTTATATGGTTTAGTAAATTTAGGAGATTAAAACTACGTAGTTTTGTAAAGATTTCAATCAAAACGACGTAGTTTAAGAGGGTTTCGCATCTAACCTTAGATGCATCTCATATTCACTTTCCTAATCTTGTAAACCTTAAACTAAGGGCATCCACTATGGTTAAAATTTATAAAACTTTAAAATTTTAATATTTCATGCCACGTCAATTTTCTATAAACCTCTTGTGTTAATAAACCTATCTCCACTATGGTACAAACATTGTAAAGCTTTGTAATTGTTTCATTTAACACATACATTAAATGTCTTAGAGATTATGAAGAGGTCTAAAGTTTAGGACTTTTTGCATGCCACATAGACATAATGAGCATTGATTGGCATGCCTAATTGGTATGACTAATTGACATGCCTAATTTATGTGGCATCTTCTTATTAGTGACAGTAAAGGGGCCCACACTTTCACAAACCAATAAAACATCAACACTTCAATTTAGGCACAAAAGTAGTCATATTTTTAGGTCTCTAAATGATTTCTCAAAATAAAAATCTGAAATGAAATATAAACCTTTTCAACAATTATAAACCTATTTTTAGAGTGGATGCTCTAACGAAAAGAAATGAAAGTAGGTAATACGTTGAAAAGAAAAGGTAAGGAAGTATAAAATTGTCAACGTGTAACTGAAATCGTAGTGGAACTCCTCTCATCTCCTGCAAGAGGGAAACATTTTAATTTTAATTTTTTTCTTCTTTCTTTGTAGGGAGAAATAAAAAACCAAACGAAACCAAACCGAATGATATGAAGATGATTCCTACATTGATATTAGTTGTAATCTTGTTGTTAACATCAATAATTGTAGATGGATCTATCACATCTTGTGATAACATTTCTGTTTCAGTAACATCTCTTCTTTCACTTTATATTTTATATACCCCTCCCTTTATCTCTTAATCTTCTTCTTATGTTTAATCATAATTATTATAGACCTTGACGTATTAAGAACACACATACGCATATTTATTTTTGTTAATTGGAATTCAGTTGTGTCACAAAACAACCAAACTGTAATTAACAATAACAGGATTTGAAAAAAGAAAAAAAAAAAAATGATATTTAGATGTATAACATCTTTTCTGAAACCGAAAATATTTGAGGATAGATCCCGCGTTTCTGGTATGATAAAGCAGGAGACTTGAGTTAGGTTATCATAGACACTGATATGCTTTGTATGTGGAAATATTTCAGGTGAAGATCCAAATTTGGGTCGATGGTATCCAAGGCCAAACATTAGAGGGTCAAAGCGCAACATTTAGTGCAGAAATTCCTAAAACGGCTAATGGACTTGCTAAACACTCAGCTGTGTTTCCAAATCCCTCAAATTGCTGTTCCAATTTCACCTCAAAGGTTGCTCATCCTTAACTAGCTTCTTGCCTCTTTTTGTTATAGAAAATTTTGTACCAACTGTGGTTTCTTAAAATCTCTAGCAGTTATTAGGCTTTGCAGCCTTGGCCCCTCGTGGTGATTGTGACTACTTGGTTAAAGCAAAAGTGGCGCAGGCGGGAGGTGCGTCAGCCCTGGTGGTCATAAATGACAGTGAAGGTTGTATTTGATGCAACTGTCATGCATTATCTTTATGCAATGTTTATTATTCATTTGGGATCTAAACCTCTCTTCCTGTTTTGGGTTGCAGATATCGTGGAGATGAGTTGTTCTCAGAATACCACATTAGACATAGATATTCCCGTTGTGATGATCTCAAAGCTTGGAGGAGAGGCTTTGAATAAATCTCTGTCCAGAGGAGGCAAAGGTAACCATGAGTTATCATGATACTTAAAATAGCGGTATCTGATTATCTTACTTTTAGTCGATATTGGCTTTTGATAAGTATTTCGAGTAAATATGTATCTTGTTATCCCCATAAACATGAAAATATATGAAATTTGGATAGGAGGGACCTAATACGCTATTAGAAAAACAAGTGGGTATGTGTAACACGTGAAAACCAAGAGCATTTTAAGTTGTTAGTACCGATGCTCTTGATTTACATATGTACCTACCAGACTGGTTTATTGGATAATGGGTTACTGTTACCTACTACCTTTTAAAGAATGAAGTGACAATTGGACTCGTATTCCGCTTTCTCATGATTTGTAAGTATAAAATAGAAGATATATACGAGAGTGGTTGTTGATTGGAGTTTGAACTCTGAAGGTCACTTTACGTTGTTGTGGTAAAACAATGCACCATAGGCAACACATTTGAGCATTACCTTTTTAGCTGGGAAAAATCATCTAGGGAATTAGACATATCCAATGGTCATCTCTCCAAGCTATTTTCACTAGTGTTCGTGTCTTTTGATACCTTGAAAAAACTTGCTACAGGTTGGGTTTAATAATTTCTGAGATCATTGTACTTTGGAAAAATGTTCAGTTGTTCACTTTTGTCATTGTGCTACTTCTTCATTTAGGTCATTGTACTATATTCAGTTAATTGGAAACCTGATATTTGATTTTGCTTTTAAAATTTGATGAGTTTCGCAAAGAGTTTAAGAATTTCAATAACTTGAATGTATAACTTTCAGAAGTTAAATGGCTAATAAAAACATAATAGCAAGTATAATGATCAAAATGAAACATTTTCTCAAAGTACAGTGACTCGAGGGATCGTTAACTAGATTGTCCCGTCCTTTACCTCTAAAAGAAAAATCTTTCTTACAAACAACTAATTATTGGGAAGGACCCTGGAGCGAATACTTAAGGCCTACTTGTGAGTCCCACTCATACAGTGCAAAAAGAGATGGATGGATATGGTGTTTTTAGAGAACGCGAAATCTGTATGGATACATGATCACACACGTAATGGAAAACATGGCCACAGGATGTAAAAACATATTCAAGAAACAAGAACAGAAGAATATTTGTTTGGATCCAAATGTACAACAACAACAACAACAACAACAACAACAAACCCAATCCCGCCAGGTCTAAGTATCGTCTCCTAAAGCTGATTTGATCCAAATGTGACCTACTTTAATTGGTCACACCAGCTAGAGGTGTTTTACAATTACCAAGGGATGTATTTACATGTGTAGAACCAGGATGAAATATCCATATGGGCCGGGCCATTAATCCAAGTTTTCATTCCTTCCATAATTTTGGCCCCTTTTACTTGTTGTGAGAAGAATGTAAAATGGGACCAGTTTGGAGAATGCATACTGTTGTCCAGATGAACTAAAATTTGTTATTGCTGGACAGATAAACTTCAATTTAACGTCCATTGTGCATCATTTCCCATAATAATTGTCTCTCTGTATATTCCACCACAGTGTTCCAATGACACTGGATATCTTAGAAAACAAATTTGTTATGTGAACTACCCATATCAGCTTTAGGAGACGATACTTAGACCTGTGCATTTGCTTTTGAGGCATCATGTGGACAAAAAGAGTGGGTAGTTGATTGGTTTCAGTTGGAGGCAGTTCAATGATCACGTGGAATTATTTTATTGCTTCAAACAATGATGTTTTTATCTGCTATAATGGAAAGAAAAGTTGGTTTAAGTTGGTTACGGTGATCATCACGATTATGTTGTCACTGATGGATTGTTTGGGTACTTGTTATACTTTGGTTTCTTTTTGTAAGGCCTTATCAGCATTTAAGTTTTACAATAGAAACCAATACAAATGAAATTACTATGCTAAATTCGAACAATATTTTGCAAATTCATTTAAAAGTCAAAAATAGCTCTGCCCGAACTGGGAGTTGAGCAAAAGCAGTGTAAAATTAATAAAAGTATATGTGGTATGTGAGTCTAATCCATGAACGTCATTTCAAATATAACTATAGTTTTGTCACAAACAAAGAAGACCGCAACTTAAAAACTAAAAGGAAATTACCCCATATTGCATGTAAGTTGATTATGATGTCATTTTGAATTAATATGCCTGCTATGCCCATAAGAAGTTGCACTGAGATCGATACCTTTACATGTGGAAATTGATTACTGTTTTATTTTCTTTTTTTTCTTTTGCCATGCAGTGGAAATTATAGTATATGCTCCTGAAAGCCCACTCATTGACCCTGGAGCAGCCTTCTTATGGTTGATGGCAGTTGCAACCATAGTCTGTGCTTCACTCTGGTCTGAGATCACCAAACCTGAAGAGAGTAGTGGCTATGACGAGCTTTCGCCACAGGTCAAAATTTATCACTCTCTAAACCCTCATTTTAAAGCACCTTGAGTTTCTCACTAAAGACTGACACAGTGACACACACAAACACATACATTTAACTTCATGAAAGATTTTTAAGAGAAGAGAGTCTGAGATACTTCTTATTACTTTCCTTCGCATTTACTTGTATCTTAGATAGAAAACACCATAAAATGGAATAATAAGTAAAGATGCTAGCAAGATGCAGCTGGTATTTGAATGTAAATGTTCCTAGCAAAACTACTTATCATATTAATACCACTAATCCTAATCTAAATTTCTTAATCTAGTTATAACATAACTCAAAAACATATCAAGTGAATAGAACAAGAATCTAGGGAAATACGCTAATGCATACAATTAAGCAGTTCTTAGCTACTTCTTTTCCTTCTTTTTGTTATTATTGTTGTTGTAGTGGACATACACGATTAGTGGTTAGCGATATATTACATTTAAGTCGAATTTATACTCTTTAGTCTTTACAAGAGAAATGAAATAGATAATATATATTACTAGGACACAAGTTGGGTGTTGCTCGGCATGGCAACTGATGAAATATCTTGTGTTACAAAGAAATAAGTAGGGCATACATAACTACCATGTTGGACACTCTATATCAAACATAGCCCTGTCTACCTTATCATCTAGAGTCATTAAGTAAATATTACATAATAGTCCAAACCTGAATTTATCCTCTTGACTCACGGAACATATTAACATAGTTTTTGTTTCTGTCTTGTGAAACCATATTTAACCTGAAATCTTCTATATTTGGCAGCCCAATCGCAAAGATGACGAGGAGAATGAAATTATTGAAATGAGTACAATGAGCGCTGTAGTATTTGTGATTACAGCGTCAGCCTTTTTGGTGCTGCTCTATCTCTTTATGTCATCTTGGTTTATCTGGATCCTGATTGTATTTTTCTGCATTGGTGCTGTTGAGGTATTCAAATGTTTATTAATTTTACATATATAAAGCATCTTGTACAAACATACATACTGAATACATATTGTGTTAATCATCAGGGGATGCATAGTTGCATAGTGGCACTGATTAAAAGGTAATCTGTAACTGAGTCTTGTGGGTGCTTAGTGGTCAACATCAAGTTTGTTAATCATATAAATCTTTTTGTTTTATTGCTATTATATTTCCTGCACAGAAAATGTAAAAATTGTGGTAAAAAGGAAGTCAATGTGCCAATTTTTGGGCCGACGACTGTTATGTCGCTATTGGTGTTTCTATTTTGTGCGGCATTTGCGATATTCTGGGTATGGACTCGAAAGGAATCATATTCGTGGGTCGGTCAAGACATTCTAGTAAGTTCCCTTCAAAACATTCTGCATTTATCTTCTGTTTTCATATAAGTTTTCGGCAATTATATAATAATTGTTCTTTTCTAGGGAATCTGTTTGATAATAGCAGTGTTGCAATTAGCACAGTTACCTAATATTAAGGTACAAACTATTATTAGCAGAATAGTAATATGTGATACCTTCTATTAAAGTTTTACTCGAGATGTAACTATCATATTTCCAGGTTGCTACAGTGCTTCTTTCTTGTGCATTTCTGTATGACATCTTCTGGGTTTTCATATCACCTGTTTTCTTCCATGACAGCGTTATGATCTCAGTAAGTGATAATTCCTATGAATCTCTCTTTGCCTATCTAGCGTAACTAAAAACTAGCTATATAGATACTCTTTTTGTAATTCTCGTGGCTGAAAATATTTATATTCCATTTTTATGCAGGTTGCTCAAGGTGATGGCAGCAGTGGAGAATCGATTCCTATGGTTTTGAGGTTTCCACGACTCTTTGACCCTTGGGGTGGATATAGTGTGCTAGGCTTTGGGGATATATTGTTTCCAGGCCTCCTGCTTTCATTTACTGTTAGGTATGTATTATACACCCCATTCTTCTTTTATCTTGATTTCTGTTAACATCACTGTTGTTATTTACTAAATGTGGCAGCTCGACCCATTGTTCTCCATCGGTTAGATGAGTCCAAATGCTTAAAACTTCGTAAATCACTCAATTAAAAGATTTTTTGTTTAACCAACTGACTTAGCTCAGTTGCCACCTGAGTTCCTTCCGGAGCTTGGGGAGGGGGTTTTAACCGGGTTCTAGTCTCGCAAGTGACAAAGAAAATCCGGATTTTCCTCTTAGTGTGAAGCCGTGAGTTCTAGGGATTTCTCTTCGCGGGTCTCTCCTAGTGGTTTGGGTCCCGGGGCCTGCCTGTTTGGATGGGTTAACTCGGGGGTCTGATTTCAAGTGTGGTGCCGTTCTAAAAAAAATAAATAAATAAAATAATAATAATAAAGATTTTTTGTTTATTATTTTTTAATATAGTAATTGAATACTTCCTTGGTACTCCCCATCCCAAGTCGATTGTCCATATTTCTGTTTTTGTTTAACCAAAAAGACTTGCACATTTCAAAGATAATTTATTAAGTTTCTGAATATACCTTATAACTAGGGTTATACCTGGGCAACTACTCCACTACCATTTTTATCACCTGATCAGGAGCAGTTTTTAATCAAATAACCACCAATACTTACGTGTCACTTTCGTATTCGCCAAAATGAAGCACACGGATTATGATCCACATTAACATGTATCCTATGGTTGAGATCGGCTGTGATTGAAAGTTATGGAATTTCCACAGTCGAGATCTTTTTGGTCAACATAATAGTCAACTCACCGGCTATAATATATATTCACATAATTACACATGACAAAACTTTCTTACTTGTTTCTTCCTAAAATTGTGTTTCCAAAAGGTAAACATTTGTACTCTGCCGACTTAAAATTGCATTGATTATGTGTATATGAAGGTTCTTTTTTTTTTTTTTTTTTTTTTTTTTGGTTGTATGCGGACACCAACTTTGAATGGAGGTTATAATTTATTCGTCAGAAAATCCAAATAATAGACTAAAATCTGTTGACGGGTTGGCCCAACATGACCCGTGGGGATAACTGAGGACCTATAACTCAAAGGCCGAAGGACACTTGTAGATCTTACAAGTGTCTGTTAGAGGATTTTAGTCGTTTAAGGATATGTTTCTTAATACAATCCTTTCAATGCTAGGAGTTCTTTATTTGTTTTCATGCAAAAATCGATACTACATCTATACGTGGTTGGTTATATTAGTCTTACCAATCGATTTTTCTATTTCAGGTATGATAAAGCAAAAAAGCGGACATGGCAGGAAGGATACTTTGTGTGGTTAGCAGTTGGCTATGCATGTGGTGGGTACCCAATTCTATAAAATTTCACACACGCAAGGCATGTGTGCTTATTAACCAAAGCAGATCTTGAAATATGTTTTTTTTTTTTTTTTTTTTTTTTCACTACATCTGAGTTGCATTAAAAGTTGTTACTACATTTCATGAAGAAATAGCATTTGCTTAGAAGTTAGAAGTAACTAACCCTCCCCCCTTTTTTTTCCCGTTTATGCAGGTCTGTTGTTAACGTTCCTGGCATTGTACATGATGAACGGACATGGTCAACCTGCTCTGCTCTATCTCGTTCCTTGTACACTAGGTATTTAAGCTTCTTTTATTTAGAGCTGCCAGTTTAATATATATATGAAAAAAAGTTCAGCGTGTTATTTTGAGAATGGGTCAAGTATGTAATATAGAAAAAACAAAGCTCCACGGGAAACTAGTCAACAAGTCGAAAGTCGTTTTAAGTGTATCAAAATGCGCTTACAAGTTACAAACGCCATAAGAATACTATTTAAAAAAGTATTATTATTTGTAAAATATAATTACAGTCAAATATATTCTTAAATCATGTATAAAATTTGATGCTTATACAAAAAATAAAAGTGCTGGTGGGTTTACACGACGCAAGGCGTTTTTGCCCCACTTAAAGTTGTTGCTCCACTTAAAGTTGTTGCTTAGACCCCCAATCTATTTTTATTGCATTACCCAACCTGGCTTATTTTGCCACCTCTACGTAACGTAATATTGTTTTCACTATCTTTACATTTCCATCTTCCGCGTTGTTTCACTTTATTGCAGGGACTTGTATCATATTGGGTTTGGTGAGAGGTGAGTTACAAGAGCTTTGGAATTATAATGCAGATGAAACGAAACAACCCTTGGTAGGAGAAGAAGCTTGATTCATATAATATCGAGTTGTGCTTACTTTTGCAAAGAGAATTATGTTCTCTTACCTACCGTGTCTATTCTTCATATGCATCTATATTTTGTATACAGTTGGCCCTAATTTGTTTTTATAAAAATATATAGAATCAAATTATTTCGTAAATTACGTTTACTTTGTTTCAGATCTCACTCCTAAGAGTTTAGCGATATTTGTATTTGAGTAAATTGCAAACCGTTCCTGTGGCTTGGCCAAATTGCATGTTTAGTCCTTATAGTTTGAAAATTGTAAGCGGCCTCTTTGTGAGCAAACCTTGGGTTCAATTTATTCCTTGATCAAACTGAACTGACTAAAGTACCCTTCATCCTTTTTGATATCACACTTTGAATTTTGATTTTAAGTTGAAAATGATAAAAACTGTTGCTTACCTCCCCAATAATTCTAAAAAAAAATGTGACAATTATGTTTGGTAAAAATAATTATTGCTGAGACTAGAGATAAGTTGTAAAATGAGATGAAACTGGAAATTAAAAGAAACATTATTTTTATAAGTTGCACGAAGGAGTACTCGAATTTAAGAGATTAAGAAATATTATTTATCTTGAATTTAAAATCCTCCTAAATCTTGGCATCTAGTACAATTCTAATATAAAATTACTTCTAGTGGTCCTTCATTATTTCTTAGTCTAGCAAAAACTTATAAATATGCTTACCTCCAATAATTCTAAAAAACCCAATTACGAAAATAAACGTTATAGTGAGTACTTTTACAGAAATGAACCTTTTTTGGAGCAAATTACCAAAATGAACGGTTTATTCAACTCCTTTACACAAATAAACTTCGCATGTAAAATTATCCAAAATGAACATTCTATATATTATCCGTTAGATCTATTACTAAATTAGTTTCTAACCGTTAGATGTAGTAAAAGAAATACTAGGCGACATGCAGGCGAGGCAGAAAGATAAGATGGTTTAGGCAAGTTGTAGGCGAGGGTTTAGGCGAGATGTAGGCGAGGTGAATTGAATTGTGTAACAACCGTGGTTTTAGCAGGTCAGTTTGACTGATAGTCTTGACTCGGTTGACGTTTGTTTGGTGTGTCTTAGGTGTTTGAAGTGATATAGGTGAGTTTAGCACTAAATCCCTTTTCGTAAACGGTTTTATTGTGATTTAGAAAGTTTGGAATTTGGGAAAGTTCATTTTGATCACCTTTGTGGTGTAAAAATGACTTGTGTAGTTTTGGTGTTTTTGTGATTTGCGTAACGAGTCTTCGTTCAAGTTAATGAGCGTAAGCGAGTTATGTGCATTTTGTTTTTGTGGGTTAAGTTTCATAAAGGAGTGAAAATCTATTTTTGTAAACTTTGTTTTGAAAATGATTGTTTTTCCGGTTGTCGTAAAAGTTAAGGTTTATCGTGAAAGACGTTAGGTTTTGTTTTGGGAGTTTATAAAATATGAAAAGTATAAGGTTTTGAGTGTAAAAATTAAGTTTAATAATTAAAAAAAATATGGGAGGAGGGGAAAAATCGGTTTAGAGGGTTTTTAAAGAAAAAGGAAACCTAATTTGAGCCCAAATACAATTCCTAGCAATAAGGAATCCTAGTCCAACCCAAACAAGCCCAACCCTTACCCTTATAATCATATAGAACGACCCCAAAGCTATTTTTCCTGAAAATTTGGTCGATCACAAGGGCAAGAGAAGAGAAGAAAAATTAGGGTTTATAGTTTTAAAGCTAAAATCAAGAATCAAGGTAAAATCCCTAAAACCCTATGTTTAATTAATTAGTTATTGTGTTAATTCATGTAATATTAATTATGATGGAATCTAGGGTTTATATACTTCTGTAAATTAATGAAGTAAAACATGTTACAATCATTAGTTGATAATAGTATGGTGATTGGTTAAGAGAATTGAGTGTAAAACGCTTTAGTTTATGCGTTAGGGTTTGGACAGAAAACTAGTGCTGTAAAGATGTGAGTGTATTTAACAGATGGTGAGGAGTTAGGTCACGAATTTTTGGTCTAAATTTAAGTTTAATGAAAGAGCTTTCCAAAAAGTCCGGCCACGATTGATTTCAAGGTAGGGAAGTTAGTCTTTTGATTTTTCTTTGATAAGGTGTCAAAGTTGTTAAACCGGGACAGAATTTGGGTAAAAGTTTGATAGTGAATTGTGGGTGAAAAAGTGATATTAAGGTTATCCCTTTTGGGAAAGTTGAGTTTTAGGTTATCTTAGACTACCACGAAAAGGATTTGCGATAAAAAGTTGTAGAAGTATTTGATTTCAATTAAAACTTTTTGGTGTGCGTTCAGATCCGAATTTGGATAGTTGATAAGTTTGGTTTTCTTATGGGTACTTGTGTGAGTTAATAGACCATGGCCTTCTGGGATTAGCTTGTATGTTTATGAGAGACCATGGTGAATTTTTGGTGTGAGTTGTTGAGCTTTAATTGTTATTATTTCATGTGGGCAAATGTACCCTAAAATTTTGCGTTTTCTGATTTTAAAAGTGCAAGGGATTTAGTGAGTATTAGGGTTTGGTGGTGACTGGTATGGGGTCTAGGAGATCCATAGTGGTTCATTTGAATCTTAGACATCCATCATATGAATATTGCATGTGTTATAGCTTTTAGCTTGACCATGTGTAACGTGAACTTATTTGTGTTGTATAGATTTGTGATTGTTATTTGTTGGAAGCTGCAAACTTGAGGTGAGTTCATAGTCCCATATTTTTACATTGTTTTAAACTTGGGATGGGAATGATGCTTGTCTTAAATAGTTTGGGTTACTGTGATTATGTGTGTGTCAAAGAGCTTGGACTTATAATGTTATCGTATGTATGCTATATGTGTATGGTTATGCGATGTGGAAATGTTGTGTGATGATGTTGTGTGGTCCAATTGGGAGGGTGCTTACCCTGTTGCTCGTGCATACGACCTAATTGGAGAGTAGTACTCATACTCACTATTATTCTATGTGGTCCGATCGGCGGGTATTAATTACCCATTATTTGGAGCGGGGGTCACGTTCCGACCCGGACGTTGTGAATTTGGATCGGTGGGCACGTTCCGCCCGATGGTTGCCTTTTGTGTGATGGTTGGTTTATGAACATATGTAGCTTGTATGATGACTATAATTATTTGTCCAGCTATGTTTTATAATCACAGTGAACTGGTTGTCTTGAGAGTGTATGTGTGTCTTAAACCTATGAATCTCACCAACATTATGTTGACGTTTTAAGCGTCATTTTCAGGTGAGCTTTCTAAGGATAAGATAGAAGGATGTGATTAGACGAGACCCTAGTTGCATTGGAAGTGGTTTATCAGCTATGTTTGGATTTATGTATTGTTTCGGATTTTGTTTTGGTTATTTTGTTTTTGGGTATTGTTACAAGACTTTGTGTTTGTACTTTGCTCTATTTTTGTGCATGTAGTTGTTTCTCTATATGGACACCAGGTGTTGTGATGATATCCATGAAGTTACACCCTCGCGTTTCCGCCTTGGCGAGGTGTGACAGATTGGTATCAAAGCCTTGGTTATAGAGAAGTAGGTGGTTGAACCTAGACTATAACCTAGGAGTCCTTCATATAGTTGCATTTAGGATCTATGTGTAAGTATAGTATTTTATATGTCTATTTTCCTATATTTATGAGATGTTTTATTGAGTTTCGTACGTCTATTCTATCCCCTATACGTAGTATTGTATATATCGACTTTATTATTTCGTTTGCCGCGCGTAAAATGCTTCGTTGGACTACCGTTGTCGCTATCGGATGCGAGAGAAATGGTAGGATGAAGCGGATTAACCGCAGAATCCGAGTTCCCACTAGCATGTATCCATGTTCAAACAAGGAGAGGATGTTTATAGAATACGTTGGTAGAGAAGAAGTGGAGAGGTTTATAACCACGACGACTTCTAGAGATGGAGCCCTTACCGAGTACCGTGGGAAGTTTCCTCACTTTTCAGGTGAAGGAAAGGTGGTTCAGTCCAAACCTCATAATTTGTATGCACTTGTGGATCATGTGGAATTGGAAGAAAAGAATAGAGATGTTTTTTTTTGTTGTTGATTTCCTCAACGTATAGGAAATAGGAATGTGGTTGAGTAAAGATGAAAGGGGAGTTAGGATGGAATAATGTGGATTCGGATCTGGAGTCCACAGCGAGTAGTAAGTTTAACCAATTTGAGTGGGGAGGCAAGTGCGAGAATGGAGTTTGAGCCATTGTGCGACGTCTTTTGTTTTGTGTTATGTTTTGGAATTCGTATATTGTCTTTTGCTGTCTGGAGCCATGTTGGAGCTTAATTACTCTTGGATATTGGATCGACCTTATCCAGGTGATTTTGATTATAGGGTTTACGTGATTGTTGGAATTGTTCCATGTGAGATGATTGTTTGTGACGTCTTTTATTTTTGTTTGCATGATGAGTTGTCATACGAGGGAGTATACTTGTGAAAGGGGGCATAGATAATTATGGTGGCTAACATAATTATACATGCGTCACAACACAAGTGGACTTGCAAGTATGATAGCATGGATTGCATGGTGTATTAGGTGTTATGTGGTATATGTGCGTTATCATTGAGATGTGTGGTTTTGGAAGTAAGTATGCGTGTGAAATAGGTCTTATAACTATGGTCGCGAACATAATTATAAGGGTATCACACACGTGGACTTGTGACCATTATCGCATTGATTGATATTTGTTGTGATATGTTGTGGTAGATGGTAAGTGATGTCATGTTGATGATGGTTGTATGGTTAGAGAAGTATTCTCTTAACCGTTTGGGCAACCATTATATGTTGGGGTATGTAGGTGGTAAGATTCCACTCTACCTATCATATGATTGATACCTCAAATATCTGTTGGGATTAATATTGTGATATTTAAGATGGTTCATTTGCTAGACACTCTGTTCGGATATATAGTTCTAAGTCTAGCGCCTCCTGTTCATACTATGTTGGTATGAAATTCTCATCCTTCTTATTCGGTGTTATGATTGATGATAGTCATTCAGATTTGTTTTCATTGGAAATTGGTACAATTCTTTGGTTATTCCATACATTCATTCCTCGGATGAATGTTATACGATTCTTCAAGTATTGTTGGTTCGTGACGAGTTGGTGTGGATATTTGATCTCTCATTTACACACACCAATTGAATTTCGTGACATGTTTTGTGAGCTGTCAGTATCGGTGTTTTTCTATGATTTTGGTTTGATCGTTGTACGAATGAGTCTGTAAGTTCATCGTTTGGTTTGCAATGTATTTGCGTGAGTGTTCACTGGTATGAGATTCGTTAGATGATTATTTTGATTATGTGATTCTTCTGTGTTTTTCGCATCTAATAAAGGGGTTGTGTTAAAGTCCTTATGGTATTTTAAAATTCGTTTTGGGTATTTCAAGGTCAGTTGTTGGAAACTATTATTTTTATGGTGAAAATGAAGTGTGGGAAAAAAATGGTTATGTTGATGTCTTACATAAAATGGTTTATATATATTTTATAAAAAAATGTATAAGTTTAAGATATGTCTTGTGAAAAACGGTGTTCATTTGTTTTTGGGAAGGTCGAGTACGGGAATAAGAACTGTCTATGGTTCTCATTTACCAAACTTGTTATGTATTTTGTTCATCGAGTGTTTCTTTCGTTGAGTTACGCTTGTGGATGTTTTATGGGTACGTGTATTTTATATTTTCTTTGTATAGGTTTTCTTGAACATTTTATCTGTCTTTTATTGGGGGAAAATTTCTCATTGTGTTTTTTTCTAGCTTTGATTTTGATGTTCGTTACTTCGCTAGTCGGTAATTCGTACCCCTTTTGATTTCGTTGATATACGTTTTAGTTCGATCGGTTTTATGGTTCGCGTCGTTACTTAGGATAGGTTGTCGTTTTGATTATCAATTTGTTTGTTGAAGAAGAAGAGGGTGTTTGCCAAGTTGTTCAAGTGAGAGGTGTAGCTTTAAAATGTACGTTCTTCAGGAAGGTGGTCAACGATAGCGAGTGTTCGGGGACATTAGTAAGATAAAAGGGGTGAAGAGTGGAAAGTACCTAAGACACCATCTGAGAGACGATTGTCCTTAGGATTGGCAGGTACTATTGACGATTCATTTCTATCCTTCTATAGATTGCGTAGGCATCGCGGAGGTGGAAGATCCATAAAAGGAACTGTGTGATACATGATTTAAAGTTGGGGAGTAGAACTTGGAGATGATATTCGTATGGAGCAGAAAGTGTTATCTACACAGATCATAAGAATCTTTAGCATATATTTGACGAGAGGCTAATATATGTAGAAGAGAAGTTGGGTGTGGAATTTCTCAGTGACTACGATTGTCTGATTCGCCACCGTCAAGGAAGGGCGGACATCGTGGTAAGAGCGCTGAGCGGGAGTGAACGAGTGAAACTTAGATGTTTGTGAGCAATGATTATGATAATTCAGTTTGGAGTTAAGAGGATGATACTGACAGCCTAGAGAGAGAGGTTCAAGGATGAGAACATGTAAGAAGAATGATTACTTGGTTTAGACCAGTAAATGGAAAGGAACGAAGATGGAGGAATGTACTTTGCGGACCAGCTATTGGTTTCATTGAGAGGAAGCGTAAGGACATCAATCATGCAAGGTATTTGATACATCCGAGAATGGATAAGATGTATTATTACCTTAGCAAGAGATGTATGGAGGAGTGGGTATGAAGGAGAATACCGATACTTTAGCAAGTGTTTGAAATGCTTGAAGTTAAAGGTTGTAGTCAACGATTATTAGGGTGTTGCAACAGCTAGAGGTACCTGGAGATTTTATTAAGGAGGAGTTGGTGAGACTTTTCGCTCGGTGAGTTGGTAAAGAGCCATGGGGTGTCACGTTGATCATCAAGAAACATGATGAGTACGACTTATCATTCTCTAATGAGTGAACTAAGTGAGCGTACAAATCAGGCGTTGGATGGTGAGCATAGAGCATGGGTGTGTTTGATTTTGGAGGAAGCTGGGGTATACATTTACCCTTAGCTGAGTTCTCCTATATCAATAATTATCATTCTAGTATTGAGTATGTGTCAAGTGAAAAGTTGTATGGAAGGTAATGTAGGTCACCTGTTCTGTGGGCAAAGGTTGGAATAAGCCAACTAATTGGTCCTGAACTAGAACGAGAGACTACGAATAAGGTTTTCTGACTAAGGAAAGACTTAAGGCAGAAAGAGATCGCCAAAAGAGTTATGCGGATTATTGCCGTAAGCCCTTATAGTTTGGTGTTGGTGATATTGTGAGGTTAAAAGTATCTCCTTGGAAGGGTGTTGCGCGTTTCGGTAAGAAAGGCAAGCTAGCACCGAGATACGTAGGACCATTTGAGATTTACGGAAAGAATTGGATTTGAGACATATCGGTTGAATTTTCTTGAGGAGTTAAGTAGAGTGTATGATACGTTTCATGTATTCAATTTGAAAAAGTGTTTGGCGGATACTAGTCTGCATGTGCCATTAGATGAGATTAAGGTTGACAAGACTCTCTGTTTTGTCGAGGAACCTGTTGAGATTATGGACCGAGTGATCAAAAGTGTAAAGTGTGGTGAGATAGTGTTGGTAAAGGTACGGCGGGATTCTAAGCGTGGTCCTGAGTTTACTTGGGAACGTGAGGATCAGATGATATTTAAGTACTCAAATTTGTTTGCGGATGTGGTTGTTGAGCAGATCGTTTGTAGTTGGATTTAGATCGTGGAAGTTAGATGCGGGGTGTTCATAAATGTTTTAAGTAATGTTTTGTTTTATGGGTATCTGTTACATGTGTGTGCTTCTTGCGGTTACCATTTGGTTTTTCATTTGGTTCTGGGGTATCGTACCTACCTGTGAGAAGTCGTTTTGGATCATTGGTGTTATTTATCGGGGAGTGTCTCTATTTGCGTGTATCGTTGGAGTGATGAAATGTTTTCTATCGTGTGAATTCGGGTATTTAGTCGGTTCACATTTTTGTAGTTCTTTCTCTGTGATTTTATGGAGTGGTATTTTTCCGCTTAAATATCCATAAATTTTCTTTTGCTGATGCTTTTGGTGAGACGAGTAGTTGAAATCTCGGGACGCGATTTCCCTAAGTGGGGGATGATGTAACAACCGTGGTTTTAGCAGGTCAGTTTGACTGATAGTCTTGACTCGGTTGACGTTTGTTTGGTGTGTCTTAGGTGTTTGAAGTGATATAGGTGAGTTTTAGCACTAAATCCCTTTGCGTAAATGGTTTTATAGTGATTTGGAAAGTTTGGAATTTGGGAAAGTTCATTTTGATCATCTTTGTGGTGTAGAAATGACTTGTGTAGTTTTGGTGTTTTTGTGATTTTGCGTAATGAGTCTTCGTTCAAGTTAATGAGCGTAAGCGAGTTATGTGTGTTTTGTTTTTGTGGGTTAAATTTCATAAAGGAGTGAAAATTTATTTTTGGAAACTTTGTTTTGAAAATGATTGTTTTTCCGGTTGTCGTAAAAGTTAAGGTTTATCGCGAAAGACGTTAGGTTTTGTTTTGGGAGTTTATAAAATATGAAAAGTATAAGATTTTGAGTGTAATAATTAAGTTTAATAAAAAAAATATGGGAGGAAGGGAAAAATCGGTTTAGAGGGTTTTTAGGTGAAAAGGAAACCAAATTTTAGACCAAATACAATTCCTAGCAATAAGGAATCCTAGTCCAACCCAAACAAGCCCAACCCTTACCCTTATAATCATATAGAACGACCCCAAAACTACTTTTCCCGCAAATTTGGTCGATCACAAGGGCAAGAGAAGAGAAGAAAAATTAGGGTTTATAGTTTTGAAGCTAAAATCAAGAATCAAGGTAACATCCCTAAAACCCTATGTTTAATTAATTAGTTTTTGCATTAATTCATGTAATATTAATTATGATGGAATCTACAGTTTATATGCTTCTGTAAACTAATGAATTAAAACATGTTAGAATCATTAGTTGATAATAGTATGGTGATTGGTTAAGAGAATTGAGTGTAAAACGCGTTAGTTTATGCGTTAGGGTTTGGACATAAAACTAGTGCTGTAAAGATGTGAGTTTATTTAACAGATGGTGAGGAGTTAGGTCACGAATTTTTTTGTCTAAATTGAATTTAATGAAAGAGCTTTCCAAAAAGTCCGGCCACGATTGAATTCAAGGTCGGGAAGTTAGTCGTTAGATTTTTCTTTGATAAGGTGTCAAAGCTGTTAAACCGGGACTGAATTTTGGTAAAAGTTCGATAGTGAATTTTGGGTTAAAAAGTGATATTAAGGTTAGCCCTTCTGGGAAAGTTGAGTTTTAGGTTATCTTAGACTACCACGAAAAGGATTCGCGATAAAAAGTTGTACAATTATTTTATTTCAATTAAAACTTTTTGGTGTGCGTTCAGATCCGAATTTGGATAGTTGACAAGTTTGGTTTTCTTATGGGTACTTGTATGAGTTAATAGACCATGGCCTTATGGGATTAGCTTGTATGCTTATGAGAGACCATGGTGAATTTTTGGTGTGAGTTGTTGAGCTTTAATTGTTATTATTTCATGTGGGCAAATGTACCCTAAACTTTCACGTTTTCTGATTTTAAAAGTGCATGGGATTTAGTGAGTATTAGGGTTTGGTGGTGATTGGTATGGGGTCTAGGATATCCATAGTGGGTCATATGAATCTTAGACATCCATTATATGAGTATTGCATGGGTTATAGCTTTTAGCTTGACCATGTGTAACGTGAAATTATTTGTGTTGTATAGATTTGTGATTGTTATTTGTTGGAAGCTGCAAAGTTGAGGTGAGTTCATAGTCCTATATTTTTACTTTGTTTTAAACTTGTGATGGGAATGATGCTTGTCTTAAATGGTTTGGGTTACTGTGATTATGTGTGTATCCAAGAGCTTGGACTTATAATGTTATCGTATGTATACTATATGTGTATGGTTATGCGATGTGGAAATGTTGTGTGGTCCAATTGGGAGGGTGCTTACCCTGTTGCCCGTGCATACGACCTAATTGGAGAGTAGTACTCCTACTCACTATTATTCTGTGTGATCCGATCGGAGGGTATTAATTACCCATTTTTTGGAGCGGGGATCACGTTCCGGCCCTGATGTTGTGAATTTGGATCGGTGGGCACGTTCCGCCCGATGGTTGCCTTTTGTGTGATGGTTGGTTTATGAACATATGTAGCTTGTATGATAACTATAATTATTTGTCCATCTATGTTTTATAATCACAGTGAACTGGTTGCCTTGAGAGTGTATGTGTGTCTTAAACCTATGAATCTCACCAACATTATGTTGACGTTTTAAGCATCATTTTCAGGTGAGCTTTCTAAGGATAAGATAGAAGGATGTGATTAGACGAGACCCTAGTTGCATTGGAAGTGGTTTATCAGCTATGTTTGGATTTATGTATTGTTTCTGATTTTGTTTTGGGGTATTGTTACAACACTTTGTGTTTGTACTTTGCTCTATTTTTGTGCATGTAGTTGTTTCTCTATATAGACACCAGGTGTTGTGATGATATCCATGAAGTTACACCCTCGCGTTTCCGCCTTGGCGAGGTGTAACAAATTGTGTTATCACGCGAGGAGCAGAGCGAGGTGACACGCGAGGCACTACGCGAATTGAATTGTTTTACCAGTAGCCTAGGCGAGGCTCTAGGCGAGGACCAAATTGTGTTGCCAGTGGCCTAGGCGAGGGTCACGCGAGGACATAGGCAAATTGGATGTGGTATACGCGAGGAACTAGGCGAGGAAATTGTGTTGTCAGCGAGGGTGGATGTGGTATACGCAAGGAGCTACGCGAGGGTTAAAGCGAAATGGGTGTGTCTAGGCGAGGAGCTAGGCGAAATGGGTGTGGTCTAGGCGCGAAATGGGAGTGGCAATATAACTTGTATGAAACGACATGCATATATATGTATTGTATCAAACGACATGCATGTATACTTATTGTATCAAACGACATGCATGTATACTTATATTTCTATATTTCTGCATGTATAAAATGAATTGGATGTACTTATATTTCTGCATGTATATATGACCTTTTTTAGTGATTATGGCCATATAACTTGTATCAAACGACATGCATGTATACGTATTGTATATGTCTGCATGTATTTAGGACTTAAACATGATGTATAAACTTTTATATGACCTAGAACCTACAATCTTAACCTCGTAGGCGAATTGGATGTGGTCTAGGCGAGGGTCTAGGCAAAATGGATGTGAGATATGTGACATGTTAGTTAGACGTCTTTATTGTAGGTTTGAATTGGATGTGAGATATATGACATGTTAGGTAGACGTCTTTATTTTAGGTTTGGTGAATCATTTTTCTAGTTATAAATACTCATAATTTGTGTATTGTATACATTCAAAACTCATAATATGGTTGTTCGTGAATGGAGATATGAAGGTCAATACAACTTCATTGAAGCAATATATGGTGAAGAGGGTGATGAAGATGAAGTACCTTTTTCTATTAGACTACATCAGTATGGTACTTTCTCAACTAAATTTGGTTGTATCACCTTTGATGAGGGTGTTTACGCTTATGTTGATTTTCTAAATATGAACAGATTTTGCATGGATGAATTGAATCAACTTGTAAAGGAGCTAGGTTATGATGAAAAAACATCTAGATATTTTTATTTTCAAAAACCGAATAACAATTTGCACGATGGTCTACTACCTTTGGTCACTGATACTGATATTCGGTGTGACATGTTCCCATGTATAACACTTGAAGAGAAACTAATTAACGTTTACGTTACCAGATACGAATTCACTCCTACAAAGATCAAGCCAAAGAAGAGAAAGGTGAAAGTTCACAAAGAAAACCACGATTCATGCTCTAAGAAGGTTAGGAATGTGTAGTTATTTTCAATGTAATCTTATGTTATTTGCATATACTCTTTGAAAATTAAGAATGTGAAGTTATCATCTTATTTGCATTCTGTTTTTTCATGTTGTTGTTCATTAAAGGCTGCTTGTTTTTTTCAATAAATATACATACATTGTTCTTTCA